>CM052191.1:11092399-11150387 GCA_028455805.1 Lasioglossum figueresi
GTATATTGTTAAGAATTAACAAATATTTCCCTTATTTCACTGTTCATCGAGTCGCGCACTGAAACGAGGATTTTCGTAAAAATTCGAATTCTAATGGAAATATTCATGACAAATTGATAAATTACAGTACCATAATAATTGGGACATATGTGGCGGTAAAAGGGAACGCGTGTATTATTAAGAATTAACAAATATTTCCCTTATTTCACTGTTCATCGAGTTGCGTACTAAACCGAGGATTTTCGTAAAAATTCGCAGTCTCAATCGTAATGTTTGTAAACGTGGGACACCAAAATGAACGCCGAAAGCAAAGTGGTCGAATTAAAGTGCTGTAGCAGCAGCGAAATACGCGACCGAAACGCGATTGTCATACTGTGTAAATATGACGCTTCCTTTTTAAATTAGCGGATGACAATCATTACGATTGGAAGTTGCTAGTGAATCCCTCTGCACACGAGCAAAATATGTTTACCGATGTATTCGTGAATTGAGTGGATGTAATCGATATACGCACAGTTACGGGCGTACATAATATCAGACCCGCTGCACGCATTCCATAACGTTTGATAGATTTCGCAATGATGTACACCGGACAATTACGATAATTCGAACAGATGCAAATTATAACGCATCGCTTTTTTTTCTAGATGTAACAAGTTTCGAAGATGGTTAAAATATACCCACAAATATTACGGTTCGCATGACATATTATGTTCTCAACGAACCTTGAAACGCTGGAATGATGACAATTTTCGAAATCGACGAATTCCATTGCGAACTGGAATGTGACAGAGAATAGCCGTAACTGCGTAATCAAACTGCAAAATATCCGAGACATTCAGCAAATATTTACGTATTGATTACTTGGTGTCGCCATTGTCTGCGTGCCACGAATAATAATTTATTTTAGTAATCCCTTTTGGGTAAAAACTAGATTTAAGTGCATATCCAATGTTTTTATTAACGTCAAACCATTTTGTAGCAGTTAAACATTGCTCGATTCGGATATCCTGAAAAACGGTGCTTGTTTCCCGAGATTAATACCGATTACCGAGTGCCTAATTCAATCGGGTCGCGATAAGACGCTAGAGTAGATTTCAATCAAGCCAATTTTCTGCTTTCATAGCCACGTCCACTGGATTATTCATCGTTTATACTGTTGACCATAATCGAGTCCGCTGTAAATTATGTCGCGTTGATACTCAGCTTGAAGCAAAGCAGCTCTGCAGTCGACTTATAAATTAGCAAACATCATTAATAATCAGCCTGCGTGTCAGTCCTGTCACTCGCAAACTCACGGCAATTGCAATTCACCGACATAGGACAGAAACGAAATTACCCGAGGACCCGAGGGTTTTTCTTAGACGAAGACTTCACTGTTATCCCTATTAGTTCAATTGGTGTTCTAATAATATCACAACGAATATACTTGTTTTATTTATGTAACAACAGTCCGCGTTAATTTCGTTAGAGAGACTTCAAGATATTCGAACGTTTGTGTTTATGAAGATACTCAACGCGAAGCTTTTGATGCATTAAAGTATAGAGTCAGCGGCGGCAGCGACTGCTCAGAAAGTTTGTTCAATTGCATATTTCATGAAATTTTCTAAGACACCGCGTAATTCTGAAAGTGGAACGAATCACTCGGGAAATAAAACATATCAGTTGCAGGCCACGTTGACTTGTTTAGCCACTCCACCTACATTTATCCCAGCATATTACACAGCTGGGAAAAGTTACCGTAACCCAGATAATAATAATTCGTCTTTATCCCAACGCACAGTCATTAAAATTACAAAGGCACACCTGAAGGATACGTCGTTGCGATATTTCCATGGAAGAAAATTAAAAGATTCAGAAAATAGCAGGGAACACTGTTTCAATTATCACGAAAATCATACAGAATTTCTACAGATTCAATCTTCTCACGTTTTAGAGGGTATAAGTTCAGTAATTGAAAAGTATGTCGCAAGTACTATGTTAAATTCAACACTAATCTTGTTAGATTCTCATTGAACGTCGAGATCCTTTCATAAGCTATCATATAAAATACATAATGAGAATAGTATGCATGAACGTTGTTATCGAATCCGAAGAGAGTATGTATACAAAATTATACTCTGCATTGTAACGAGTTAATTATAACTACTAACGATTATAGAATCAATTTTTATTTAAACATTTATGTAGCTTGACAGAGGAAGTTAGTATACTATGGATTCAACGAGATTTCCAAAGGCGATATGTACGGAGACAGCAATGTCTAATGCAGTTTCATTAAATCCTCGGTGGGTGCGCGCTTCTTTTAATTAAATATTAAAGTTATTAAAACGATGTCTCGTCGGGGAGATCGGGCGAGACTTTAAGCATTTAGTACATTCTTCTTGTTTGCAAACACTTATTGTCAGTCTAGATTGGCCGGAGTTCGTCAAACTGTTTTAATTCGATACCGATGTTGTTGCGGAACGCGTTACCGAACCGGTTCGTCAATTCGCAAATT
The DNA here is from genome assembly GCA_028455805.1 of Lasioglossum figueresi. Classification (NCBI taxonomy): domain Eukaryota; kingdom Metazoa; phylum Arthropoda; class Insecta; order Hymenoptera; family Halictidae; genus Lasioglossum; species Lasioglossum figueresi. Next base: position 11,094,900 of record CM052191.1, read on the forward strand.
TCGCCGGGATGTTTTCGAACAGCATATAGTTGGTACAAAAATATTATGTAGAAATTAATTTGAGCGAAGCTCTGTAATGAGATTGAAGTTCAAAACATTCCAGTGGTATGACTGTAATATAGATCCGGCTTGAAGACGGTGCATCCATCGCTTCTCCCCTCGAAATTGAATTCTACTTGTTTGAAAGACGTGCCTGCGTAATTTTCCTCTTGCATACCGGCTTTTTGTCGGTACTATTGCCAAGCGAATATAATATTTAGAATGACAATCCAATTGTTTTCGTTTTTCGTTCCAACTCGGACGTTGCCGAAGAAGTTTTCGGCGTCTGTTAAATATTCATTCGACTATAGACAATGGTACACGAGGCGCAGAGCTAGGTCCCATACGTGCCGACTCGCGAAACAATATGGTCATGATCTCTCACCGTGGGGACCCATTCGCATACTCCGCGCGGTCAAGTCAAACCTTGACCATCTTTTTAATTAATTTTCATGTGCGCTTCACCCTGGAGAAGTGGTTTCCTCCGAGACAATCGACCGTGTACAGGGTGTCCCGATTCAAGCGGAACATCCTACACGTTTTAACGTTATTTATTGCGGAGGATACGAATCGAACTACATTTGACTGAAAGACTAAAAAATTCAAAGGTTACGGTCCTCTTGTATCGCTTGGGAACAGTCTGCGTAAATGACAAAAGGGCCGAAGAACACCGCAGGAAGTGATAAAGCGAAATAAAATATGAGGGTTATAAATACTATCACGGCAAAAATTAATAATACAGAACGACCATTATGCGGTTTAATTGGGTCACACGACGGATATTCATTCCTACTTCCCTTCCGGAACGATTCTGTTTATCATTAGCCATGAAATATGTAAGAAACGTGTATATCGTTCCCCAAACGGATCCGATCTAACAATAAAACATCGAACGAGCATTTTCTTACGAAACATCAGTTCCAACGAAAATTTTCGTAAATAAAGAAAACATTACACTCGTTATGTCAAAACGTTTTCACTTTCGTCTCGTAATATTGACTTTCCCGTATAATAATCCAGTATATTTATTTCAGTTTTCCATGTTTTTAAAAGTTTTTACGATGCTCTGCAATAACACGAGATTTTTTTGCATAATTTTTGCAGCTCTGCTATAACGGATTTATTTTTTGTCGCTCCATTTTAGCATTACCCTTCCGCAAACACAGATTCTAATTGCTGAACATCAGTCTCTAATTGTCGACGGATCTGTTGATGCTGCAATCTCAATGTCGGCCTTTATCAAATCCTAAAAATGTAATAAATTAGTGTTTATACGACAGACGAGATTACACACGGATATTGCCACGAAGAATATCGACTATGTGTTGTCGATTACTCTAAAACTTGTCGGCCGAATGAAATCTGAAATTATTTTCGGCATACCAAAATTAAAATTACACATTCACGTTGCCACAGGAATATCGACCAGATGCAATCGATTCCGTGAAACTTGGAACCTGTTGCCTGAACCGAGAAAAATGTTTTTTCTCATTATTAGACAGTACACCAATTTTTTAACTGATCTGCAACTAACTGGGGCGAAATAGAAATTTATTTTATTTCTTAATACGTTTAACGCTAGGTTTACGGAGTTGTAGAAATAACTATTTCACATTAGTTTATAAACGTAACAAGGATGCGTCTATCCAAATTTTTGGCTATTTTTCCACTAATATATACCCAAAGAAATAAATTTGGTAAATAATTCCCCAGGAGAGCACTTTTACAATCTTGATAATCGCAAATTAAGAATATTAGAACCCGTCATTTTGACGGGTCCCGTAAATCTAGTGTTAATAGGTCGAAAATAACAGTGTTTTGAAATTCTTCGAATATTTTCACTGCGTCGAGCGACACCAACTAATTTCTGTTACAAATGCGTAAAGTCCGCCGTCTAATAATTATACACATGTAATACGAACAAATTGTTAAAATACACTTTTGCAATTTTACGTGTGCCAACGAGGAACGAATACGGATTTCGAGGTGAAAGTAATAATAGCAAAATGAGGGGAACCTGTCCAGCGAGCCACGATCCCGAGCTCCCAAAGACGTTCGCAACCGAAAACCGCAACGAGCGATCGATCCACAAAATTGCGAACTGGTTGGCTAGTTTTCAGTAGCGGCACTGTCAAAAGCTGGATCACCGAGCGATCTTCAATTCGGTCGCATTACGACAAAGCTAAGTGCCAGGGGCCATCAATTCTCGAGTCACACGGTTCCATGTCCACACGAGCACAGCTTCAAACTAACTATCGAACCACAGTCAATCCGTTAATAACAGCTCGCCACTTCACCATTATCGTTCCGGGCGAGGGATTATCATTCCGAAACGAGAGACCGGAAACGAGAAAGAAAAATATCAAGATAGGGGAAAGAAAGTTCATCAAGAAATTCCATTTACCAAACGCAAACAGTCGTCGAGAAAGCAGGGGGCGCAAGCCTAACAGCCTTCCTGCGTGTCCATCGTCGTGGCTGATCCAAATAAAATAACCCTAATCGCGGTGGCTGCTGAACATCTTCGAACAACAACCCTATAATGGCGTTGTTCGTTTATTCTCTGCACAATAGCTGCCAAGAAAACAACACTCGGGAGATTTGTTTCCACGCGGACTCGCTGTCTCTACTTCGGTCAATCTTCAACCTCGTGGACAGTTCTACGTGATTAATTTGTCACAATAATTATAAACAGTGAAGTCGGTAGACCGTGGATCACATACATTCGCGATGAAACTGTTTAACCTTTCACATCCACAAACTTTTATTCAACGAAATAACTGCTTCGATGCAAAATAAACATTTTCCAGTGTGGTCGACACCGTTGGTTTTGCTCGAAACTATAAATTTCAAATTTTAAAGTTAACCGCAAGCAACCGCAAGCAGTATAATTACAAGATATAACGACAAACAATATATTTACGCAGAAACTGTATCGTCCAACGATTGATTTGTATATCCGCAATAACGCGTACTCTCGGAACTATTCGATCAAACAGCGGAATCCTTTTTCCAAACTTACCGTGTTCTTATTTCATCTTCTACGCTTTTCTATTAAATATAGCCGGATGCTTCTTTCTTGCACAGTAGCGTGTACAGCGGTTCAAAATTCTCCACATATTTTTCTCTTATTACCGTTTCTCTTATGCGGAATAAAATCTAGAATAATAAACAGCGTTTCAAATATTCATTGGGCAGCTCTGCCGCGAACCGGGGCGACTGCCGAACGCCTTCGCACAACAAGCCATAACGGCGGTGGTCGCGAGAACAAAGAAAAAGCAGAAGTTCCGTGGAAGAGGGTAGCCGGGCAAAGTCCACCGAAGAGACAAGAGCAGACAGCGTGGCTCTCTGGGGATGGGGAAGGAGAAGGGTAGTAGCGTTGGCGAGGGAGAGAGAGGAAGGGTAGAAGAGAGAGGGTTGGAAAACGGAGAGAGAACCAACCCCCACTCGGCATCGGCGTCAGCGTCGCGGACGCGACTGTGGGGGCATTTTCTCGCGAGCGTCGTAGAAGCACGCTCAATTTCGTTGGCGGGAGCGCCACGAGACGGCAGCATCGTTTTCCACCCCAAAACCTTGAGGCGTCAGTGTGTCCGTTCGTTCGAGCAGCGTCGGAGCCCGCGCGGCGCCGAGTGATCAGCGTGTTTCACGCCACCTGCCGCGTCGCGCCGCGCCGAGCGGAGCCGAGCGGATCCGTGCCACGCCGATCCGAGCGGATGAGGATCCACGACGTCGAGGAGAGACCCGAGCACAGCCGCGGCGGGCGCGCTCGAATGCCGGCCCTCTCTGTTTATGAGAGGCGTCCCGACGCGACCGGCTGACGTCGGCCGGCGGCAATTTCGACCGGGAACACGGATCGGCTCATTCCGCGCGCGATCCCGCAGGAGACGACGAAAAAAACAACTCGCCACCGTCGTCGAGCCCAGAAACAACCCCCGCGTCTCGCGAACCGTGCTACCCTCGTTCGTCTCATCCACAATTCGCGCGATCAGTCTTCGGTTCTGTGCCGCGAGGATCGTTCGTAGTGAAGTGAAGATTCCGCCGAGGTGTAAGTAACAAATTGATCTATGGCCCATACGTGCCTCGAGCAGCCTTTCGATACGGGGATTCGAGCTGATGGCGAACGGGATCGGAACTTCCTCTTTTTGCCAGGTCTCGCGAGATCGTTCTAACCAGAAAGGAAGGGTACCCTAACGAGAGAGATTACCGTTGGTTTCCCTTCGGGTCGATTCTTTCGCGGACCGCGATTAGAATTGGAGATTCGCCGGAGAGGCAGGGAGATTAACGTTTTCATTTTCACTCCGCGTGTTTGCGTTTTCTTTGCCAGCCCCCCCCCCCCCCCCCGGTTCTTTCCGGATCATCTCTTGCGAGAACCTTTATCGACAACGGCTCCCGGGAGTTTAGTGTTTGTGAAAGTGAGGAATGCTTCGATAGTCTTCGGCGACAGGAAATTGGATTCCCAGCTGTACAAGGGGCACGGATTCACGTGAATATTACGAAACAAAATGCCAGCGAGAGGCTTCCGCGGGGATCGGTCGTGTTTCTCAGCGGAGTCGCGCCGCCCCGTCACGTTGCGTGAGAATTCAAAGGAGTTTCCGTCTCCGCCGAGAGCCAGTGAACTCCCGCGGTGTTTTAGTCCCTCGTGATTTCCGTGGAGGAGAATCGTCGTTCGAGTCGATTAACGGATACGGACGACACAGGCATACGTACGGCACGTTCCGATGTTTCAAGTACGCGTTTCAAGTACGCGGAACAAATTGCGAACCTTAAATCGCCAGGAAAATTGAAACACGTGACAGGTGTGTCAACGATCCCGTCCCTCCAAGTATTGGAAAGTAATAGGCATCCGAGACCCAAGTGCTAATCCTCCGACCGGAAAAGTGGCGAATTTTCGCGAGAAAGAAATCTGTGCAGCTAGAATTTTAAGTGCCCGGGTACGCGGCCAGTGTCTGTGCCCGGCCCCTGTAAAACGGTATCACGATTCTACTGTATAAATTTCCTACCAATCGTCTGTGACGTTCTCAAACAAATTTTAACGTTCATGTTGGACAAATTCATCGCAAAGTCGTACATTTCCTGCTTCGAGAAAATTTCAAGGAAAAGGATGTTGACGCTGAACGAATTCCATATCGTGTTGAAACGACGAGCACCAGCTAACGGTTCATTTCTGACGATTTCGTGAAAATTGCATTGAATTCTTTTAGCTTGGAATAATATGACGCGAAATAACTGTCAAACTAATTTTTCTAAATTTTAATGTAGACACAGTCTTTTTAGACAGTTTTTGTGCATGAAAATTTACTGTTACGTTAAAAATACATACGTATGCAGTCTTTTTAAACAGTTTTTTGTCTACTGCACTAATACGTAAAATTTTTCGAAGACAAATTGAAACGAGATTTTTTCGACTGGCTAACTCAAATTGTAAAAAGGGGACGGAAAAGTTGACGGGATGTTAATACAGTGTCCGAGCGCGAGAATTATCAGATCGATCTCGGCATAGCGCGCGGCACGTAGAATTTTCGAAACAATTGTGAATCTAACGATTGTCGTTCGGAATGAGGCGCTTCGGCATGCCGTTTGACGTGTTTTGCGAGCGGACGAATAGCGATTGCATCCGCGAGTCATTAAAATGCGCCTAATTGCCAGCACAAGGTGTGGCTCCTTTTACATCGGATCGTGCAAGCCGCGAGACGCGTTCCGTTGCGAGTTCATTGTGTCGCGCGGAGCGGATGATCTTCGCGGTGGCTAATTACGGCGACAACGTTTAGGTTCCTCGAATCGCGTTAATGAGATTATTGGAAGTTTAGAACGAGGAATAATGCGGTGACTTCGGCGCGCCGAAGTAGTAACAGTTTCGATGCGTCTCGACGGATCATCAATTGTTCCATTTCGAAGCTAATAATCTACGGGAATTACGGCTTCTTGGAATTGGGTTAATGAGCTAATTTGTACTTACGGTGGTAACGTGATCGTGAAAAGTACCGCGAGGAGAATTGCCCGCTACCATAACGCTCCCCGGTCATTAATGAGAGAACCGATCGGGTACTCTCTCTTTTTCTTTCTTGTTATTTTCCGCTCTCTTTCAATCTTCGTGCGGTTTACTGTGCAAATTTTTCTGATACGTTCATGCGCGCACACGAACGCCCGTAAGTGCATCCCTTCGGATCGTACAATGCGCGTCGGTGAATTACATTTGATATCGGTAGCCGCTAAAATCATCTCGATGTTCGATTCATCGATCGTTCCGAGCGAGAAACAATGTTCAGATATAGTTGCGTCACCTTAGTTCCCGCGATCACGGCGAATTAATGGACTTCATGGTAGAGTATTATCTTTTTAAGTAACTTATATCGTTCCCCTCGTTATCCGGAACATCGATATTTGCGAGTTCGGTTGATCGAAAAATTGATTTACAGCGAAATTTCGCTTATCTCGCCAAAACAGTGGTTAAGCTTATCCAAAATAGATTATTCATCTCCATATTAATCAGCGCTGGTAATCACACATGTGCAGTTGCACAACGTAGATATATGCGCGCAGTTTTGTGCGGAACAAGTGCTTCGAACGCGCCGAAATATATATTACACGATAAATTACTGTAAATCTATAAACTTTTTTCGGTTATTCGAATAATACGAAACAGAGAATTCGTGCAGCGTGTCTGACTCTGACTCGCTGCTTCTACTTAGACTATTTTTTGACATATTGACAGACGCGTGTTCTGAATTTTCCACAATAATTCTGAACAGAGAACAGAAGAGAAGATTTACTTGGAACACTTTTGTTTTGCATGAAGAAGCAAACCGTACTCGCAAGTAGAAACAGTGCTCAATGGTCAGACAAGGCCGTAGAACCGTGCTAGAAGTCTACGTGTTCAACCAATCTCCAAATTTAATTACCTCGAACATGAAGTTTCATCCGAGAACCTGTTATTGCACTTTGCGATTTATTTTTTCTGGCAGAATGACAACGTGAACGTTTAAAAGTATAGTTATGTCAGACACTGTATATTTTAATAAAGAAACGCGTTACGCCGACTGCTCTGTAGAGAGCGGACTGCGTAAATGGGATTGCATCAAATCCGTCGGGATTCGTGACTGTATAACAAATTGTTGGGAATGGCACACCTTTGCGTCAACTTTTATTTTACCTGCGATTTATGCGTGCAGCATCGCGCAGAATGAACCGCGTGGAAAAATCAAACTGCTCTTCAGTGAATCGAATGTTAGGAGTATTTCTTCGCAAAAACATAGAAAATGATTTTATACGACTAAGTCTAAAATACGAGGAAGATTATATGTTTAGTAAATAGACGATCGTCCATGAAAAATTGTTGCTCGAAGATTCGATCGAATTCGCCAGATCAAACGTAGCAAAAATTCATTTAATGTTCGAGCATTTGCGATTAAGTCGTTTCGAGTGATATTGCTAATTTAATCTCGTCGCAGGATTCGATAAAACCGTCACACGAATTCCTTTTATAATTGCGTTTGTCGTTAGAGGGATTTATAAATTAATTTAATAACATCGGCGGCCGTTACAGCCGGTGTTCACGGTTACGTTTCTTCTCCTAATTGGATGCCAATTTCGTTGGAATTTAATTCGTGAAATGTTAATGATTAAGCGACAATTATACCTGGAACGGTGGGCGACGGCGTGATTGCACGAGTTTCTCGGTCGCGTGTGAAACGTTTTTCGGCGCGTGAGAACGAAAGTAACGCACTCTGCACGCTTGCTGCAACGCATTCTTTTCCACCTGTATTCTAGGACGACGACGACCACGCGCGACGGTGTCACTGCAATGTCAGGTGACTGCTTTAAGCTTAACCTTTGCGGCTGTGTGTCGGGGAAACTGCAACGACGACACACTTTGCCCCGAATAGCTTTATTTCAAGCGGAACACAACGCAAGACGTAAGACCCGCGAAAATGCTCCCGCTACCAAATAAGAATGTTACGTCGCCGGACGCGCGTGAAATATGTACCGAGCTACAAATATTTTTCAATCGTAAACATAAACGTCCGCGCCGTGCTTTTCCCACCGCGAGCAAGAAATAAATTCCATCAGACGTATCTCTCAGCCTTTGATCTAGGCGAGTTTCTCAAAATTTCTGCGCGACACTTGAAATTTCTTGTTTCGCGAGTAGACAACGGATTTTGTGCATTTATGACGGAAACGAGCAGCTGTAATTTGAAACGGTGAAAACATTAGAAGAATTTAAAAGTGAGCTTGTATAATTTTTCAACCTATTAACACTAGATTTCTAATGTTCTTAATTTGCAATTATTAAAATTGTAAAGATGCTTCCCCGAGAAATTATTTACCAAATTTAATTCTTGGGGTATATGCTATCGGAAAAATGGCCAAAAATTTGGGTAGGCACATTCTTGTTATGTTTATAAATTAATGTAAAATAGTTATATTTAGACCTCCGTAAACCCAGTGTTAAACACGTTAATAATTATATAGTTATAATTATACTGACTTTCAATCATTCTGCTGTACCAAAAGAAAACATGCAAATTTTCTTTCACATTGCAATGTTAAATGAAACTATTAAATGACGTTATCGAGGTTAACTTGTTAGCTCGCAATGAAAATTGCTGTTACTATCGAAGGTTCCATTAAAATGTGTTTAGCGATGTACCATAGATTTTTCAAAATTAATTTTCATTTCAATCCAGCTTGTTGCAAAACTGGTAAAAGAGTTCCATTTTGTTCGAGACCATTTTATTGTCACGATTTGGCTCAAACGAAATCGTAGGTCTGACCAGTAAATGTTGTTATACCAGATTGCGGATCTTTCTACCAAATTAAAATGAAATAATAAGAATGAATTCCATATTTAAGTACACACGCGAATCAATTATGCGTTCATGTGCATATTGTATTGTAACATTAAATCATTATCCATGCTCATTGCAAATAATACGCTATGTTATGCAAAAGCACGTGTGGCCAACGAGAGTTCAGAAAATGCAATTTCTCCGGCAAACGAATTCTCGCTACAACAAAATTCCATTCTACTTTTTCAATTTCCGCGGGCACATTGAATCCGTTTCAATTGTGCCGCTAATTGCGTGCCATCTCGTATATTACATTTGCAGATAGCAAAAAGCCATGGATTAATGTTCGCTGCCTCGCTGTTGTTTCATGATGCTTTCAATCGGCCGGGTATTTATATTAAAATAAATATTGTTGTCGCGCTGTCTTGCGCCGAAATAAAATTGGTAAAAATGACTACCGTTTTGGTCACCGTTGTTATAAGAAGCAACGGTTCGCAAAGTGGTGCAATTATATTCACAAAACAGTTTTTAACTTCTCCAGCAAGAACATACGTTTCCGTGTAATTTTGTGCAGCGACGGGATATCACCGAATATCTACGAAAATTGGAATTTGTGTATCCACATTCCTGTAATAACCGGACAACTGATTTTGCAGTGAAGCAACCGCCTGTCCCCACCGAATCAGACGCACTGCGAAATTTGATTAGGCAGACGCAGGCCGAATGCTAATTGCAATATAACACAGATATCCTTGCGTTGCGACTGCGTTCAAGAATAGAGCTATTCAAGGGTAAACTAAGCTTGCAGAGAACCCAGCCCTGGCAGGAATTTTAATCGTTCCGATAGACAGCGCGACGAAAACATAGTCTCTGCAATACTAAAAACGAAACCGTCGAGTGTTGGTTTTCATTTTTTAACAAACCGGCGAGGCGCGGCGGTACGTAAATGTACAATTATGCTTTGGCACATTAATATTCCATATACGTGCTGAACACGAATTCGAAGTGCTTACGCTTCCGGATTATCCTTTGGCTCTTAAAATAATCCTAAAACGTGCGCGCGCACTGCTAACAGTGTGTTATCACTCGATGGATGTGTGGAGAATTGGATTTAACGCGGACGGTTTTATTACAAGAATTAACGGCGTTCTGTAATATTTTGCTGTGCGCATTCTTGCACCGTCGGTTATCGTAACTGTCTATCTTTAAAAGTTTCGAGCCCGTGCGGTTTCATCGAAATGATGCGGATCATATGAAGAATCGTGAAATGTGTAAAATTTTTCAAAATAACCTAAGAAAAATGTTGTCGACAGCAAAAATGGTATTTACGATGTTGTACGTCATCGTCAGGTGTCGAAGCTTGGCCATCTCACGGCGATACTTTTACATTAATTCACTACGAAATGCACAGTACGAGCGAACAGAATGAAACACGGATACGGAACGGAGTTGTTAAAAATATTTAACACCGAGGAGCGTAAAAGTACTCCGTAAAAAATGGTTCCGTAACATGTTTACTGTCGAATGCGTTTTTTACCATCGTTATAAAACTTTCAAGTTTTCAGCATGTAAGGTAAAAATATTTACACGCTGAAACATAAAGACGCGGGGAGTTAATAAAAATCCAAATAAAGCGAACGTTCGACGAAGTAAATCTCGACACGGCAAATGTGTTTAATTCGTAATGCTGCAAATTGAGTTCCGAAGATGTACGTTCTATATATTTAACGTCCGCAGATCGGTAATTACTTCCATCACATCGAGTCAGAAATAATATCCATTTCCATTTTTCAAACTGTCGATCGAAGAATCTTCGCGATTAATCCGCCCATCCGTTATCGAACTGTCGCATGCTATCAGTAATTCAATTCGCTTGACATTTTCGTTATTATAACCGTGATGTTTCGCGCGAGCTTTCTTTCTCGTTGTTCTTCTGTAAAACCCCGAAAAGAGGGCTTTTAAAAGGTTCTTCGTGGGAGGAGAGAAAATAAAAACACTATTCGCCGAAGCGGTTCGCGAACTTTGGCCCCCCACAGATGCTCGAACGTTCGCGTTTTAGTTATTATCGCCGCGTAATGATTACTAAACTGCTCGAAGAGTTTCTTCGAGTAACACTTGATACTGACGTGCCGCATTCAAGAGCGTAACGAACTTCTAGAGCCGAGGATGCGCGAGCTTGCAATTTAAAGTACATACATAAACAAATACGAGACGCGATTCAGTTTCTCGGCTTATGCGCCGCGAGACGTTCAACTTGCGAGCGCAAACAAACGCGAAAGCGACAAATTAGAATTACTTCTCACCGTCAGGTGTAACGTAACTACTTTTTTCAATCAACATTATTCCGTCCACAAGTTACACGGTCTTCATTCGCAAGAAGTCAATATCGTCTCTGCACGTTCCCAAAAATAGGGAACACAATTCAGAATCTTGCGTTAGCAGCTCCATTGCTAGCGGATTATGACTAATAGGGTTAACTGACGCGGACTTAATCATGTAATTGTGAAATGTCTGACAGTCAATCAAATGATCAAATTACGGAATTAGGTCATTTCGGGTCTGCAACATTGGCTATAGATGCGTTACAGGATAATTGCCTTTACTTGTCTGCCTACGTGAGGATCTTCTGTGTTTTATGAGAAAACGAAATTGATCTTATAATACCTCGTACAATACCTAAATGTTTAGTAATCGATTAGATACCGGCACATTTGATAATGCAAACAACATTCTGAATAATGGTACAGCAATTTTTAGTGGCGCCTCAGAGTAATGATGTTTTAAATTTTGTTTCTCGCAGCGGTATCATTTTTTAAACGTGTTAGACGCAGTTTTACCACCGAACAAATATTAAGTACACGGGCGCATATACTTTACGCAAGCTCCAGCTAATGGATTTTCATTTTCCTTTCCGATTCTATCTAGAGCACATTTTTGTTTCAACAGAGGCCATTTACCGACAAAGCCTACGGAGTAAAATAAATAACCAGAGATCACGTAATATATTCTTTTTATCCTTTGTGAATAAAATGTACGAAACGTATGGGCTCCGCTCTGTAAGAATCCGTGGTCCGCTGAAAATAATCCGAACTGCGGTCCGAAATGATATTTCCATTAACATTTTGACTGTCAGTTCAGTGACCTCAAAAATCCCATCAAATCGAAATAATTGATTTAACGAACTAAAACTTGAATAGCTAAAATGCACGATATACCTGTGCCCTCCTTGCATTTTACAACTACTAAATTTTGTGCACTAAGTGACTGAGAATATTAATTTAAGTAATTTCTATTTCGACATCGTCGTATCCACTTTATTTGACAAACTACTTGCATTTTAAGAGTGCATCGCATGACAATATACTTACACACTTCATATACGGACATTGTTAGACTTGAGTGATGCGGTGTTTAGTCGAGAACCGTCGTACAAATCGAGAAGAATGGACAGCAGCCATTATCGTGGCGGAGTTGCCAGTCACCTAATTGTTGCAAAGTGTTCACATTTAGTCAAACAATGACTCGCGATCAGGTGCTGCCATCTACTGCGCATACACAAAGGCCTAGCTAGATTATGTTCGCTGCAACGGCACGCTCTAAAAGCTTGCCGTGCTTCAAGTTTCAAGCGTAGTATAACAATTTCGAGTATTTTTTTTTTTATTAAACCGTGACGAAGGAAATATAGGAAATCGTTATTCATTGTTTAGAGATGAATTAGAACGGACTGCCGGTATTTATGAACGTTGTTTCGTTCGTTTAGTTTCATTAGCGCGTCTGTATTTTTAGGAAGTTGTATGCAGTTGTCTACCGCGGATATTTATACGTATAATAAATTTTTATGGATTAATTCACGCGGAGATCGGGGTCGGAGAGAATCCGGAGAATTTTGGTCAGAAGTGACAGATTTCGAAACTTTTCGCGAAATATATTTTAAAACCGTGAACCATAAAAATTCTGTAAAATTGGAGAAATTCGTTTCATGAAATAATCTCGCAGTTTCTATATAGGAACCAATTTTCTTCAAATTCGATGGATTGTTGATATTAATGTAATTAATAAGGTCAATAATCGTTAAAAAAATACAAAAAGAGAAATTTCATGCAAGGCTGGCTAGTGCTTGACACAACGTTTTACCGATAATATGAAATTTGAGTAGATACTTCAGTAAATTTTTTGCGCGGACCGTGTCGTATGTAGGACGATAAATATAAATCGTACAAGATCAAGATTCTTGAAATCTTTCAACATTTCCACCGTTTTAAATCAAACGAACGCGACGTGGTCGTTAATCTATAAATGCCACAGTGTATTTGTTATTACACAAGTTTATTTATAGTAATGGTATTAAATCCATTTAAGTCATTAGCGATCCCTTACCACCGTGCAGCAGTTCTATATGTTGGTATTCAATTATTTAGTTACCCGTCTAGAAAATCATATTACATTCTGGATGTTCTCAAATATATTCATCTCCGAGTCTGCTTTGACGTTAAATAAATTCCACTCGCTTGAAAATTGGGGATATTTCGACTAAGTATATTTGACACATTGAGTGGCATCGTATACGATGACCGAAACGGTTTTTTTTTAGCTAATTCGTTCGGTAAAATGTCGAAATAGACTGAAATTTCGTCTGGACCTACGAAACGTGAAAGAATTAAAATGCCAGCAATGATGTATAATAAATCTCGACTGTTCAGTCGTGGATTCAATTGAAAAATTGATTAGATTTTCTGAGACTTCGACTCACATACCCGGTGGCGCCGGTGTAAATTGAGTGCGATACAGTTACCCCCTCTCTTACCGGATTAGTCACGTGACATAAGGCAGAGTGGAAGACAAGTCTTAACACTTATTGTTAGCACTCGAATGGTGAGAGAGAGAGAGAGAATATATTGTTTACATTATACTAGACTGCGGACCTTTCTGCAAAATTGTCTTCATCGATTTCAAGAAATAGAAATTAAATTGAATGTTATTTCCTCCCTTAATGATTTTAATAGAGGAGAAATCATACATTGACATCTTGAATTTTTAAAATTTTCCAACAATTTTGAATGCCATCTGCTCAATTTTCAGTTGCTCAGTCTACTAATCGCCAGACTGCGTATTTCATGCATTTATGATAAAAATCGGTGGATGTAATTTAAAACAGTGAAAACATTAAGACAATTCAACACATTACCGACCGGTGATTACTGCATAATTTTGAAAAATCTATGGCAAATGGCTTTTTAACTAACCCTTCGATAGCAACGGCAATTTTCATTGTGAACTAACAAATCACCCTCAATGACGTCATCTAATAGTTTCATATAAAATTGCAATGTAAAAGAAAATATCTATGCTTTCTTTTGGTACATCACAATTATTGAAAATCCTATTAATAGGCAGGTAAAGGCATTAGGTAGGTAAAGTGTTAGGAACGTCCACATGTTATTCTCGATTTATTAAAATTGTTGAGAATAGAATGAAAGTTTTATATGGCTTCTGTGTCTTGCAATTCTTATTTTCCATAAAAATCCGCAATCTACCGATCACTCACAAAATTACCTGCTTATTTCGAACACGACAGAACTTTCCCTGTAACTTAATACATGTGGTCCAAGGCACGCGCCATAAGAATGCGCGGTTCGTCTCAATTTGTATTCATAATCGGGCATGAAATATTTATCGGAACACTTTAAAATGTATACAATAATACCCCGACGCGACGGGCAGCGGTTTCGCAATGGGCGAGGGTTCCCCTCTGTTTGCTAGGCTCCTTCAGAAAAATAATCCCACAAAGAAGGTAGCGGGCAAGTAGTATAGGAGAAAATATCGTGGGCAGAGGGCTTGGAGCTGCCGTGAAGAGATGCCAAACACGTCAGAACGTTGAAAGAATCAGGGAGATCGGAAGCCGGAGAGCTTGCATCGGTATGTGTGCGACTCTAGCTCTTCCCGTATGTAACCACTGGATGTACGTGTGTCTGTGTGCATGTTCAAACAGACTATATTCTGATCCGTACACTCACGTACCACCGAATCTTTTATTTCGTTATTTCGCGTCCTTCCCCAGTTTCCCGCGTTTCCTCTTATTTTGCGGATTGCATCGACGCAGCCAAAGTTCCTCCCGTTTTCCCCTTACTTTCTCCTTTTCTACCGGCGTGTTCCGCGTATCGAGCAGTCCGTTCTTGATCTTCCATATTCCATAAGCGAGCACCTCCGATACTTCCACCAATCACGAGCCGGTGCTTACTTACCTGGAAATCGTTGTTCTCGTTTTATATTCTTTATTGGACGAAAGAAGTCGCTCGATTTTCGAAAATCGATTTTCCCCGGTTCTTTCAATCTCTGAACTGTGTTCCTGGAACGCTGTACTTCGGCATACTTATTCATGCTCGGAAGCTTTACCGACGAGGACGCCAGCGTACCGTTTAAATGTTTATTTTTAAACGTGTATTCTGCGCATCCACGACTACTTTTTAGAACTATGATTACTTCACCGTGTCGAATCAACAATGCTGTACTGAAACTTATAAATTAGCAATCCTAAATGGACGTCTATTCGACAGAACATTATTGATGTTTGAAACTTCTACGTCGAGGAAGTCAGCGAAGCGTTTGTACTCGAAATGGCGGAGTTTTAATGTCATAGATCTTTTCGGAAACCAGTGCCTGAATTGATTTACATTTCCAAACGTGTATCCTGCACATCGGTGACTGCATTTTGGAACTACGCTTTCCAACAATGTTTTTTCTCAAACTTGTAAATGAACAATCATGAACAGATTTCTATCTGTTCGGCAGAACAAACGTATCTTAGTTGTTTCAGCTGAATCTCCATAGTTGCCGAGTTAGTTTAGATTGGTTTAACATGTACCATTTAGCTCACAGTCGAAATTCGACTATCCAACGTTACTCTTATTAGCAGTTGGTAATTGTTTCATATAGATATGTGCATCACATGATAAATCAAACGAATTTAATTAAAGTGTATAGGATTCGAGACAGTTCAGGGAATTACTGGTACGATGAATTTCAGCTTGCACAGTTCTCGGCTGATTAAAAGGCTTCGAACTTTGTGGAAGTTTTGTGAGTGCTTGTGTAGCAGTCAGGATGTTAATACATTCCCTTCGAACTTACTTCTGGAGAAATATTTTAGTACAGCAGGTTGCTGTTATTGTTGTAGTTGCTGTTAGAAGCGTTTATTATTTTCACATATTACTTCTCATAACACAGCAGAATAATTCGAATAAGATGATTTACAATACGCTCCGCTGGATTCATAACTGCGTACGGATATAATCTCATAATATTTTTCTACTGCGACGTTCGATTCTTTTTATTCGTGAAAGAAAATATGCGATCGAAGTGATTGAAAATGGAATCAGAGCGAGAAACTTAATTTATATTTATCACCTATAAAAGAGAACAATACACGCGAGATATGAGCAGCATCGCGAAAAATAGAATTGTTGTTTATCAAATAAATAAATTCGATACCGAACATTTCCATACTTTCAAATTTAAGAATTAAAACCATCGAAAGCGTTATACTGGAATATACGAGATTCAATTTAGAAATTTGTACGCCACTGTGTTCAATAACAATACGCATTCGCATGCGAATAACAGGAAATTAATTACAAACAATTTTTAATTTTTATTTGTGCGCATGCTAAAATCAGAAATTGTAATTTAACGATGAAAAAATTATTCTACCACGGATTAAATCGCAGGGGAATATTTTCCTTGCAACGCGTTATGGTTTTAATTTCTTGCATAACAGAGGAAACTTGACGCTTCGAATTGAAGCTGATCAAATTTTTATCTCTATGACACCGATGGAGAAAATTCAGGAGAACTAACGCTCGCTCTCGTTAACCTTGACACAATTTTTTGCTCGTCGCCCCGGCAGAGGGTTAATTGTTTCTCTCTCGGCTCGCTTAATGGGCACGTTGATTAACAGATCAACCGTAAGAACATTAGCCTCGCGGTAAGACGAGACTATAAAATGCTTCTCCTTTAATGGAAATAGCAATCGAATATATTTTTCCTTTTGTTATGCTACTTTGATTTTCAGATTACATTTCGATTGATGCGTTGACTGGTACTCTTTCAATTAACGAATAAGAACTATGTCCCTAGTAACCTTTCTCGCATAAAGAACTATCGTTATTTTCATCAATTTCCTGTTTATGGAAACATTTTAATACAATCTTCAGACGTTTTTACCTCAGTTTTATGAATTTTTGTAATCAAACGTGATGAAAATTGACGTGGTTCCAATGTTTGGCAAATAAGACCGCTCGGAAAAATATGGAGAATTTTTTATTGCTACGCTTCAACATTTTCAAAATAGCAGGGAAAACGTATCCTCGTCAATCACAGTTGTCAATTAATTTCAGACTGTTAATCTATATATGGTACCTATTTATTATACCATCGTGTCAAGATCTGTAATTTATAAAAGTAAATTGTACATGATACTGTTCTATTAATCGATGTCAACCCGGATTTTTAAATACCAGTGGTATAATCGTCTCAGTTTAAGTAGCGATATTGTTCGCAGAATGTGTGCAGAACTAAATCAGAATAATCGCAAACGCTCCAAATTTATTCTATTCTTATCAATTAAAAAACGCTCGCGTTATAATGAGGTTAAACTTCGGGCACCGGCACATTAATCATATCCAAAAACTTTTTTGAAGAAAGAATAACGCAGAAAGTTCGAAAGCATTTGCTCGGGAGAATTCATCCCATTTTATCTTATTTCTAATAAGTTCTTCTGCTCTCGAGTGGGAGAATTCCATTAAACGTGAAAACTGACATTCTAATTTTCCTGATTTCTCTTCGCAGATGCTTTGCACTCGCTAATCTCCTATGTGTGCGATAAAATAGACTAAAAATTAATCAGTTTTCGTTTTACCGCATTAAAATACTCGCCAGAGAATTAATAAATGCAATCTTATGTTAGAACTCTCCTGTCAAATTAGTATTTTTATATCTGTGACGTTCCTCTTGTGCAAAAGCGATATGCAACGTAAGCGCAAAATTCTCTATGGAAATTCAGGGTTCCCAACGAACGGGGACCAACCATGATTTATTATTATTATCGTTATTGCACTATCGCGCGAAGCACTTCTCAGCGTGTTATCAGCTATCAATTGGTTGCGCCAAGTGGCGTCCCATACTCCGAAACTTGGCTAGTTAATACATTTTATCTGATGTCACGCGACATTGTCATCTGTCGCTATCCGTGATGCTTTCTAAACGCGCCCTCCCGTGCCCGATTGTATAGTAAGCACCGAATTTACGACCGGAAGACGACGTCAGCCTGCAGCGACAGCTGTCGTGTTCGAGAATTTCGCTTACAAGAACGATTTTCCTTTAATGTCAGACCCCAAATGTTCTTAGCATGGTTTACCGTTATTCATTCAATTTCGCGACACCCTTTAGCCCCTCTAAGAACCCGCCCACCCTTTTTATTCCAACTATTACTTCTCGTAAGACAGAAATTCTAATATATAACTACACTGTTATTCGTATGTTCGTATCTAATCAATTACTACACATGTAAGTATTGTATGAGGTGTAACATCAATTTCATATCTATAAAATAAAAGAAAAATCATATAGAATGGAATTATTTTAGGTCAGATCAGGTTGATAATCAAAAAAATGTTTACATTGGTATTTCTGATGTTATTTGTATGTTGGTATGTAATCAATTACTACACATTTAAGTATTTTATGAGGTGTCACACCAATTTCATATCTATAAAATAAAGAAAAATCATATAGAATGGAACTATTTTAAGTCAGAACAGGTTGATAATCAAAAAAAATGTTTACATTAGTATTTCTGATGTTATTTGTATGTTGGTTACTACACATTTAGGTATAGAATGAGGTGTCACAACAATTTCATATCTATAAAATAAAAGAAAAATCATATAGAATGGAATTATTTTAGGTCAGAACAGGTTGATAATCAAAAAATTTTTACATTAGTATTTCTGATGTTATTTGTATGTTGGTATCTAATCAATTACTACACATTTAAGTATTGTATGAGGTGTCACATCAATTTCATATCTATAAAATAGAAGAAAAATCATATAGAATGGAATTATTTTAGGTCAGAACAGGTTGATAATTAAAAAATTTGTACATTAGTATTTCTGATGTTATTTGTATGTTGGTATCTAATCAATTACTACACATTTAAGTATTTTATGAGGTGTCACATCAATTTCATATCTATAAAATAGAAGAAAAAT
Source organism: Lasioglossum figueresi (assembly GCA_028455805.1). Taxonomy (NCBI): domain Eukaryota; kingdom Metazoa; phylum Arthropoda; class Insecta; order Hymenoptera; family Halictidae; genus Lasioglossum; species Lasioglossum figueresi. The sequence goes on from CM052191.1 coordinate 11,113,987, forward strand.
CATATAGAATGGAATTATTTTAGGTCAGAACAGGTTGATAATCAAAAAATGTTTACATTAGTATTTCTGATGTTACAAAACTTAGTAGCTTTAAAATTCCAGGGAATAAATCACAATTATCCGTTCCACTACGTAATAGAATAGAATATCCATGTACCATTATATCCAACACTGTTTATACGATCAAATATGTGGATGTCTAATCAATTATTAAACATTTATGAATTGTATGAGGTGTCACATCAATTTCATATCCATCAATTGAAAAAAAATGTTATTTAATGAAATTACTCTAGATTGGAAAAAATGTCTAATTTTCTAGTTACAACAGCTGCGACTGTAAAGGGTGAATATCATCATGTCAATAGGGTCTCATCGAGACACCTTCGTTTGCCGGAACTCACCTTATTTTTCGTCCGTCTTCGGGTTCCGCTTGTTTTATTTTATGGGAAAGTTTTTCTCGGGACTCCAGGGTCGTTTTTAATAGTCGCGAAAGGTGAAAGCGGCGTTCAGATGCGCAGCCATCGGAAGCGATAAATCTTCCGCCGGGGGGAAATTAGAAAAATGTATTTTATTAGGCGAGATAGGTGAACGAGGAGGATACCAGATGGCGTGGAAAACATTTTTTCTACGCGAACTACAGCGTGAGGCGCTTTTCGTTGATAATTTATGGATAACACCGCGCGCAGTTGAACGTTTTGAAGAAATTCCGTTCCGGTAATGGATCCCTTACTTATTCAGCATCCGGGAACTTCGATCTCGAGAAATTCTTAATTAATGATAATGTTAATGCTCGTTCCAGGTAGCTTTTTTCTGACTTCGAAACTCCATCGATTGGTTGTAGACTGCGGGGGCCTTGCGCATTTCAGACAGAGACGAAGCTGGAGCACAAAATGGTGGTTATTTGTTCAGAGGTGGCTACGTTTCGAATAAAAAGTACCGACTAATTGGCTCTTGCCGAGAAACACATAAATTCACGTCGCACTGTACATTACTACGAAAAAATAAATGATTACTCCACGGTAATCGATATTAGCAATTCACGAAGTATTCTTCGAGCGAAAATATTTTTATTTTCCATTTCAAATGCCATTTGACCCAAAGAGTTTGTTTTCGAGCCAGTGGAGCAGCATGTATTCCTGGATGTATTTCTCGAAATTTGACGGGAATGGATGAAAATTGTTCGAAATTGATTGGTTAGAATAACACGATGAACTTCTATGAAGCTCTTTCAGAGTTTTAATCTCTGATAAACTCGTAACAAATTCGATAACAAAGTTTTTTTCCGGAATGGAGTTGTATTTGCATGCGACGAGAACCGGTATCAGCTTCGAGAGTAAAAAAAAAAAAATGTTTGCGTTGTAGAGTAAATAGGCATCGTGTAAAAAATTTGTTTCACACTGTCGGGATAAAGCCTAAACTAAAACCAATAAAATTCCATTCAATCTACGCATATATGGTCACTCTTCGAAAGGGAGAATTGTGTTAGTCCAACATTTTTCCGTTTCGAACAAACAAAACGGAGCTGTTGAAAATAATTGCAGTACGCATTGTGGTCCACTGCGGTTTTGTTGTCCTGCGTTCATTGTGCATCGCGTCGGGTGAATAAACGAACATTACCAGTTTGTTAAACGCTTCTAACCTTTAAAAACTCGTATTATTTCCAGCTTATTGAAGAAAACATAATTTTCGTTTGACGGATCCGCGCGACTTTCGCAGAGGCCGTGACGCGATACGCGTATTTGCGCTCCGCGGACGGACAGCTGTCGATCGCTTAGATCCAGCTGGAATATTCGCAGGGTGGAGTATACGCAGGCGCCAGTGATCCTCTGCGATCGTGGGGAACCGGCACGAGGGGTTGCGTGGGCGGCGGACAACGTTTTCCCGGTTGATTTTCTCGCGGCTGGGTTGCCCTCGATAGAATGATAAATTTTTTGACGCGTCGATGAGATCGCCGAAAGCACTTCAGAATGGATTTTCAATTACTCGTGGACGGGACAACGGGGTGCAACGTCGTAAAATCGAGTTATCGCGCGCTCTGACAACCGGCTCGCTTGCACTCGATCGGCCGCGCGAGACGCCCCTGAATAGGGGGCCACTGTTAAGTGGATTGTAATTGAATGTCACTAGGAATTTCCTAGGCAGAGAAGTCGTTGATAGCTGGTCGCGTCTCGCGGGAAAGTAGGTCCCCTCTCACCGGCATTTTTTTTTCTTCCTTCTTTTTCCTTTTTTGTCCCCCACTCGCGGACATTGTCGTGGCCCCTGATTCTCGTAGTCGTCGTCGTTGTCACTCGGTGTAATGGAATTTATTCGCGGACCGTCCAGATTTCCTTTTGTTCCCGTTGTTTGGCGGGCTTTCAGCAGGCTGACCGCACGGTCACGGGGATTTTAATAGTTTTTACGAACTTTCGAGTCTAGGTCACGCGGAACAATTTGCCGGCAGAACTTATTGGGGCCGGGAACCAGCATGGGAAACTATTTTAATAAATGAACTCCTTGATTCCTTTCGCAGCTGCGTCGGCCAGAGCCGCCCCGTCGTTAATACTTTCGACGACGAACAGGATATTTATGGTCGTTCTGGGGGCACGCTTCGGTCCTCCAGTTATGCGATGATGACAGAATGAACACGGCATCGCGTTAACTCTTCCTCGGTTTCTTATCTCTCGGCCCGTTTCGCTGGGAAATCATGGAAAGACCCTGGTTTTTAAAATGGCATTCTTGAGAATTGACGATCGGCACAGGATGAAATTGGTAAATTGACCTTGAACGTGAAAAACAAGGTCGAAAATAGAATTTTTTTTCATCGTGTCCTACTGGTCATGGGACCAACTTTGTGAGAGGAACCGTGGTTCGCAACTCAACCGTTCTCTCACAAAATGATGTTGAAGTTCCTAGAACTTTTGTAACTTCCTCGTTCATAATATTCTTTGATTTTGTTTTCAGGAAAATTTTGGCCGCGACATGTAACTTTATGACGTCCTGCACAATTATAGCAGGGGACGAAATGAATGGTATCCCTTTAAAAGCATTGTTTTTTAATTATTCCACGAGAGTTCGTGCGATTTATTAATAAAAGATACGCGTTTCGATATTCCGCCGATTTTCACGTGCACGCGCAGCTGAAAAGGAATTCTGTATAATTCTTACTCAAATATGCAAAAACCTGTACATCATTTTGTTCTTCGTTTATTACACGTTTCCACGTGACTGGTTTTAATATTTTCGTAATTAAAAAAGTTGATAATTCGCGTATTGAATCACGATGGAATGAAATTTTCCAGCAGAACGCTGCAATGGGATTTATTTTATGCTGTTTCATTCACGTGAAAGTTAAACCTGTAAATTCGTTCGTCGAAGAACGATTTATGAAGTGTTTCAAAATGTGTTTGATAGAGATTATCTAGTTCCTACGCCTGTGGATTTCGGTATCGGCGTAAAGCTTACGCTTGCCATTATCAAATATTAGTATAAGCCGAAATTATTAGCAGGCTAATAACGTGGGGACCAAGTTGTAAAGTATCTATAGTCTATTCAACGAGTCGAGTCAGTGCAGATAAACAAAACATCAGCGCGCTATGCATGTGATGCAACGGCACCAGCTACAATATCTAAATGGTCCCATCTAAATGGCCCCACCAAAATGGTCATCACGTGCATTTGTTTACAGCCACAGACTCGACACGCTGAACATGCTATACGTGTACTGTTCCATTTAACCCTTCATCGCGGATTGAATTACAAAATAATATCTCTCTCCAAACAATCTCCTTTAAAAACTATAATTTCATTATTAAAAATTTCGTAAAATATATATCTACTTATTAAAAAGTTTCGTGATCCACGCGTATAGCGTTAACGTAATCAATTACATCATTTCAACATAGCAAAAATACTTTCTTCCAACTTTTAAGGATATTATTAAATATTATAATCAGCACCAATATGCAAACATAATAATGAAGCACTCCATTATTACGATTTTTCAAGGATTCCTACAACACTGTCCAACAAATTTCAACTTTTTGTTGGTTAAACATGTTTAAACAATCATAATGTATTAACATTGGATATCACTGTATTCAATTCAATATGTTTTATAATAACATCACAATAATTGTTCAAAGTTGAACAATGTGTCTTTTTCTTAAACTCAATTTTCTCAAAAACTCTACGTATAGGAGAAAAAATTAAGGTCAGATTCGGAATCAGCGCGAAAAACTCTATAAGAATCGCATAGTCGGAATCGAAATAATATTTGGCTGTTGGAGAGTGTAATTCGAGGAAAAAATGTTTTCAACAAAATAGAGGGAGAGTTGAAAAGTATCTAAACATCCGCAGAGACTTCCATGCATAAAATTTCGAGAATACATTTTTTTCGACACCAAATAAAGATCATTCTGATTTTTTGCTAGTTAAAATGCATTTTTCTGATTTCATAATATTATAGGTGACCTTAAGGACTGCGTCTCCTAGACAGACGACACTCGCGCGTGACTGCACACAATACCACAGTACACTCACACACCGCTAGACCACGTATACGTACGCGAGGATTGCAAGGGTCCGGGATTCCACTTCTGATTTCTCAATAATGCAAAGACGGGGTTTCTTATTAGTCAAAATCGGTAGATAAAAGATCAATCTAGGGGGCTATTTGCCTCAAAAGTCTTACTTTTATGTTTACGACGCGTAATTCTCATTATTCGGTAGCATATCGACAGCCACGATAGGCGGCAGCACCGTCGCCTCTCCATTGCTACTCGCGGCTCCGCGACATGCTGCAGAATAATGAGAATTACGCGTCGTAAACGTAAAAGTAAGACTTTTGAAGCAAATAGCCCCCTAGATTGATCTTTTATCTACCGATTTTGACTAATAAGGAACTCCGTCTTTGCATTATTAAGATATCAGGAGTGGAATCCCCGGACCCTTGCAATCTTTGCGTACGTATACGTGGTCTAGCGGTGTGTGAGTGTACTGTGGTGACTGTGTGCAGTCACACGCGAGTGTCGTCTGTCTAGGAGACGCAGTCCTTAAGACGAGTTCAACGAGCTAGTATATTATATTAACCCTTTGCACTCGGACCTCTTTTAAGTGGAAAATTAAACATTTCTTTTGACCTAGAATAATTCCATTCTATATTAATTCTTTTCTTTGTATGAATATGAAATTGATATAATACCTCACACAATACTTAAATGTTTAGTAATTCATTAGATACCAACATATTTAATAGTAATGTAAACAATATTTTGAATAATGGTACAGCAATTTTTAGTGCCGCCTCAGAGTCGCCACTCGAGTGCTAAGGGTTAACCTTGATATATTATATTAACCTTGAGCCTATAAGCAACGGTAAAATTGTGTTTTCTGACTTTTCGGGAGAAATACCCCGCTGTGAGTCGCTGGTATGTTCGCACACATTTAGGCGTAGCGTGCGATGCTGAAGTGTTCAGAATCGCGTGGTCATGTGTTCAGCCATTTCCGAGTTCGCAGGATGCTGAATGCATTCATGTCGAAAAGTGCATTATACTGAGAACAGCAGCTCGTAGCCGCTGGTTTCCCGAAGTTGCAACTGGAGCGTAACCTCGTTTAAGTTACAAGATATAACGTTTCACTCGGAGTTATCAATTAGGACGGGCATGAATTCACGGTTTTTCCATTCATCCCACTCGCTAAATGTGGCCATCTCGGTCTCTTACTATTATTATTATTGCGTTTTTCATTGTACCCCAGACGGTGCGCGAGAGGTGCATCTAGCACAATAGAATATACCAACCTGATTAAACGCGTGTGTACGAGATACGACCATCGGCTTTTATAACACCTAATCGTAATTAAAGTCGCGGTATTGTGTGTGCTTTTCATTCGCTTCGCTCCGGCACCGTGTTGAAAGTAAGTTGCCTCATTGTTCGTCGTTTCTGCGAGTGATTTAATATCGATTTGAAACATTTCAGAAATTCTAATTTCAGATTTAACGAATTTCGAATTGATCTATTTTAAAATCTTCTTATCGGTTCATGCCCGATTTTCCTGGATGAATAAAACAAAATATTATATAGTCATCATTCTTTTCTAATCGCAGTTGATTGATAAAGCTGTATTCTCGAACATTTAATCATTGAATTTTATTTTCAAATCATGCACGAACTTGTGGCATCATCTGATACATCCTCATTTCTTGATTAAAATGTTTACGCTTGCGAATAGCGATTGTATCTTCTGTTGTCTGCAGAATATGTATTTCAGTGGTTGCGGGCGAAGTGAACAGAAAGTGAATATGATCTGCTGTTGCAAGCTTCGGTTTAATCGAAACATTAAATCTGTACTTCCTTAGATGCGAGTCTTGATACTTAATCATACAGCATGGTGTGATATACGATGCTGTAATTGTACTTTCGTATTCGTATTTGGAATGCAGCCAAGTTCGTTATGCTGGATGATACGTACTATTTTCTACATAGGTAACAAAGTACCCCGAGCCGAGAGCGTATGTATGTATTATCAGAGAGTATGTATTATATATACTGAGAGATTGTAATCTAGATTATGATACTACGCTTGTCGGTAACGTCGGTGACCTATTCTTTAATCTAGCACGTGCATTTTTCGCAATACGAAAATGCATCGAAGCTATACCAGGCCTACGGTCGCTTATAAACAAAATATTCCAACAGCAACGGGATTTCGATAGCGTTAAATCATTCACGGGACTTTTCAGTCTCACAAATGTACGAGTAAAATACGAGAAATTAATATTTCTATTTTGTTTACGCCAAGCAATTTTCGAGTTGGAAAATATTTTTCCTCTATTTTAGTTTACATGAAATCAGGCATGACAATTAGAATTCTATATATTTATTATTATGAATGATGAAATAAGGGCCGAATATAGATTGTAGAACTTTATTCGTTTGTGGTGCACGGAAATGTCTAAAATACGAGAAATTAATATTTCTATTTTGTTTACGCTAATTCTAAGCAATTTTTGAATTGGAAAATATTTTTCAATTAGAATTATAAATATTTACTAGAAACTATAAATCGCAAAATTCATTTTGCGAAAGGAATCATCTTATCGGGGATGGAAACGCAATTACGCCAGAAAACTCAGTCCGATAAAAAAATTAAAGTGGTCGGGACAAAACTAGCTTCGCAAACTCGACACACTTGATCAAATGAACTAGATAAGGGGTAACTCAATGAGGGAGCGCGTGATTTAAACGCGACTGCAATTGCGTTTGATGTTATTGGGTGACTTGCAACGAACCTACGACCTGTAAACTTTGCGTCCTGCGGGAAAAAGGCATGGTTTGATCGTAATTAACAGATTCGTGTTTGCGAAACGTTCGACTGATCGAATTGTTTGAGTTAACGCTGCCAAAATTTGCAGGTTACAGATCTTAGCCAATTTACAAGCATATCAAGTCGAATTCGTTACACGTGAAAATATTTTATCCCGATGTTTCGTGAAAAATGATTTATTATGAATATCGTTCTTGTATTCTCCGTTATTTCGAGAAACCAGTGGAAATAACACGGTAGTGAATTATCCAAACGGAAATTAAATTTGGTGGAAATGTATGCCCATGAGAGCATATTTCCGAATCTGATTAAATAATGCATTCATGTTTTGAATAGTAAACACACATTCATTGCGAGCTTTGTTCTGAAAGTAGAGTATAATAGGGCAGAAGCTCTGCAATTCTTCATCAAAAAATAAACTTATATATATTTTTGATTTTAATATTTAACCGAGTAAAAATAGTGGACACCTCGAAACATCACAGACGAAAAATTCGTCAGCGAATACGTACGTACGTTATGCATTTCAATCTGAGGATTTAAATGCGCATAGTTAATTCGATCGTAAACCGAGGACCGAGGGAATCGAGTATACTCCGTGCGCCGAGATTCGGCCGTTAAAATTACTGTCCGCTTTAACTTTTTAATGTCCGCATCTAATTTAAAATTTGAATCCTAGTAACTCAATTATTACTGTAGTTAAAATGATCGCCAGACATTCGCCAAAACGGTCACAATTAAATTCTGGCATTTTTATCGTCGAGATGCCATCATTCTTACGGGTAATAATCGAAATCACTTATCGAGCGAATATAAGCATTTAACCAGTTAACTGCGTTCGACGTGTATGCGCGTCAATCCAGAACTCTATCGCGGTGCAATAACAATAACCTTTTCAAGAATGAATTGTTAATTTTTTATCAAATAAAAATGTAATCCTTCCTCGTTTTTCGTAAAATTTATAATAGCACCATTTGCTCTGCGTTCGACGCGTATACTCGTTATTGCTTGATTTTAACACTAGATTTACGGGACCCGTCAAAATGACGGGCTCTAATTTTCTTAATTTGCGATTATTAAGATCGTAAAAGTGCTTTCCTGAGGAATTATTTACCAAATTTATTTGTTTGGGTGTATATTATTGGAAAAATAGCCAAAAATTTGGATAGACGCATCCTTGTTACGTTTATAAAGTAATGTGAAATAGTTATTTCGACAGTGTAAGTAAGTAGTAAACCTAGTGTTAATTCCGCACTCAGTCGGGGATTTTTAAAACTAAATTCCGCAGTTAAGAGGTTAAAGGGACAGTCTCGGACGGCTCAAAGAATCAATTCTTTTGTTATTATAATTTTTAAGAGTATAGAACCTTAAAAATGCTTGCAACGTACGACGTGCCGTCGCATTGAAAAAGATACATGAAGATTGTTAGATGCGTTAAGTCTGTCGCGTCCTCCATACGGATCGCAGAATGTAAAAATCGGATGCTCGGTGGACAGACGTAGACGGCAAAGATAACAATGAAAAAAGCTTTTCCCGATCTCGATGCTTTTTCGATAACACGAGTAGATCGACCTCGTTCGAACTTTTCAATTTCCGCGGCGGCGTTACATATTGGCATCGACTACTCTGCGAAAGAGTAAGAAGACCCAGAAAGCGAAAGGAAAAAATGTGCGGGATTGAATTTTGAATCTTTTGACGACGATCGATACGAATGTTCGACGAAACCGCACTGTTCCGTATCCGCGTGCATCGAATTACCTATTTACGTCGTCCCTATCATTCCTCCCGTGCAGTTTATTCTAAATTAGATTCTTCAGCGCCGCATAAACCCGAGACATTATTTTAACAACATCGTTAAGGTTTCGTAGCAATTTCGAAAATAATGCATCGCAATTATCGATATCGCGGATAAAGTTATTCAAATGTTTATTTTGCTTCGGGGAATATCGTGTTTAATGGCGTCGCTCTTTTCACATTGGACACGCGCGAAGCTGGAGATAAATGGAGATAAATAATCCGAATTGTTTCTTCGTTTAAAAAAGTTTTTAACTCGAATCTTATATCTTGATCTCTACAAAACGTTTCGAAAACGTACATTTTGTTCTACTCGCACACGCAAAGAAACATTCACAGCGGCAATCCGTTATTCTTCGTGAACCCGGTCCAAATTAATAATTAACAGTAAGTAATTACAGTGCAACGCCATGAACACAGTAGTTCCAGAGGAGTTTCTTCGAAAACGAGATTCTACAGAAAAAGCAGCTACTTCGTTCCCAACGAAAAATCAGTTCTTTTCTAATTAAACGAGGTTTCCGAGTTACTGCATCTAAAATGAAAATATTCGCCTCTCCGTTCCATTAGTGTGTGATCTACTCTCCTCCCTCGTTTCTCATAATATTAAACAATTCTCTGTTTACTTATTACTTCGTTCAAGTGAGACACGTTAATATCATGAAAGCCGTTTTTATCACAGGAATTACATTGTCTTCGGGTAACGTATCAAATTTCTTTTCGGTAATGGAGCGATCGGGATCATTTTTCTCCGTATTCATTTTGTCCGTAGAAAAGTCTTAGACCACCGGCAGAATTTCTAATTAGCTTAATTAACCATCGAAGGTATTCTGGTTTCGGATACCAATGTTGAAGAATATTTTTCAGAACCATTAAACATACTACTTGACGAAACGACGACAAAATTCGAAGTGCGAGCCTGCAGGTTTTTCCGGGGTCGTGTTCGATGCCCAAGTCACGAATTTTCCTTCGCGTCTTCTCTGCGGCTATCTTCGGACCGCCTTAATTAAAGCAGACATTAGTCGAGTCCGCCGAAATTATTTCGGGCGGCGAGCCTGCTCGCACCGACGCGACGCGACGCACCATTTTAATTTGCAACGATTAAAACTCTCGTATCGCCGGGGACCCGCAATAATTGTAACAGTTACGCGAATGTCACGTACACGTTTGGTCGGAAGTGTAAAATTCATTCGTCCAGCGAGATAATTCCGCGCGGATGTAGAGCGACATTCTTTTCTCGCGATACAATCGGAGAATAAAGGATTAACCGTCGTCCGTCTTAAATATAAATTGCTTCCCGACATTTACATTTCTGAACATTATATTATCTCGCTCTTAATGTAGCGATGTACGTCCGTAGATAAACTAATGCACATTTGCGCGTAAATAACCGTCAAAAGAAAGTTTATAAAGTGTCCTATGTAAAATTGAATTTCTTTCTTAATACATTTAATCGATTAAACATAATATTACGGTTACATTTGAATTCTTCTAATGTTTTTGCTGCTTCGAGTTACACCTACTCATTTTTATGATAAATTCGTATAATCCGTGGTCCAATGATTAGGCATTCGTCGAATTCTTGGAGCAACCGCTTTACAAAACAGCAAGATTTAGAATGACAAGTTTCCGTAAAATGGAAATTCGCGTCATGCAAGATATCGTAGCTGCGACGTGAAGTATTAGAGCGGCAATTAAACTTTCATTTTCACGAACGTGAAAATTACAACGACGTGGCACTGCCGGCCAGTAACCTCGCACCTTCGCCAACGCTGTCACAGATCAACGTGCGCATCAACCATATTGCCGCAGACACTCTCACGGCACAGCGGCGTGGATTAAAACGATTTTGAAACACGTCCATTGCGGCCCGGCTAATGAATTCCCGCGATACGAGAGACAGAGATATCCGAAACACCATTGTTATACCGTTTTACCCGAAATCAGCGTGACGCCCACGTAATTTCGGAACTTGTCCCTTGATTAGCGGTAACCAATCAACGTTCTTCGGATATCTGTACACCGTACTGTCACGTTCGTTATATTCTGAAATATGATTGCAAAATATTTTCATATACTGCATAAATCTTGCAAGCAATCGACGTCGAGTCATCACTGATACTATTTTACATTTCTCAACACCGGCTGCAATCTTTAGATGTTTTCATCTGCAGCGCGGAATTCTCGAAGGAATAGCCAACGCCATTTCTTCGCGAATAACAATTGCTCTTCATAATGCTGCACCCAAGACTCGGTATAAAAAGACTGTCAGTGGTGTATGTTTAAAGTAAAAATATATATACAAATGACGCGCAAGCATTAAAATCAATTTTTATTTTGCAGAAAGGTCTACTAATGAATTAACCGTTCTCGTGGTGTATTATTAAATTTAATTCGTACGAGGTTGAAAGAGAAACCATTAATTCCGTCATTATAATTTTCTTAAGGTTGATCAACGTGTGAAAAAGTAGCATATTTAAGATACTTATTTATTAACTGTTATCGTGGTATATTATTTAATTAAATTCGTTTAGGATCTAAAAAGGTTGACAGAGAACCTCTATCGAACGAATTCCGTTATTATAATTTTCTGGAAAATTTTTAAGGTTAATCGACATGTAAAAAAGTAGCATATTGACGATACTTATTTATTCATTGTTATCGTGGTATATTATTGAATTAAATTCGTTCAGGTTCTAGAGAGGAGAAAAGAGAAATCATTAAATCTGACATCATAATTTTCTGGAAAATTTTTAAGGTTAGTCGACATGTAAAAGAGTAGCATATTCACGATACTTATTTATTCATTGTTATCGTGGTATATTATTGAATTAAATTCGTTCTGGATCTAAAGAGGATAAAAGAGAAATCATTAAATCTGATATCATAATTTTCTGGAAAATTTTTAACGTTAGTCGACATGTAAAAGAGTAGCATATTGACGATACTTATTTATTCATTATTATCGTGGTATATTATTGAATTAAATTCGTTCAGGTTCTGAAGAGGATAAAAGATAAATAATTAAATCAGGTATTATAATTTTCTGGAAAATTTTTAAGGTTAGTCGACATGTTAAAAAGTAGCATATTGACGGCGCTTATTTATTTATTGTAATCGTGGTATATTATTCAATCAAATGCGTTCAGGATCTAAAGAGGATAAAAGAGAAATCATTAAATCAGGTATTATAATTTTCTGGAAAATTTTTAAAGGTAGTCAACGTGTGAAAAAGTAGGATTTTGACAATTTTTATTTTTTCGAGCCATCGATAATTCTTCGGGCGCATCGAGGTAGTTCTAGCTCGTATCGAGGTGTTCCAAAATGTGTCCGGATTCCGTGCTCGGATCGCCTAATGCGTTCCTCATTTTCATTACCATCCTTCGATACCGGCCGCAGGCCGCATTTGCATTCGCGGCCGCATTTGCCGCATTTTACCGAGTAAAATGAAAATAGCGTTCCCGGGCCGGGTAACGGACAGAGTGGCCTGGATGAAAATGCTGTTACCGTAGGTACGGCCGCGATAACGGTAGAAAATTGATCCCGGTGTTTAAGATCCCGCACGTTCAGCCGTGATTCCGCGTCGCTAATTCGCGTTTTGTTCCTCTGCCACCGTGTTCCCTCCCCCGACAACCCTGGAATCCACCGTTGAACAAAAGAACGCGTTGGAAAGCTGCGAAATCTCGCCCACGCAATCCCCGGGCTCTGCCGATGTAAAACCGGCGCGATCTCTCTCGCCAACGAGTTCCGTTCGAGCGATTCTAAACCGCGAATAAATTAACGCGCTGATATTTATTCCTTGAAACTGGGTTGCTCGGCTGAATTATTCGCGAACTTGTCCGGGAACGCTGCACCGCTTCGACGAACGCGTTCTGCGACTCTTTTTCTCATCCTGCCTCGGAAACGCGACACGGTTGACTGCCACTTTTCTACCTGTGCCTATACCACCTTTCTACGCAATCGGTTTTATTCCGAATTCCATCGGGTTTCAAACAATTCATTACAATCAACACTAAATCTACCGTACAATCAAAGCGAATTAAATTCACCCGCCCAGGTGCAATTGCACTTCATTCGTTAATGCAGTCCAATTTTTGTCAATATTTCACGAGACATTCGACATTTCCTCAGACAAAAATTTCATGTTTAACCAGTTAACTGCGTTCGACGCGTATACACGTCTTTTCAAGAATGAATTGTTAATTTTTTATCAAATAAAAATGTAATCCTTCCTTGTTTTTCGTAAAATTTATAACAGGACCATTTGCTCTGCGTTCGACGTGTATACGTGTCATTGCTTGATTTTAATTCCGCACTCTGACGGGGTTTTTTAATGCTAAATTCCACAGTTAAGAGGTTAAAATCGAACAGCAATAGGGTTAATTCTTAAATAGAATTTATATTTATGAATTATCTCCGTTTTATACGCAAGATAATAAAAGGGATCGATTGGTCTAACAAAAAAATTGGGATGCATTAAAGAATAAAGTGCAATTGCACCTGACGGGTGCATCGGTGCATCCACATGAAAAATAAGGTCGTAGGAAGTTAGGACATATTATGACGTATCATTTTTACCTCTATCATTTTTTTCTCTTTTCATTTGAAAAAAACGCAGTAACTTGTCCCGGTTCCCAGAATCATCCTGTATAGAAGCAAAAATAATTTGTATATTTACCAATGACCTTGACCACATGTTCAAGGTCGTCGAAACCGGAGAGCATAGTATCCTTCTGCAAGTAATTACCGGAATCGACCTGTCTAGTGACAGGTTACTTGATATTAATATACGTAATCTAATTAAATTTCAATCTACTCGGGCCACATCGAAACTTCGATGGCTGACATGGGAAGAAAATAATGAGACGGTATAATTTGATAGATTGCCCGTACTTTAGCGAACTTCAGCATCAGCGTGAATTATCTTCCGATGAGAATTTAATTGCTTCCAGAATGGTCTGGCCACTAGCCCTTGCTAATCAATCAAAAAAATAGTTTCAGCCTCAAGAATATTGATTACCTTGCTAACCTATCGGCGGATAACGTTACTCTCGCGTCCGCCAATACACGAGGAACCGTTTAAAATTATTACTTCTCATAAAAAAGTATGACTTCGCGGAACTATTCTCCAGATGTGCGACAGATTTTGAGTTACGGCGATGATTAATGTCCGCCTTAATTCGAGACGAACGAGCTGAAGAAATATCTTCCTGACGATGATGTACCTAGGTGTCGAGCATTTGTTATAAAGCGCGTACGGTAAATTAATTAGCCGAACAATGGGTTTTCTCTACAACGAAACAGTTTAAACGAATCTTGACGTATGAACATGATTTTCTATTTTTTTTCCGGATTAAAAGTGGTGTCGCAATAAAGAGGTTAGATAGCTCGACTTTCGGGTAGTTTGCGTAAACCAATAAAAAGCGATTCAAAATCAAATGCTGTTCCAAACGTGCTACGAGTTTAGCCAATTAATAATTCCTGTTCCTACACTTTTGTATTGCATACGGAATCCGTTCCTTTGTCACTGTTCCGATCGATACAATTTAAATATTGAACTTCCCTTTCGTGGCAAAGCAGGAAAAATAGTAAGCGCCTATTAAAAAGATTTAAATGGGAACAGTTATCTTTGTTTAATTTATCGCTAAATAATACGACTAATTATAATATTAATACGAAGAATATTTCAAAGCAAAGAGCATAACAAGATATTGCTTCTTCGCTTGAAAAAATGGGGGTAAAGTCATCGAAAAAAACAAGCTGTTTCGTATTCTGTCTTTGCCTCTCCTGCGAGAAACATATCCGCCTCTCTATCTATGTTTCTTAGTTCACCTTTATGCCGATGGTGATATATGTTCGCTCCTGCGGATCCTTAATTCCAGAACGCGAATTTTATTTTCAACCGGACGTTTTATTTTCAACATGACCGCGTCAGATCACCGAATATCCTCGCGAGCAAGCGCAGTTCGGTATACTAATCACGGTATTTGGACGCTTCAGGTATCTCCAACTTCTACCACGCGCTCCGCCTTAAAATCGTTGATCGATCTATCGAATAAATCGCATCGTCGTGCGTGTCACGATCGATAGGATCGCAGTCCGTGCGCAACACTTCCGGCTGTTGGTACACGCGAGGAGAATCGCTCGAATCCCCCGTCACGGCTGTCACTGAAAAATTCGTGACGTCTGATTGTTTTCGTAACACCCTGCCCTAACAGGAAGGTGAGCACCCCGGCGAGCAAAGGGGTCCGTTGAATCCGCTCTCGTCGCTGCGGGAAGAGGAAGTCCATTCCTGAAGAGGTTTATGAAAGGGTGACGAAGCTGCTCGAGGAGGAAGAACGTCGACGAAAAAACTCGTCGGCAGAAGAACGTCTTCTTCGGTGATTCTCGGCCTGGTCTCATTAAAACAGCTCCGAGAATCGGCTGAATGTCTCGGGCCGTGACGATTCCCGAGGGGAGGTGTTCATTGTTGATTATTCAGACGAATTTATCGCAATCCGTTGTTGCTGACTGCTCGCGGCCGTTAAACTTGTTGATCCGCGCGAGTGCGCACCGGGCGTTCAACTCGCGCGAGCTCGCACGAAATACAAGGAAGACATCTTCGCTCTTCTATTGAACAAAAGTAAAAAGGACTATTTTCAAAACGAAAAACTCGCACTATTTTACCACGGAATTGACGGAGACGAGGCTCCGCGGGTTTCGTTCGTATCGAAAGTCGTACAGAGTGAACGTCGCGCGATCGAACTGAATTATCAGGTCGAGGAACGTATCTATGCAGTTTAGTGCAAGAGGACAATTTCCATTTTGGTCGAGCATCTTTTCAAAGGTGTATAGGAATTGATGATTCGAGACGAACGAAGATCGTTTCGAGAAGGTAACAGAAGATTTTCGAAGTTCGAGTTGTGCTCGAGAGTGCATACCGGGTGTCCGGGTAACGCGCGTTCCGGGGGCGCGAATTTAACAGAGTTAAAGGGCGAAGAAATTCCTGGAGGAGCGAGTCGAAAGTTACCGGGGAGTGGTGAACTTGTTGGCGAGCACGCGACGACGGTTGCACGTGTGCGAGCGGGGAAGTAATATACCGAAGAAGTTGCCGAGATTCGCAGTCAAATTTCGCGAAAGCGAAACCAGACGTGGGAAACGTGACCGAAATCTCAGGGCCGCGTTGAATGGAGCGGAGCTGCTGTTTGCGCGCATGAGTGTCCGCGTTTAACGGGAGTAGTTCGTTGGGAAAAAGAGCTAAGAAAGAGTTCCCTCGAACAGTATGCATCGTGAAATACGAGGATCTTGAGACGTGTTCGGGAACGATCTATCGAACAGAGATCAATCGCAGAGATCATCCCTCTGGAGGTCGATCGAAGCGGCCAGATGAGATTAAGGAGAGCCCATGAGGACTCGGATGACTTGTCGTCGATATTCGAATACGAGGACGTAATAAAGTTATAATACTGTCGAGGGTGATAGCTAAAAATTTATTGGAGTTGTCTCCGAGAGATATTGTAGTTGACCTCCTTCGTTCCCGTTTCTGCAAAAACAACCAAGAAAGAAAGAAATATATATATATATATAAATATAAATATATATTCATATACCTAGATATATGTATACATATAAATGATATATTGATGTTAATCGGAGTTATTGATTGAGATATTTCTGAACCGTCGATATACGGTGGAAACTGTTTGTTGAAAGTTGTGAGTGTGGTAGAGATTCATATTCCCGAGGGAGAAGCCTTTGGGGACTCCGGACTCGCGGAAAAATGGCGATGGTAATATCGCCTCGTAGCAAAATCGTGACACTGTCCTTGCTGATCGGGATCATTACGTTAGTGGCTTTGATTATCACCGGTGTGATCGGGGTCTGGCACAAGAGTGAGAAGCCGACCAAGACGGGGACTAAAGTGGCCAAGCTGCAACAAACCACCGGGTACACGGTCACGAAACACGTGAGTACACGATTATTTTATCAAGATGTCGCCGTTGATCGGCGCCATTTCACGGTAGGTCTCGATTTAAGTGCGACCTAATCATTCGTTCATTCGTTATCCTAATTTTCTGTCATCGCGAAGGCGCTCGCGTTCTAACAGGATCGCGGATGTTTGCGCGAGCATCGGTGCCCATGATTATGAAAGTTCTTGTTTCGAAATATCGAAGGGAAATGGATATCATCGCTAAGCGAATTCCATTTCATTTCGACAATATCGTAAAAATGACAGACCACTTTTACAATTATGGACACACGTATAATATTTTAAATTGCACTGTTTGTTGCACTTAATTTTACTAAACCTACAACGAATAGTTGCAATATCAGAAACGCTGTTCTTACGATCAGACAGCGGATCTTTATGAAAGATAGAAATTTTGCACCTGAATTGCGACAAACTGGAGTGAAACAGTAGTTTCATCTTTTTTTCTTCATATATTTAATTGGTTGAAAAGAATATAATAATATTTTTAAATTCTTCTAATGTTTTTACTATTTGAAATTACACCTACTCGTTTTTGTCATAAACGCGTAAAATCCGCTATTCACTTATGATACACACATTTGTATAGGCAGAAAAATATTTTCTATATTTCACGATGAACAGTTTCTAATCGATACATTGTGTTTCGTGGAAGATCCAAAGATGGACGTGAATTTTTCTGTCAGCCAAAGTCCGTCGCTCGTTTTGCAATTTGAGCGGCACACGTACATGAATAATTTCCAGATAATCGGGAATAATTAAATATTCCATGTGTGACGGGTTCACAAAAAATTCGCCGCAGTATCCAGAAATTTCCGGCAACAGATGCGACGGGTTAGTAATTTCCACGCTCTCGATCCGTTTGTTCATTTTACGAGCTTCAATTCTCATCATAATCGAGTCATCCGTTTCTGCACGTACTCCGGTTCTTCTCTGTCTAGAAAATTCCGGAAATGTATATCGCAGAGGTACTACTGCAAGCCAAATACCTCGTACGAGCTCAATTCCTCACCTGGAACGTATAGTTTTCGTCGATTCCCAAACGTGTCAGCAGGTTGCGAAGTTTCTATCGTGCATCGATTTGTGCTTTGTCCATCAACTTGATTTTCAATTAATTTTGATGTCGTCATCGGCAGCATTCAATTTTCAATATTTCATTCGTAAATATTATAATTATACAACACTTCGCTAAAGTATTTTAGAAAAGTGCATTTTCTAAAAAGTAAATACAAGTGACCGTAATTCGCGCATTGTTGAAATAACTTTTAGAGCTTTTTTTTAATTAAAACTGGAATTAATACGAAGAGACGTTGTTGCTATTAATATTCCGAAAGGTTTTAGTTATTCAGAGTGCAGATAAAACAACGATAAGTTCGTGTTACATTTGATCGTGTTGCGAAAGTGTGAAAATAAACGTTATATTGTTTGTCGCATATGGCGCAATTGTGTTTGCGTTCGGAACATAAACACGTTTCACATTTTCAGCGCATATTCGCGGAGTTATTAAATATTGATATGTGTATATTGATTTCTCGACATTTTTCAGCCAATTTTTTAACAATACAACGAAGGTGTGTGTGGGAGACTTAATTTTTAAAAACTATGTTTTGGAAGTGTCATTAAACCAGAAGTCTTGGAATCGTGCGAATTGGTTGTATTATTTAATTAAAAGCTTCGAAGTCAGAAAGTTTTGCAATCTGAAAATAAATATTGAGTTCCGACTGTGAGAACGTGAAAAAAGCCGAGGTAAAACTGAAATTTCATTTACGGTGCATGAGGATTTGAAAAAAAAAATATATGGCGACCATAGCCCATGCAGAATTCATCTCGCAGCGTTTCTGCGAATTTTATCGACGTAATTTTTACGTGTCCGAATTTAATTAAAAAGATCTCAACAGATCTAAGCATATTAAGTCGAAACAAGAAGAAATAACAGAAAATTCTGGTGATCTCGGAACCAGGTTCCCAAAACTGGCCACTCTTCTTGCAAAATAGAAATGGGAAAATTGAAAATAGGAAAATACTTCGAATCGAATAGTTTGCTTTGTGGTTTGTTTTTTTTTCTTCAGAAAATCGACGTTGAAATTGCTTGAGAGCAATCTGCGATTTTTATTAAAACCGTCGTTCCTGTGATTCCTCGCCGTGCACAAAGAAACGTTTGTTACGTGTTTAAAAGGAGAGTTAATTTTCGCACTATTTATTCCAACTGTTTGGTATTTGATTGAACTCGATGCTATGAACTTTCTTGCAAATAATCGTTTCTTTGAGGAAAAATATATTCGAAAAACTGTTTATACCATCCTCTGTGCCGGACGTACAAATATCCTTTGAAAACGTTTTTAATTCGCTGATTAAAGCAAATATTGGCAGACACGTAAGAGCGATTCTGAAATTTCTTCGATGGAATCTAATAACTGGGTAAATATCTGTGAAATATGCAGATCTATACTGCTGGCAGAAGGGTTGCCAGCCACTTAACGATTTTTCCATTTCTGGATTATGGAAAGTGAAAAAAGTGTACCACGTTACAGAAAAAAACAATAAGCTGGTGTATTAAATCTATAAAAATATGAAAAAATTATATTTTTCGGTGATAATTAGAACCAGATTATTTATTGCTTTGAGAGACATATTTTAAAAAATATTTTTCTGAACGTGTCACTGTTTTAATGTATACAGTAAACTCCTGTATAACGCTTGATCGATCGATTGATTTAAATGAATCACAAACCCTAAATTCAAAGATTTTTACATATTACAATGCTCATACCTTTTTTACGCGTCAACCGATTTCAATGAAACTTTGTACGTGTATATAACATACTTAGATTCACACAATACATGTTTGAAATTTTCATTAGAAGCACAGATAAAAAATTTGAAAATCGTTACCTGTACTTTTTCCGTCTCAAGGAAACTCAAGCTGTTTAATTTTGAGAATGTTACTCGTTTTTAAAAGTTGTACGAACACTTTGTACACCCACTGTAGATACACAGTAATTGTAAAAAAACATTTCATCGCGTTATACATACGAGGTGTGATCAAAAAGTAAGGTGACTTTTTATTTTTATCAAAAAATATTTATTTATTCATCAATATTTATGTTGTTCCCTTCAAAGCAATCCCCCTCAGATATAATTCACTTGTGCCAGCGCTTTTTCCAATCCTCGAAGCACTTCTGATAAGCAGTTTTTGGTATAGCTTGAGCTCTCTTTCAGCGATGCAGTCTTTATCTCCTCGATCCTTGCAAATCTCCGTCCTTTCATGGGTCCCTTCAGTTTTGGGAACAGGAAAAAGTCGCAGGGGGCCAAATCCGGAGAATACGGTGGCCGAGGCACGATCGTGGTGTTGTTTCTGGCCAAAAAATTACTCGCAATCAACGATGCGCGAGCAGGTGCATTAACGTGATGCAAAATCCATGAATTGTGTTTCCAAAATTCCGTTAAAATTGCTTGCCACGAACTAAACGAGATGCCAACATCATGAGCAACTTCTCTAATGGTAATTCGACGATTCCCCAACATCATTTTCTTCGCTTCTTCAACGTTTTCATCGGTTGTTGACGTGCCGGGGCGTCCAGGGCGAGCTTCGTCGTTAACATCTTCTCGGCCTTCTTGGAAGAGCTTGTACCACTTATAAACATTTTTTTTACTCCGGGTTCACTCACCGTATGCCACTGTCAACAATTTCAAATGTTTCGGAGCACTTAATTCCATTTTTGACACAAAATTTGATGAAAATTCTTTGATCCATTTTTTTCGACACCAGAAAATCTAACCTTTATGCTTCTCGCAAACAAACAAAAAATGCTATATAGCTGAAACCGTGAACATATGTTCGGGACGAGTGTACCAGCATAAGAAAAAGAAAGAAAACGAAAATCGACTGTAGATATCCCGAGAAATTCAAAAAGTCACCTTACATTTTGATCACACCCCGTACGTCACGTCTACTGTGCAACAGAATACATTGCTTGTAATACAGTCAATAAATACGACGTAACTAAATTCAGTCACGCGGGTCGAATAATTGGCATTCCCGACAGAAGTCCCATCCGAAAAAGAAGATAAACTAGGCTTGGTAGCTTCTGACGGGCATCGCGTATGATAGAAACGGCAACTGTGGCGCGTGCCATTCGTACCCCGCACCCTCTAATTAAAAAGTATTCCACTTAGCGTTCTCAGGGGCTGAATACCGCGGTCGGCAACGGCAGGCGTGAAATACGCATTAATATTCAAACTGGTATTCTTCGCGTGGCGAGGCACGAGCGCCGTGTACGAGTAAGTAAAGAACGAGCGAGCTCACGGTCGACCAGCGTTCATAAATTGTTCCTTAATCACGAAAACGCCCCGAGACCGTCATAGAAGCCGCGAGCAGAATCTTCGATAGCGTCGTCGGCTGGTGGTTTCATGTAATTCGAAAAATTAATTGAGAACCGATCGATCGGGTAAACTTCGGGCCGAGTTTTACATCGGCGGGAATGCCGTGAGCCGCATACAAATGGGCTGCCGATTCGAATGCATAAAACACGATCCGCTTCTTGTATTATTTATTGCTCCGCCAGCGTTGCGATTCCGGCGAGAAAACCCTGCAAGAATTTCATACCGTTTTTCTCGTTGTTTCTTCGGGGATGAATTAGAAACCGAGAACTATCATCGTTAGAAGTTCGATCGCAAATCTTCGTTGTACTTGCGCGTGATACGCTCCGCTCATCGTTCCATGCATATTAATAATATTCGACGTGAACTGCACGGGGATACAGGAAGTTCGTAATCGCGTCACGCCGCGCCGTGTCCCGGACGATATAATATTCCGTTGCGAAACAGCATTATTTTTCGATCAGCGAACAAGCGGCCGCGCGATCCGATCCCTTTGCTGCGGATCCACGGAACTTGCGCGACATTTTTATTGAAAACTCGCTGGAATGGCGTTTTGAAATTGTATGCGGACCGGGGCTGGTAGAAACAGAGTCGTCAGATCAGGGAAACGGTTACCCTCTCTCCGCCAGTAGAGGATTAGTCACGTGATTGACGTAGAAAGAGAAGGCAGAGTGGGGAGACAAGAATCTATACGTGGTATCGTTCCTGGTTGATATCAATGGTGTCCTCTTCGAAGTATTGTTCGTTAGAAACCACAACTTTCTTCCAGTGATCCTCCTACTTACGGAAACACTCATTAGCCCCTTGCCCCGTTCCTTTTTCTTCGCAAGAACAGTGATTAACCTCTTAACTGCGGAATTTAGTTTGAAAAATCCCCGACCGAGTGCGGAATTGAAATCAAGCAACGACGAGTACACGCGTCGAACGCAGAGCAAATGGTCCTGTTGTAAATTTTACGAAAACCGTGGAAGGATTACAGTTTTATTTGATAAAAAATTAATCGTTCATTCTCGACGTGTATACACGTCGAACGCAGTTAACTGGTTAAAACGTCTCTTTGCAGAAAAATGTCGTAGAAGGGGAAAGAAAATGTAGATTTTTTGCATGGCTACATTTACGCTTAAATAATGATTACAAACGAGTGAAATTTTATTTCGTCAGAAATGAAACGCGTGATATTCGTATTCGTTAGACTTTGTTTAAAATCTTCGTCGCGAGTCTGACTCGTCAAGATACGGCAAGGGGTTGGAATCTGTTTTATTGCTTCTACGTCCGCGAATCTTTGTTCTTTGAGAGGTTTTTTTTCGTTTTTGGGGAACAACCAGAAGTCGGAAGGAGCTGGATCAGAACTGCACGGAGGATGATACCAATGGTTTCCTAACAAGAATATGTTGTTCACGAATATGTTTGATACGATGAATACGTTTGACACGACGATTAAAAAACTGCGTATCGTTTTCAAGTGACGGCATGCAGAGATTTGTTGGATGGGCAGGTTACTTGTTACCAGGCAGACTTGTGCTAATTCGAATACATTGTAATTGAATTACGCAATTGAATTACATTGGAATTTAATTGTACGAAGATCTAAATTATAAATTACAATATAACTGAATTACAATGTAATTCAAACCTTTCAATTAATTCAATTACTAATTATTTCAATCAGATCTGTAATTGAAATACAATATAATTAAAATACAGTTCTCCTTACAGCCCAGAACTTCGAAGAAGTGCGATATATTTTTATGTTTTTCTTTCATATACTTGTTTGTAATATAATTATAAAATATTTTATAATTGTACTCCAATTGCAATTACGAATTACATTGTAATTTAATTGAACGAAGATCTAAATTATGAATTACGATGTAATTCAATTACTTTGTAATTGTAATTCCTGGAGTAATCCCACCAGGTCGTCTGAAATATAAGTATGCGCTATCCGCCTTAGCCCGCACAGGAACGAAGATGTAAGCAAAAGTCGGATACTTTTCGGACAGACAACGTACACGTTTTAGTTGCTCTAATTTTTCAGACACCCCGTACAATTTCTCATTACTTTGAGATGAGTTAATCACTTTTGTGACACACGGAACACCTTACCTGGCAATTCCGTCGCCATTAAAGCCGAACGAACCCGTTAGAACACGGCTAGTCATAAACATTAAAACCGTAATTTTTGAAGCATGCAAACCATTTCCGAGCTGTTCTCTCTACACTGGAATCTTCTCCATAAACGGCACATATGTTTCGAATAGCTTTGGTCACGGTGCGACCTCGATTAAACTCGAATAACAGAAGGTGTCGGAAATATTCATGTTTATCAACGAGCCGCTCTCCGCGGTCCAGGATTGAAACAGTTAAACGCGCGATTTTTCAATTGTAATCGCTCTCCGAGCGGAAATCCGAGAAGAATCGGTGTAAATAACGATAATGATTTTGTACTCGCAACAATACACACCGGACGGTTTGCGCTAATTTAAATACGATCGTTTAACAAAGCGCAATGGCTATTAAAACCTAGCAGCATTTATTTAGACGTTTGTACACGTTTTTGTGCACATTTTTGATTTACAGGCGAGGATTTCTTAATTGATTTTGTCTGTGAACACCTTACAAGAATTTATTTATTTATTTATTAAAAGAAGGAGTACATTCTCATTTTTAACTTCTGATCTTCGCAGTTGATTCGTTAAAGAATGTGATTAGCGATTAATTCGATTCGTAACGCGACAAATGTTTAACGATTTCTAACAATTCTGATTCTGCGTTTCAAACGGTGGGCTCGAATTTCATTGGGAATCGTTTACAACGACGACCCCATATCGAATCGATGTAACATCGAGTACCGCGGATATTACAATTAACGTGTGTGCTCAAAAAGAAATTCATCGCCGCGCATCAAGCACCCTTACTTGTACGTGGATGGAGCGATTGAAATAGAGGGGATCGAAAAGTGGAACACATTTAAATCTCTAGTTTAATCACGCCCGTTTTCATCCCTCTACAATATCGTACTCGAATTTGGTTCGCACACTGTGCTGATTGTTACACTCGTTTTGCTTTGCAATTACATCGATATCGAATGTAACGCGATAACGCGCGTCAATTTTTGGACGTTCTCGAGCCTTATCGAATTCTCAATTATATATTTTTCAAGTGCAATCGTAGTTTAGAGTTTAGATTACGGTTGGACAATTTTTATTTTCCATAGAAATCCACAGTCTACTGATGACCATTAAAAAGTGACAATAGAAAAATGGGGATAATTCAAGAATACCGATACGCCATTCTCTACTTGTTAAGATTATGAAAGAGAGGATTAAATTCTCTTACAATTGATGCAGAAAATGTTTATTTTATATGGAAGACTTATTCGTGCTTGGTTGCATGTTTCATCGGCTTTAAACCTGAAGTGACCGTAAACGGTGAAAACACCGATGAAGGTACAGTAAACTTCCTTATAACGCGATCAAAAAACTGTTTAAAAAGACTGCCTAGTTATATGTTTTATGCGACAGTAAATTTACATATAGACAAAACCTGTTTAAAAAGACACGAGAAACACGTGTGTGCCCGCAATTATGAATGTGGTCTAAATGAAAATTACAGAAAAAAGAGTTTATCAGTAAATGAATTCAATGTAATTTTTACGATATTGTCGAAAATAAATCGTTCGATAGCGTTGATATCCTCTTTCTTTGAGTATCTTGAATAAAGAAATATATGACTTAAGACCGCTTTCATAATTATGGGCACATATATGTGCACAGCGCTTCTGAACTACTGCAGCGCAATAATTGTCGTCCCGAGTAAAATAAATAACATAGCGCGTCGCTTAAAGCGAACGTGCAAATTTATCGTAGAATTTGTTTGAATAAATCAGAGGAAAATAATGTATCCAAGTAATACCGGCGTGCGGAATTATTAGTTATATCGTCTTGCCGCTTAAGTACCACGATTAACATCGCGTAATACTAATATGCACGCATGACTGTATGTCACCATGGAAGATTAGTGCATCGGAACTCACGGAATCCAGATTCGGAATGGCCAACTGCGTAAACTCGCAATTTAATTGCTCGCATTACGGCCCGAACGATGGTAAAACGCATCATCGTACTGTATTGACACCGACGCCGCTGCTTGTTCAACTGCAGGAAAATTATTTACGACACTTAATATACCATATAACAGCGTGAACGTTCGGTCGCTACAAACGTTCGTGATGCCAGCAAAACTAATTTCCCGCGCGAGCACCTTTGCGTTTTCAATAACAGTGTAACAAGACATCTAATGTGTATTATTGTTATCCGTATGGTAATTCAAATTATATCATAAATATTATTAGTAAATTGTTACAGCATTTTCAATCTCCTAAATCTGGTTTACTACATTATTATGATAAAGAATATTCTTCGATTCCAATATATATATATATATATATATATTTAATAATTATATATATTATATATATAAAGTAGCTCATAAAAACGTATATTTGCTTAGAGATTTAGATCGTACATTAAAAAACCGATTTTACATTTCTCCATAGATGAACATTTATTAAATATACGTTTTTATGAGCTACATTAAATATATATAATATATATAATTAATAATATATATAATATATATACAGGGTGTTCATTTGAAAACTTTCCAGCCGAATATCTCGAAAGGTATGAAAGATATTAAAAAAGTGTAAAACACGTGTCCAAGGATTTCGAGGGGGAAAGAGGGGGGCAGTATCAGTTTTTCATTTGGTTGGCGTTTTCAAAGTCATTTGAAGGTCAACTTTGTTTTTTCAAATGGAAACCTATTTTTTATTATGGGATCTTATTGTACGTGAAAGGACGCGCTAGTTTCGGAGATATTTAACGAGAAGTAGAGCGAGTCATACTTATACTGCGTGAAAGGTTGTAATTTTTTTTATAACTATAACAAATTTTCAAAATGTTCTCCGTTGTTTTCTAAAGAATGACAGAGACGATTCTCAAATTCTGAACGAACATTTTCGAAGGTATCTGTTGGTATAGCTCTACATTTCTGTACGATTCCGCGACGCAAATCGTTAATAAAAACCGTTAATAAATAACAATTATTTCTACTCGTTTTTCTAAAGAATACACCATTTTATACAATTAATTGTACTACGATATAGTATCTCTTATTACGATGATTCACACTTGACTAAATAGTACAATCTTACATCGAGAGACAGACAAGATAAACAAGAGATCAATAGAGGACAATTTTGTTTTCAAACGGTACCTGCTAGTACAACTGGAAAACATCAACTATTTGCGTCACAAAATTGTACAGGAATAGTAGAGCTATTCGAAGAGATACCTCTTCAAAAATGTTCGTTCAGAATTTGAGAATCGTCTGTATTATTGTTTAGAAGTAGCTAATAAAAACGTATATTTGCTTAGAGATTTAGATCGTACATTAAAAAATCTTCTTTCATAAATGTTTATCAATCGACAAACGCAAAATCGGTTTTTGAAAACTCGAGTTTCTGCACGCGTTCTACGGTCGGTGATACGTGGATTCTAGGTTCGCCGCAGTCAAGAGTAAAGTAGTATCCTTTGTGTGTTTTCTCGCGGTATCCTGCCATCAAATTTCCTGCAGAGAATGCGCCGCAATCGTCCCAAAGGCGTGTTTGCATGATAAATACTCGTGCTCGCTCGAGAAATATTTTATTATGTGAAAATTTCTTCGCTGCGTCGCGGCGTACGCGATATTAAAGTTTGCGCGGAGAATTTTTGTTCCCGGCACTGTTTGATTACTTAACACGTCATTCTCTTATTGGCACGTGTTGCGAATGGTTGATCGGTATTTTGAAATTAAAGACTAGAGTGTCGCCGGTCTTCCTCCAAAGAGATAGCTGGAACAGGTGAGCCGAATTGTTTTAGCAGACGTATGGGTGGCGCGATGATATGTCCCTGTTTTACATGCGGTTCAAACGATTTTCTCATCTTGTCAGAAAGCGGTGGAATTTCGTTCGATGCAACTCTGCGGCTTTCCTTGTTCGAGTTGCCAGTTTACCTGACCCAGATAAACGTTTGTTACGCTGTTCCTTTGGTTTCCCCTCGTTCCGTGATTCACATTTTCCAAACATTCCGCAGGGAACGCCGGATTCGCCCGATAACACACGGAATTTCTTTAACGCTCGATCGGAACTAAGTTTTTACGCGTTTATTCGATTTACAGGCGTAATTTTACAATTTTACATCTTACGTTGTTTTATAATTTTACTAATCATGTATCGAAGAGTGGCGACTCGAATTTTCACCAATAAGAAATAACGCGAATTATAAAATGACACCTCTTTGTTAGTGGAAAACTCTTTAAATTTGATTATAGCAGACTTAACCGTAAATATCATTCTTCCCGCCATCGACGCATTAAATTACGCGAAACGTGAAAAGAGAAAATGCGTAATTACACGGGAAATCGTGGATTCGTAATAATTAATCAAAGGAAATTGCCAGGCCATAAAACACGTACAATTATTTCCGATTGCGTTTCATTTTCGCCAGGTATCGCCTGCGACTTCCGCGTACATTTTATATAAATCTATAATTATATTCGTAATAAAATTCGGGCACTCGAGCGAAATAATAATTAAAATGATCGTTACGGTGCTCCTCGTTCTGAACGGGCAATTTTGTTCGGCATCGAGAATATTTTTATTTCGTTGAGAAATATATGACAATGTTTCTCAAGTTCGACCAGTACTTAATTATCGTGATCCGAGCGCAGATTTTTCTGAAAAATTACAAAAAATCTAACAAATAATAATTTTGATTATTTTTATATTTTTACTGTTTCCAAAAATGAATAAGAACCAGCCGTTCATTCTCAAAATGGATTTTCAGTCACATTAAACCGGGCGAAAGCCCAAAGAGAAGTATAATTATTCGTAATGCACGGCCCAACGTTTAAACGCGTCTAAGAATACTTAAATATAATACGTTACAGTGTGTGGCACTCATTTTTATAATGCGACACCTTTCGAGGCCAGAAAGCTGTCCTCACTGATTCGCAATGCCAAAGGTTATGGTCGCGTTAGTTTTTCCCCGATCTTGAAGCTTTTCGAATCGTTCCGTGTACCTCTTTACTTGCAAATTTTTTCAAACAAATTCAGATTGTCAAGAGAATGACGCAAAGCGCCAATTTTAATATTCATTGAAAATATCGCACACAATTCCTACAAATTTGAATGTCCTCATCACGCACAAAATAAATTCCAGTTATTTTTTACTGAGTAAAATTGATGGTGTAGTAAAATTGTGCAACTTAACCCTCATCCGATCGTCGTGTCAATTCGACACAGTAATAAATTTATTAAGTTTTCCCGAATCTTCGTGTCTTTCATTCTTATTTCAATTGAAATCAAGAAACATCGAAAAATAACTGTTTAACTCGTTTGTCTCGTCGATCTTCGATCGCTGTGTCGATTTGACACCGAGGAGCAGATCGAAATAAAATAAATCGACACCTCTTTAAAGAGAATAATAAACGGATTCCTCGGGTTTAACGCGCCTGAACGTCACGAAAGAAAAATGTTATTTCTACAAGTTCAAACGGAATGTAAAATGCATCCGGGGATTCTGAAATGATTTCGCGCAACACGGCTACCGTCAAAATACATTAAATTCTGGAATTCGTTCAACCGACTAAAAGCAAGTTAACATCCATCGTTGAGAGAATATTTTGTCGAGCTGTCCGTTCACGTCCACCGTAAAAGATTTAAATTATCTATTCGGGATTGCTCTGAAAGAGCCCGAATTAAAGATGCTCCGTTGGTCCACCCGCTTGTCCAGGCAAGAGACGATTACTGCTAAAACTGATCCTCTCCTTTTTTGCGATGCTACGCGCCGGAATGATAATATCCGACACTGGGGAAACAGTAATAACAACAAATCGCGGGTATTAAAATGCTGGAGAATTATTCGACCGTGTCGAATAAATACCGAGGTAAACGAAATGCATTTCATTAGCAATCAGGAGATGCGACTGCAAATCATTACGCGGTGTCTCGACGAATAATGCGTGTGCTGATTCGCCACGATTTTATATTGCAAGATTAAGACGATGGGAAAGTAAAACACGTACGTTTCACGGCGATGATACGAGACTCGGTTCGATTAAGAAATTTAAACGAGATAGATTACGCCGATTGTGAGTCGAATTACAGTTTACAGTCACGAACAGTCACCAATGGGAATCGAACTTCTTAATGCAGTTTCGAAGTGTATTTTCGGATTTGTATTACTTACGCGGTGCACGTGAGAGATTTTGTGAGATTGACTTGTATTACCAGTTCGAAGGTGGCTGGAGAAATAAATTGTACCAGAAGATTCAGAGAATAAAACCAATAGTGTAATTGTACTAACAAGACGACGACGAATAGACTGCGGATCGTTATGCAAAATAAAAATTGTCGACATTAATTAAAAGACATGCGAGCCAAGTAAGAATTTATTCCTCTCTTCAATAGATTAATTAAATCGTAAGAATCGCATCGACGCTCTAAAATTCTTGTAATCTTTTCAACGTTTGAAATCGCGCCGACTCATTTCTGTCATAAATGCATAAAATCCGCAGTCTAACGACGAATGAGGTGAATTGAATTGAGAATTGAGAAATGCGTGGCATTATTTTTCGAAACAAAATGTAGCATGCTAAACTGGTGTCGCTCATAAATATGTGGAGATACGTTCGAGCATTTCCTGATTTCGATACAATATATTAGATCGAATAAAATCTCTTCGAAGAACGCGCCTCGGTACGTGCCGTGTCGGATGCAAGTTAGTTCGAGAATCGTTTCGAGAATCTGGCATGCGAGGTTATACATTACGTATTGCTATCTCTTTGAACGGAGAGCAAAATATCACTGACATGCGACTTAAAAATAGACTCACCTTATTCCGTCGGTAGATTAATAAGCGCAGTCGCATTTTAAATCTCTCACCTCTCAGACGTCTCGACTGGTCCGTCGTTCTTCGACGTTCCGTGAAAAAGTCATCTTTATATAGACAATGTGATTTTATATTCGAAGGAAACAAACGTTTAGACAAGTCGGTAGTAATTCAGCACACAGCGCGCGAGCGTGTAAATATTATGTAAGCAGTCTGCAGAAATTGGGGCCACCGACATCGCGACGAGTGACATGACATTAAGTGCACCGGAGGCTGTAAAAATAACAGTGAGCGGTTCAAGCGGCTAGTAAAAAATCGGGACCGGTTATCCGTTCGTACCTGGCTAGTCGAAAGTGGAAACAGCTCGAAATTCAATAGCCGTCGGCTGGATGCATAACCATCCGTTCCTGTCGAAGTACTCTTCAGAACGATGCGTCCTTCCTCCGAGAGCCATCCCAGAAATCCAACTGACTCGTTCCGCGAACAACGCGTTTTGCACCTCCCGGTAAGGCTCCCTCGGCCACCGTTCCTTGCCCGCAAGGCGTGCACTTCCCAAGGGACGATGCCTTTATTTTACCACTGAACACGACCATGTCAAGTGTTAGCCTTCGAATCGTCGCGATAAGTGGACGGCTATTGTTGCCATGAAATATTGAACCGTGGATGAACCCGAGCGAGAGCTGGACCGAATCGCTGCATTTGCGCCGGGTAATTGGATCGTATTATATTAAATCGGTCCACGAATAATTGTGCTGTTTTTTTCTTTTTTAAAGCTACCAAGTTTCATAACATCAGACATAATGTAGAAATATCGAATTTTTCATTATTTTTCGAATCATATTTGTAATGCGCGCGTTTTGTATTTGTTTGTTTAGTGACTACTTTCTGTGGACAACGACACCTGTCGTCTTATACAGAGTGGGGCAATAACTATGTCCACTTCGAATATTGCCGTTATTTGGAATAATATGAAAAAATGTTGTATACAAAACTTACACGGTACAGAGGGGGCCATATTGTGACATAAACATTTTTTGCGTGGGTGGAGGCAAAGTGGAGATTTCAAGGTCACCTTCATTTTTTTTAATGGAAAGACCTATTTTCTGTATCACGAATCGATAGATTATCGAATTCTGAGTAAAAATGTGTTGACCTCCATATGTCCTAAATCTAATAGTTGACGAGATATCATCGAAATAATTTTCTTTCTTCTTTCTATATCTCGTTAACTATTAGGTTTAGGTCGTATGAAGGTCTACACTTTTATACTCAGATTTTGATACTCTATCCGACCTATGGTATGAAAAAGGACATTCGATTTAAAAAAAATCAAGGTAACCTAGAAGTCTCCTCTATAACTCCACCAGCGCAGAAAATGTTTGTGTCGCAATATGCCCCCCTCTATACCGTGTAAGTTTTGTATACAACATTTTGTCATATTATTACAAATAACGGCAATATTTAAAGTGGTCATAGTTATTGCCCCACCCTGTATATAAGGGCGTTCTTGAAACTAGTTTTTCCTCTTCCTCTCCAGTTGTTTGAAGTGTACACGTTGTATCTTAAACCGAGTTCAATTATATTTTATATGTAATATTTATATAAGCCTCCACTTCACTTCCATTTGATATTCCCTAACAATTATCAACCCTTTGCAGTCGGTGCTACGATAATTTCAACGTCGACCTACAACAATTTCATTGTATATGATTTCTTCCATTTTATTTGTTATGAAAAGTTATGAAAATTTTTAAAAAAAAGCTAGAATATAAAATTCCATAGATTAGTAAGATTTTTATGTTTTTTTAAAAATGAGATTTCATTTTATGCCATTTTCTTAATGTTCGACTAAAATTTCTTTCGACCTAGAATAATTTCATTCCATGGATATGAAATTTATGTAATACGTACAATACGTACATGTGTAGTAATTGATTAGATAACAACATATACAATAATTAGACAGCGGATCTTTATGCAAAATAAAACTTCTCTACCTGAATTGTAACAATCTCGAATGAAATAAAAGTTTATCTTGTTTTTGTAACATGTTCAATAGGCTGACCATAATACACAACAGCATTTTCAAATTCTTATAATATTTCTACTGTTTTAATTTACACTTACTCATGTTTGTCGCGATAAGCTTGATAATGTTGTCGATGTAGAATCGGACATTTCGCGTGGAACAGTCGAAAAATAACACAGGGCACAGAATGATAAGACAATTTTCGGAATACATATATCCGAATATTCCTTCTAGGTACAAAATCAGCCAATACAATGGATTCAGCAGGCATTGTTAAGTTGATTCGGCGTCTCCGCGACTCGAGTTCCATTGCAAACGTCATTATTTTGGAACTGTGGCAAAATCAGGAACGTCCTGACAGACCAGTTGAAAGCAATTTCAGTTGAACACTTCCAGCATAGCTATGTGCCATTTCAAGGGAATTACTTTGAAGAGGATAACGTTGATGCACAGTTTAATTGTTAATCGAGAATTCTATAGCAGGAAACCTGCTCTTCAAACGAGCATCACACACGATTAAATTTTTCCTGTTCGAACCGCGAATGCGTTGTGCGGTAATTTTCCTGTATACCGACACGAGGCCTGTGACAGATTTCTCTGGTACGCGCGCATTTCAGTATATGCCGATACGAAACAGATGTTATAGAAATCGAGGTTTCAAAAACAATTAGCTCGTTCTAGGGCACATACTCTCGGTTACATATATCGTTGCTCTTCAACGATGCACATTATCTTCTGCCGCGTTGAAACCCGACGAGCACTCGTGTAACCGCGCTGTATCGACTCGAGAGAAAAACTAATTCTACTAGAACCGTCGACGCGAGTTTCATACCGTTTCCGTGGAATCGATACGCGTCGATATTAACAAGTATGTTAATGAATTGATCCATTAATTATTCCAAACAGAACGAACCTCCACTTAATATTTAAATGGCGACCGCAGGAAATAGGTGAAAAGGGAAACGACGAGAATATTGAGCAACATCATGAGCATTAATTAACTATCCCGTTGGTCGTACCGTGGATCGAAAAAGTCTTTCTTCGAATAATTCCAATCGATTATTCCATTAAATTCTTTTTAAAAGTATATGTAAGAAGCGACTAGCGAAAAGCCAGTTGGATATTAAGATTCAAACACGAATATCTAGGAATTTTGAAAAGAGCACATCCCATTTTTCCATAAGGATGACGGCAAACCATGGTTTACCGAGCGATGCTAGAGGCCTGCAAATTATGTTTGATGTCATTAAGATGCGCTCAATTAAAATTTAATTTCAATGAGGTAGTTGTAACTTGACGAAACTAATGTAAACTAATTGCAAGTTAGACACCAAGCCATATCGTGTAATTTGTAATGTGCATGGTATGTGAATGAAAAAATATAATAAATAATAATACGTATAAATGTGTCTTTTTGCGAGCAGATAATATTCTACAGGAATTTTTCCTTTAAGCTCAAGAATACCAGCAACGCTCTTAGAATACTGTTAACGCCACGTCTTCAGAAATATAAATGTTACAGCGTAGCGTAATACATACTTCAAAGTCGCTCGTAACGCGAAAAAAACACTTCGCATCGCAATTACGAATACGAAATTGAAATTACCCCGACTGAAGACGAATGAAAGGCTATTCCGGCGGTCGCATTACGAGTGGAATTTTTTTTTTCCTCACAGGATCTGAAAACTCCGTTCAAACGAGTCGCCCCATACTTCTGCTAATTAAAGACCACCTTCTGAGCGCAGCATTTTGTTCGGTATCACAACACCGCGTTTTAATTTCTTGCTCTTTCATTTCCTGATTTAAACCCGGCCAGCCATAATAACCGTATGTTTGTGCAAGTAAACGTTTTGGATCCTCTGAAATCTCGCGATATTGCTTTATAAATTGACTTTGGGCAATATTGAAGTTTTCTTCGTGTCACCCAGTTACTTGTTCGTATCTGACAATTATGATAATGTGTTTTCCGAGAGTCCGGTTCGAAAAACATTGATACAATTTCGTAATCGTTTCATCGGTTATCGGCTTTCCTCGGTTTTGTCCCTTCTCACTTTCTTATTACTATAGCCACCCCTATCCTCTCGGAGCCACCCCCATTCTCCAGCGATCCGTGAAGCTGAAAGTAAGCAATATACCGGGGATGATGATGCGATTAAAGGAGGTCAACAAAGTAGGGAAACAGAAGAAATTCCGTTCTGTCGTTTTTGTAGGTGTAACAAAGCCATTAGTTACATAAATAAAATTCACAAAATTCGAAATACGTTTTCTAATAAAAATGTCATTATTTTAGAATACAATCTGTACGCTGGCTCAAACATTTTCTTGTAACAAATGTAACAAAGATAGTTACATTAATAAAAACAACAAAATTTTATATTCCTTTCGTGGTAAAAATGCAGTTATTTTAGAATACAATCTCTATTTACCCTCGTTCAAACATTTCCTTGTAACAAGCGTAACAAAGCCATTAGTTACATTAATAAAAACCACAAAATTTGAAATTCCTTTCGTGGTAAAAATATAATTATTATAAAATACAATCTCTATTTACCCTCGTTCAAACATTTTCTTGTAACAAATGTAAGAGAGCTGTTAGTTACATCAATAAAATCCACAAAATTGAAAATACCTTTCGCGATAAAAGTGTAATTATTTTAAAATGCAATCCCTATTTACCCTCGTTCAAACATTTTCATGTGACAAGCGTAACAAAGCCATTAGTTACATTAATAAAAACCACAAAATTTGAAATTCCTTTCGTGGTAAAAATGTCATTATTTTAGAATACAATCTCTATTTACCCTGGCTAAAACATTTTCACAACGGAACCTGTTTCTACAGCGACCCATAACAACCAACTATACCAACGAAATCACGTTCGCATGACGTCGAACGACACCGTGCAACAGTAGTCACGCGAACATGACACCGGTCGTTAAACCGCAGCGGCAAGAAATCGGCCATTTATTTTTCTGTTCATCCTACGCAAACAATACTTCGGCAAGCTCGGCAACTAATCGTCGAGGTAAAGCAGTTTTAATGAGACGGCTTTGCGAAACAATTCGGAATAAACGGCGTAGAGCATTCGGTGAACAAAAGTCGTCGACGAATGCGATACAGCATTGTTCGAGTGTTTCGAAAATACTACAACCCGCGCGGACGTACTTATTAACGATGAATACACACGACCAGCAGCAGATAGCAAAAGGAAAATGTTGGTACACTCGCCGGCAGGCAGATAAGGATTAAAATTAATTGGTGAAAATCGCTAGTTTCAATTATTCCGCGAGAGCCCGGAGTAAATTCAAATCGGCACTCGACCCGCCGCCACCGGTCGAGGGGGCCGACAAAGAACCGCCTACACAAACACAATAATCTCGAAGCTTTTTCAAGTTCCAATTTTTCCGGACGGATCGATACAGGCGGAAATGCGGGGCCTCGATATCTCGTTCCGTCGCGTCGCTTGTACGAGAGCGTGTCTCCTCGCTTCTTCTTCGACCGGAAAACAGATTCGCCAGAAATTCAATGAAAGTCTGCGGGACTGTATCCTTGCTATTATCGTCGTGCTTTTTTCAAAGATAAGGCGACGAAGTGAAGGATATCCTCCAACGATACCTTCTTCGCCGTCGAACACAATTTATTCTACACTTTATTCGAAGGATATTCTGGTTTTCAATTCTATTACCAATTTTTCGTGTTCTTTCAACTTGCGCGAGTGGCTCTAATTACCCGATCAGGATCTTCATGAAATATAAAAATTGTCCACCTGAATTGCAACAAACCGGACCGACATAGAAATTTATTTTCTCTTAACTCCTTGCCATACCATTTTCTTTGCAGTTAGTAAAACGTCTTTATCCCTAAAAATGTCGTAGACTGGAAAAGAAAATTTAATGCTGAAATATTGATTACAAACGAATCAAATTTCATTTCGTCTAAAGAGAAACACGTAACATTCATATTTGTTAGACTGTGTTAAAATCTTCATAACGAG
>CM052191.1:11150487-11163435 GCA_028455805.1 Lasioglossum figueresi
GTATGTGAAGATAATTCAAATAGCAATGCGTTCTTAGAGTGCATTCATACTCGATTAGTTTTGATGACAGCTGTTCATTTAATGAATTTGCTACGAAACTGATCAATTGTATGACATTGTATGCCATTGTATGCTAAGGTAATAGTTTTGTTAGTTTGATCCGAGCAATGGATCGAATAATGTGTGTGTCAGTCGATGTAATAAACATTCAAGTCGCTAGAACAGTTGTTTACACGTTGTATTGATTATTCAAATATTAAAGGGTTCTACGACGTTGGCCGACATATTGACATTATTTAGTTCGACGTGTCCGCAAACCGTGGACCACCCTATTTACAAGGAGAACTCCTGTCCGGCTACAAATTCGCAAGGGCGAACAAGATTCGATCTAGTAGACGGCCCTGGACCCTCCAGTATAACTACAGAAACTGCAATTAGAAATGCAAACTAGTACAATGCAGACATTGGAAATTTGTTTAATCGATTACCTCTGGGGATACAAAATTTGTCGAGCGAAGTTTGCCTCTTGATATGTTTGAAAACTTGCCACTGGACACATACGATGACCTGTATTCTCCGCGATCCACTTCCTCAAACAAAAATGCTGGGTACATGCATCAGATCATCGCTAGACTTTGGATCTTTGTGCAAAATATAAATGTTCGAATTGATTGCAGGACACGGGAGTCAAATAAAAATTGTAATCTTCTTTTAATTATATTATAAAGTGAAATTAGAACATTGATGTCCTTAAATATTTTTAACTTGTCCACTGCTTTACATTGTGCGTGGCCATTTTGGCAATAATTCATAAAATCCGCAGTCTGATCGTCAGATCATCGCTAGACTTTGGATCTTTGTGTAAAATAAAAATGTTCGAATTGATTGCAGAACACAGGAGTCAAATCAAAATTGTAATCTTCTTTCACTCAACTTATTAAGCTGTAACTAATACATTGATGTCCTTAAATATTTTTAACATGTCCACTGCTTCACATTGTGCGTGGCCATTTTGGCAATAATTAATAAAATCCGCAGTCTAATCGTCAGATCATCGCTAGACTATAGATCTTTGTGCAAAATATAAATGTTCGAATTGATTGCAGGACACGGAAGTCAAATAAAAATTGTAATCTTCTTTTAATTATATTATAAAGTAAAATTAGAACATTGATGTCCTTAAATATTTTTAACATGTCCACTACTTCAAATTGTACGTGGCCATTTTGTCAATAATTCATAAAATTCGCGGTCTAATCACCGCATGCAACAGAATTTCCATAGATACGAACGTTTTCGTGGAAAAAATTTCTTCGCGTGGTAATACATCGTGACCCACATACACGGTATCGATCCATCGATTTTATTTCGCGGAATGATTGAAGTTTGACTTAGGTTCTATAAATTTTGAATACTCGCGACGTTTATGCTACGGATCTGATCTATACGATTTCCTGTTTTCAAACTGTCCCGAAATTCTCCGCGAGAACGTCGACTCTACCCCGTGCCGCTACAAATTTATGTTTTTCCCTTTCTTGGCGAAGTGTTCTTTGAAATTGCGATGCCTGCTATGGAAATAAGGCGCTATCATTCCCTATATCCCGGCATAAAATTTTATTTTTCTTAAACCGCTCGCGCTACGTTCGCTATTCAAGTTATAACACTTATGCCCTTCTCCGAGAATGATGATTCTCATCCGATGTAAAAGAAGAACGAGATCCCGGGTACCTCGGACATAAACCTCCACCTTGTTCTTTAAATTACCCGTGTTTATAGTGGTTCGTCCATCATTTATCCGAAAAAAATGCAGCACAATTTTTCTTCCCGGTCGTAACTGAAAAATAAACTACGTCCGCGGATGTGAATATGAAATCGTGTTTGTCCTGCCCCGATTGTTTGCTGTTCCACCGGGCGTGCTCCTTTTTCTGAAAAAGTTACGATTTTTTTCGACTATTGTTGCACCGCTCGATCCGATGGTTTTCATTTCTCGCGGGGAGATAATAATATCTATCAAATCGTGAAATTTCAGTTTTAAAACGTTCTTCGATCGTCAGGCCCGATATTTCAATCCTTATTTCAAATTCGCGACGTTTCTAAAAATTTATCGTTTATTTTCATGCCTCTCGCGTATCCGGCTATCCCGGTCTCTTTTTTGATTTTGGAGAAAGGCACTCCTTGATATTCTATGGGCCAAAAGAAATACCGAAAGAACGGAAATATAAAAATATACGAGAATCTATTTTCATATCGAATAGGGTCCGCCTATTTACATAACAACTACCCATTTCGCTTCGACCGAAAAGAAACTCAGAAACAAATATTAGGACTTTAATATTTTCGGTCAAAAATAATGTTCCTTATTTAAAACACTAAAACCGTGAGA
This sequence comes from Lasioglossum figueresi, assembly GCA_028455805.1. NCBI lineage: Eukaryota > Metazoa > Arthropoda > Insecta > Hymenoptera > Halictidae > Lasioglossum > Lasioglossum figueresi. Next base: position 11,152,871 of record CM052191.1, read on the forward strand.
CTTTAGTTTCTTGTAAAAACGATAAGAGTATTTTTGCATAAAATAATTTTATTTTGCATAAAAATCCGCAGTCTGCTTACGATTCTTTCTCGATTTTTCGCGTGTAGCTTTTCGTCGAACGTGATGCAGGAAAATTAGCATATACTCCCGGCGAAAGCTATTAAAGGCATTAAACAGTCAATCAATACTTTCCACTGGTGATATTGAATGATTCAGCCGTCGCTTTTTCCCTGAATGCTCGACGTTTGTAAAGTATTCTAGCAGATTTTCTTTGGAAACAGCCCAAAAATGCAGTCGCATTGAAAATGAACGTCGAATTTAAGAGATCTTTCCGGTGACTGAACCAGACACTCCTTTAAATAATACTTTAGTCTGTCGCTGCTCCTATTCTTTATGTATCCACTGTGAATTTTTCAATTGCAAAGTAGAAACAACAGACGTCCATGACGTTACCCCGTAAAATACGTGCCGACGGAAATCGTTTCGCAAAACAAGAGTAATTGCACAATTTTCGAAATGTCGAGTAGTCTTGTTGACCAGACACGAATTAATTCGGTGCCGTAGATTGCAGTGAAATAAATGCATCAATTTTCGTGCGCGATTAAACTCATGACCGATGGAGTAAACAGCGGCTCCCAAAATCGGCGCCGGCGACCACGTAATATTTAGTTAAATTAATTATGTAAAATCGTTCGGCGTTCGAAATATTTCGAAACTATATTCGCCAATTCCACGGGACATCTGATTACACGATTCCTGCCTAATGAAAATTTACACATTAGCTTGATTACTATATCGAGGTGCTGGTATCGCAAGCAAGCGTGTACCATTTTTAATCGTTACACCGGTTTCGCACGGTTATGCAAGACAAATCAATTCCCGAACGTCAGACGAATAGAAATTGATCGCCGACAGCCACCCGGTGTAAAAATATCATTCCACTTTGACAAGGGGAGCATAAATCATGCGAGAATTTTCATATGAACGTGTCACCACATTTTTTTTTTAGTAAGTTAGCTGTACGACTCGGAGGCAAACATATCAATTTTTAATGGTTATCTCGAAACATATTTTCACGCAAGTGCTCCCACGGCTCGACTACTGAATTCGAGCTACTCGAGTGTTGACGAAAGCCTGTACATACTACTCGAGACGATCGTCTTCGAACGCGTTTATCGTGAACATCGCTACAGTCGAATACAGGTCTGCACAAATTCGAGCGTTTACACGGTGGACGTGGCAATTATTCACGAATTTTATACATGCATGACAAAAATGGTCACGTACAATGTAGAGCAGCGGACATGTTAAAAATATTTAAGGACATCGATGTATTAGTTACAGCTTAATAAGTTGATTGAAAGAAGATTACAATTTTTATTTGACTCCCGTGTCCTGCAATCAATTCAAACATTTATATTTTGCATAAAGTTCCGCAGTCTAGCGATGATGTGACGCTTAGACTGCGGATTTTATGAATTATTGCCACAATGGCCACGTACAATTTAAAGCAGTGGACACGTTAAAAATATTTAAGGACATCAATGTATTAGTTTTAGCTAATAATATAATTAAAAGAGGAATACAATTTTTATTTGGCTCCTATGTGTCCTGCAATCGATGCGAACATTTATATTTTGCATAAAGATCCGCAATCTAGCGATGATGCGACGATTAGACTGCGGATTTTATAAAAGATTGCCAAAATGGCCACGTACAATGTAAAGCAGTGGACGTGTTAAAAATATTTAAGGACATCAATGTATTAGTTTTAGCTAATAATATAATTAAAAGAGGAATTCAATTTTTATTTGGCTCCTACGTGTCCTACAATCGATGCGAACATTTATATTTTGCATAAAGATCCGCAATCCAGCGATGATGTGACGATTAGACTGCGGATTTTATAAAAGATTTCCAAAATGGCCACGTACAATGTAAAGCAGTGGACGTGTTAAAAATATTTAAGGACATCAATGTATTAGTTTTAGCTAATAATATAATTAAAAGAGGAATTCAATTTTTATTTGGCTCCTATGTGTCCTGCAATCGATGCGAACATTTATATTTTGCATAAAGATCCGCAATCTAGCGATGATGCGACGATTGGACTGCGGGTTTTATAAATGATTGCCAAAATGGCCACGTACAATATAAAGCAGCGGTCACGTTAAAAATATTTAAGGACATCAATGTATTAGTTACAGCTTAATAAGTTGATTGAAAGAAGATTACAATTTTGATTTGATTCCCGTCTCCTGCAATCGACGCGAACATGTTTATTTTGCATAAAGATCCGCAGTCTCTTAATAATTTTCTACAAAAGTTTCTCGACAGTTTCAACACTAACGAATCAATTATTCTGACACATCCGATGATTCTGATATCGAAGAATTTAAAGAGCATAAATATGAATCTTAGACTCGTTTAAAACCGTAATGACGAATCTGTCTCGACGGTCTTCCTGCTCTTTCATAAAATACATGAAACCTGTCCAGTTTGCCGTGCATGTAACTGTCAATAAGAGCTCGATAACGTTTCCTGCGAGCCTGTGACATGCATATTTAAATTAGCGAGTTTTTGAGAGGATAAATATTTCATCGTTTCCCAGCATACAGATCGTCTGTGAGTGACAATAACGGACATACGTGTTTCGGCAGGGAAACGTATCATCGGCACGGTTAAAAATGAAATGTTTATTGAACGTGATCGTCACGCGAAGTCGTCGTCGGCTGTCCGCGTGAAAATCATTCTAACCGGGCAGTCTAGTGTCGCGGCAATTAATCACTAACTTCCCTTAAACGGATTGCAGCCGTGTATCTACACGGCCGTTCTAACATGACAATTCGTGATAGGACGGTGACGCGATATGAATCGACCCTTAAACAGAGTCACGCCAACGGCGAGCCGGGTGGTTAACTTCCCGCGTAACTATGAGCGAAGCATTAGGCGATACCGTTCTCTCCGAGGACCCGTACAGGATAACCGGAAATTATTATGGCTGACGCTACAAAGCGAAAGTCGTAGCCAATTTGCTCGAAAACGTGGATAAAATTTTTAAATTCAACGAACTTTCTCACTCGGTATCAAAATTCAACCGTTTACTATTTTTACATACCGTAAAATGGTTGCCTGTGCTGTGAGAGGTACTTCTTTAAAATGCGACAAACGTGTGTTTTGTTGATTTACAGTTTACAATTAGAATTAGTGAAATATCCTTAGCCATCTCGTGCAACTATTTCAGTGAAACTTTTCGTGCTGATTCTAGAGCCAAAATAAGCAAACGCGTGTCCGAGCTTTTTTGCCAATGCTCATTTTTTACGAAAATATTTAAGATATAATTTTTGGATTTCTCTGTAAAAGCGAAGGTCACCTTGAGTTTTTTCAATCGCACCATATTTTAGGAAAATTTAGTAGACTGAACTCGAAAGTTTGGTGGAAACGTAATTTCGATGAAATCCACAAAAAGCTCGGACACGTGTCTGCTCATTTTGTTTACAGAATCGTCACAATTGACAACTGTGCAACATCGTTTTGTCAACGCATTACATGGGTGAGAGAGATTCGTGTTGGTTCTTCGATATCCGAGTCCATTCTTATTTAAATGGCGGGCGTCCTCGATTTGCGGAACTTTTTCGCGAAGAGTTCTGCATTAAGGGAAGTTTAATAGGGTTCCTTAACGCCTGTCCGATGCATCCCGCGACGGTTGATGCTTTTGTACGATGCTCTATAATTGTTCTGTATTGGAATTGAATGAACCATTTCCCAGGCTTCCCCGTTATCGGGGATTTTCCAGATTTCCGGAGAACGAAAGTTGCGGACGTAGCGAAGTCCCGATTATCCGCGGAACGATTACTCCGTAGAACTGTGTAAGTTTAGTTGAATTTTAAGATTCAACAGAAATTTTTCATTCAGAAATGTTTACACGCGTCGACAATAAATATTGTACCGAAACGTCGAGAGTAAAATTCGAATATAGATCGGAAGAATCGAATCTGTCCCATTAACGGAAAAGAACTTCGGTAAACTTGTCGAAACGTTACTTCCTCGCGGATTTTGATGAAATTGAAATATTTCATAAATCTCGACATTCTGAACAACTTTTTCCTTTACAAATAGTAGACGGTCTTTTTTAAATTTGTTAGATATTCACAAATTCGACAAGTTAGCCAGAATTTTAATTGAAAAAACTGATTGATAGACATTGCAACCGATGGAGCACGTTTCGCTAAACTAAATTGCTGTCCTCGTTATAAACGCCTGATTTAATTACTACTCTTAGTGTACCGATACTAAAACCAACATCGTCTTCTAAACGCTTCGAATTAATTGATAAAATTTATGAGCCATTCGAAACTCGCGAAATTTCGAAAGCGCCGCGATTCGAATTGAACGTTGTTTCGCGTTCGAATAAAAAGATCGTTGTGCGACCAGGTTGTAATAGTTTCGCGAGCTCGGTATTCGGACGGAAATTTTTGCACGGTTTCGAGAAAGCCGGACCGTTTTAAATTCAAATTCTTTATAACGATACCGTGCGGCGGCCAGCGAGGCGTGAATTCCGCGCCGGAAAGTCGACGGAAAAACTCGTGGCTCGCGTCCCGACGCCCAAGTTAATCTGAACGCGTCGCGTCCCGTCCCTTCGCGCAACTGGTCGCGAGTATAAATACAAATGCAAGACGATTAATGGAACTCCTCCAGAGAGCTGTTGCATACGTCTGCATACAAAACTGCCGAATTGGAGCTGAAGCAATTACGCGTCAAAGTATGAAGCGCCGCGATGCGCCGCGCGTCGCTATTCTCCAAGGACCCAACTGTAACGACCGTGCCGTTTCTATTCCGGCGACGAAGCGAAGTTATACCTTATTCGCGGACACGGGCTCGATGATAACCAGAGACGTGGGACACTCGCGCATTAACATTTCCCAACGACAGACTTGCGCATTAAAAAAATGTTGAACAGTACATTCTTTTATTTTTTCAATCCCTCCTACGCTACCACATCGAGTATATTACCTTCTGCAAAGTGCGTGCGTACAAAAATGTTTACCTCGAGGTAAAGCAGCTAGTTTTATTAAAACCAGCTGTAATATATGCTATAACTGCATAAAATTCGCAATCTACTCGCAACATTGCTGATTAAATTCTTCCACGACGAAGATACACAGGCTCTTCTCTCGTAAAATGGTAATTCTTCGTTTAAGTTATTTTAATATCATTTCGGAAACGAAATTTATGTACGGTCACTGAAAGCTACAGAGAAAAATTAATTTTCCTCAACTAATTAACGTTTGCTCTAATTTTTTAGCCAAATCTTTCAACCTAATTTCCATACGAGCCTCAAATTAAATTAATTCGGCTTAAAGTTGTTTAAGGTTATTTAAGAGTCAAACCATTGATTACATTAATATGCACGCTTTAATTGTATCCTGGTGGTAAACAGTGAAATGACGTCGACTCGAATAAAAATTTAATTTCTCGAGAGAATTGAAGGTAAGCGGGTTCTCCAAAGAAGTTTTGTAACACCGATATCCAGAGAATTTCAGTTTCCTTTATAGATTCAGAAATGATGAAACAATCTGGAACTTAATTAAGCGATCTACAGTTTAACGTAGTTACCCGTGCGGGAAACGAGGCGCAGCATAAGCTCCACCAACATAAGAATCGTGTTATACCTTCCGTTTGCTCAGTCTATTATAATAACTGTCTGCACGGTACGTGTCCTCATTATTATCGTATACGTGCTCCAACTTTATGATTTCTTCGTGTAGAAGGCGCCATGTGATCACAAAGACCTTTCAGGTTTAAATTTTTACCACTCGAACAGGAACACGAGATGAAATTTCCTTACGTACATTCATACTTCAAATTTAATGTCTCATTCTCATCTTGATAACAATCATACCGTACAATGAAAACAAAACTCAATTTCGTATTTTCTTCTTCGTGAAATTTTCTACAAGAACTATTCTTTGAAATAAATAGTACAATTTTATCAGGTTAATTGCCACCGAGATGAATTATAATTGACGAACGATTCCATGAAATATAATTTTAAATTTTTCTTGCTGCATGATTTTTCCGTACTTCAGCATCTCAGAATAGAATAATTCATTTAACATCGTTCGTATCGGAAATGTCGCATTTTCACAAAACGACGAGTGTCTACGTTAATTACAAGATAAGCACGTTTCATGCTTCAAGACTGTCAACTCAGTTCTGTAATACTTCAATCACTGCAACGTGCAGTCGTTTGCAGTTCACCTCGATGTTTCATTAAACTTAAAGCACCCGAATCTCATACTTCCAACGTGAAAGTGTCCTTTGACCTGGATTTGCAACAGTTTCGACTAACTTCCGACTTGAAACGGCGGGGTACGAAAGAGAGCATTCAAAAATGTATTTGAAAGAGAGACGAAATGGATCTCGGACATTAGTACGCGACTTCTTTGCTCTTCTCGATTTCCTTGTATACATTCTGCTGCGTATTCTCGAATAGCTACACTCCATAGATCACCGGGCGCTTACTCATCTCCAACAAAATGCTAATTAAAGAATTCAAGCCTCCAGCTTGATTCTATTCTTTTATTTCGATTAGATGCAGCAATTACGATAATATTTGAATGCGAAATTTAATTATTCGGGAAACAATTACCTCGCTTAAATTAAAAAAATTAGGAAATATAAGAATAACAATTAAACTGTAGAAAATACAGGATATTTTGGTCAGTGTTGATTTACGTTCATGTTCTCGACAGGAATTAATTATATTGTATTTCTACAGAAATGAAATATTTTGGCGGTTGAAGAGCGCGCGAGGCGGATGTATTTCATCGAAGCTGAGTTTGGCACGAAGACCCGATGCGGGCGACACACGTCATTTCCGTTCGGGCGGTTAGGTTACGAAACAGATATTTCGGAGGAAATATAAAACTGTGGCGTGTTGGATTTTTGTAACAATGCGTCAGCCAAAAGGCAAAAATGAATTGGGTCGTCTGTGAGAATCACTGGCTTGTCTATCTTAGAACAATAAACCAGATGTCTGCGGACCCATGGGTCTGTGAGGGTTTCGTATACCTAACTGCCCGGGTAGAAGACAGAACGCAGACCTGGTTCTTTATCTTAAGGACTGCGTCTCCTAGACAGACGACACTCGCGTGTGACTGCACACAGTCACCACAGTACACTCACACACCGCTAGACCACGTATACGTACGCAAAGATTGCAAGGGTCCGGGGATTCCACTCCTGATATCTTAATAATGCAAAGACGGGGTTTCTTATTAGTCAAAATCGGTAGATAAAAGATCAATCTAGGGGGCTATTTGCTTCAAAAGTCTTACTTTTACGTTTACGACGCGTAATTCTCATTATTCTGCAGCATGTCGCGGAGCCGCGAGTAGCAATAGAGAGGCGACAGTGCTGCCGCCTATCGTGGCTGTCGATATGCTACCGAATAATGAGAATTACGCGTCGTAAACGTAAAAGTAAGACTTTTGAGGCAAATAGCCCCCTAGATTGATCTTTTATCTACCGATTTTGACTAATAACAAACCCCGTCTTTGCATTATTGAGAAATCAGAAGTGGAATCCTGGACCCTTGCAATCCTCGCGTACGTATACGTGGTCTAGCGGTGTGTGAGTGTACTGTGGTGATTGTGTGCAGTCACGCGCGAGTGTCGTCTGTCTAGGAGACGCAGTCCTTAAGTGGACAACGGATTTTTCCACGTTGCCGTTTTGACTTTCTCTTTACTTCTGATTTAGCCTTCGACGCTGAACGACGTCCTTCCGAGTTCTGCGTAATAAACGAGGGTTGTCAGAAAAATACAAAGTACAGTAAAGCTCCGACTAGTGTCCAATTTGGGGGGTCCCGATTCCTATCCAGGCCTACTCGCTCCACTTCCTGTCAACGCTGTGCCGTGCCTGGCCGCGCCGCAAGACGGCGACTATTGTTGTCGGCTCGGGTATATCGGTGTGAACACCACTATACGGACGCGACGAATCGAATGTTCAAACATCTTAATTTTCAATATTTTTTCATGGGACCCTTAAAAACGTATCTCTGGAATTCCTCTGATTAAAACAAGACCAAACACGATATAATTTGAATTGTATTTAGTGGTTTAATCGACTGTGAAAGTTTCGTCATCATGCTTCGCATAGTCAGTGAAAGTCAGTGAAAGTCTCATAAAAAAATAATGAAAAATAAAGCATTTTGAATTGGCATTACATTTTGAGAACACGAGAGCCTTTAAACTGTGCCACAAGCTGCGTGTACCCGTCGCCGACACCGTTGCCCTATTGTAGTCTCGCTCGGCCCGAGCGGAGCGGTAGACGCAGCCATAAATTAGAAAAGCAAGGAAGATCACGATTCCTTGATCACTCCGATCACTCCGGTGAACCACCCCCTGCCCAAGAATCAAGGGATTACTGTATCGGTTTATTTTTAACCCATTCCAATATGGCGCATATTACCTTTCTCTATCTAAATTTGCCAGCGGCGTTACAGAATCGCCGACGAATTTTTCGCGTAACGCACCGATTCGCAAATGGTCCCGCTGCGGTGTGCCGAGGAGGTCTGTGCCGACGATAACGTTAGGGGAGTGTGTCGCGAATCGCCGCGGTGGCGCATGGCGTCGAGACATAATTAAACAGGCTGCTAGAACAGAATCGACCGCGGACCAATCGTATCTCGAATTTAATTAAAAGCTTCTCCCGGCAAGCGAGTCCGGTTGCTCAAAGAAGTTCGGTGCGGGTGGGTGGGGAGCGACGAGAGGACCGACGGGATTCAATTGTGCTCTCGGCTGGCTCGGCCCATTATGATAACTGCATGCACGGGACGCGTCCCAATTATGGGGGTGCACGTGTGCAACAGAAATTCGAATCCCCCCGCACGCTAGTTTCGAAAGTACGGCAAATCCGCAACGATCTCGGTCGCATTTATTCCTGTCTCCTTTGTGGTCGTGCGAGAGGGGTAGGGGACGACGGTTTTGCTCTCCCGCGTTTCGCCGTTTATAAAAGCGACCGCGACAAACCCGATCGGTGGATGTTTAATAAAATACGTTCGACTGCGCAAGCAAAAGCCTGATCGTTATATTGCGGCGCGATCTACGCGGCTGGCTTTCATCGTCCTTTGACGGGCTGACGGTCGACTTGCGCTCATGACTCACGCGGATTAACTTACTCTTCTTTTCCCCCTGTATGGACCGGCTTTTTCTGTTGACAGCGGAAATATACAGCCGATATACAGCGATGTCCCGATTACTGTCGCGTGTTTATACTACGTTCCTTGACGAGTGCATACGTGCATACCCACTCCACTGGCGGCCGACGCCGCGCCGCGCCGAAGCACAGTGTGACATTTAGATCATTTAGGGTCGTTTAATTCTTAACGATGTCGTTTCTTTTTTTATCATGTATTTTGCTAACACTACTCAAAATATGATGATTTCTAATCACTTCAACATTACTTTTGTTGTATTGGCCGAAAATACGTATTTTAACTCTTGCAAATTACTGTTTGAAAGGGTATTTGATTTAAATGATATAAGGAAGTTGCAAACACAGTCTTACATAAATATATTCAAAGTTTTAATAAACTAAATAAAATTACAATTTTCTTCTCATTTCTGCCTACGTAAAATCACAACTTCGATATTCAATGAAGAATGAAATTCATATTCGCTAAACATTTTGAAACCAAAAATATTGAAAACTTACCTTAAGGAGTGAAATAATCGCCAAAATAAACAATATGTCAAATAATAGTAATTAAATAAATAATACTAAATAAGAAGAAAAACTATCAAATGTAATAACAATCAAACGCAACAACAGTTAAACGATAACAATTCAAAACTATAACAATTTAATAAGTAACAATCAAAGTGCAGGCTTATGAACACGTTCTTCTTACTCTGATAAATTGTGTTAGACGACTGCGCGAGGTGACTGCACAAGGCTGTGGAAAATAAATAAAAACTCCCAAGGGCGCAGGCCAACGCAGAATTTGTTTTCATAGCCGACTAGACAAGCTTCAATGTATACATACTATATAGTTTAAACTCCATATATTCGCCCATATAAGAAAGTTTTACTCTGTAGAACATTGGTACATACTGAAAAGTTCTTCGAGTTTGTATGATTATTAATCGTAATACATTGTATGTATAATATTTAAAAACGAAAAATATTGAAAACACACTAAAATAAATATTATAAAAATTGAAGTTCAAATACAGACACTTTTATTTAGGTAAAGTATCACTGCCGATTGGTGTATTTTCACCATTTGTATAGGCAGTAGAATTCATTCGAAGCTTATTTTTCATATCTGAATGCGATAAAAAGTTAAAAACAATATCAATTCTGGGTTGCGGAGGTATTGCTTTCAAGATAAGAGTAAATACGCAATTTTTGAAAAATGTTCAATTTCGGAATTAAACGGCCCTAATTGATCTAAATGTCACACTGTGCGAAGGCGGCGATGATTGATCTCGGCTCGGGCATATCGGTGTAAACACCACACATTGACTCGAATGAATCGAAATTTTCAACTTTCTTAATTT
>CM052191.1:11179649-11190226 GCA_028455805.1 Lasioglossum figueresi
GCATAAACGTACAGTCCATCTTATCGTTAAGAAGCGATTTATACTAAAAAATGTATTGAATCCGAACGATTAGTTTCAGCAATGATATTTAAAATTGAAATTGAAAATACAGACAAAATACAAATATTTTCAATATTCTTCAAATGAGATACTATTTTCAAATACCAGTTTCAAAAATTACTGCATCAAATAAATTATTTTATTTTCAAAAATTACTGCGTCAAATAAAATATTTTATTTTCAAAGTTGTACACATACTTTAAAATAAATAGGATTATTTATTATTTACTATTTAAAATACTTTTTCCCCAGCTCTGAAAGTAGTACGTAGTATGAAAAATATCGAAATAAAGGATAAAAGAAATTTCACACAAGTTTCTCTTTCCTATCACTGTAAAATAAAACTGGCGTTCTAAATTTAAATACGTTGAAAACAATATTTCAAAATCATTCTTTATACTTACTTAATGTGTATAGAATACACGTTAAGCTGTTAAACATTGCTTGTTTTGTTTTTTATTATTAGACAGCGAATTTGATGCATTTATGACAAAAATAAGTAGGTGTAATTGAAAACAGTGAAAACATTAGAAAAATTTAAAGATACTAAGATATTAAGACTGAAAATAATTCTATGTTTCACTCCAGTTTGTTGCAATTCAGTTAGAAAATGTTTATTCCACACTAAAATCCGCTGTCAACTAATCGCAAATACAACTATCATATTACAAGTAAAAAAGAAGAAAAAATTTTATCCAAACCAGAAAGAATTTTCAAAAAAGTTTCACGAAAAAACTGTTCAAACCTTCAATCCCATCAAAGCAAAAACAAGTCGAGCGCATCGAAAGTCCAAAATAAACACATCGAGAGAATATTCCGAAAAATCGCTGCCTCCCATTCCGTAGCAAATAGAATAAAAAAATCCAACAATAAAACCATTAACAATGTAGAATTATGAAATTCTCATGAGCAGGATGTTCGGATCCGATGGCTCGAGGACGGAAGTAGCGGAACTAACGAAGCGCAAAAATAGAATAATCGCGAGCGGAATAGGATTTCGTTGCTGGGGGCAATGTTGCGATGCGTGCGAATAAAAAGAGGAAATCCCGAGTTCGGTAATCCCGGTACACGGGAATGTTGTAACATTTATTACCGGAGGAGGGCCAAAAGCGTCGGTTTTTCACACGGGCTAGCATCTTTTCCGAATTGCGGTTTAAAAGGGGGAGAGAACAAAAGGACCGCGCCGGATGGGAGGAAATGGATAAATCAGCGGATATCGTTGGAGCATCTAGAGCGGAGAATTGTCGGCCATTCATAACGAAGCGAAGGCGCAGCTCGCGCCACTTACGAAACGACGATAACTTTGTCACAAGCTTTTGCGCGCGGGGAGGGGCCTGGAGGAGCAGGGCGGTTTTGCGTTACTCGTATCTGCTGTCGAACCAGCCAGCAGCAATAAATACTGCAAACGCACGCGGTGTCTGCTCGTGGTATTAAAACTTGCGAGCCGGCGAACTTCGGTCTCGATATCGGAAATCTATCCTGCTCGCTGAGTTGAGAATTCGTTTTAATCGCGGCAGAATTGTTTGTTACGGTGCCCCGTTCTTATCGCGGCCGCGACACTGTATATTTAATTCGATGCGAGATGAATTAATGGCCAGTCGTTGTTTTCCGCTAGCCACCGCATCCGTTTCGAACGCCTTTCTACGACGATTATGGTTGCTGAAGATTTACCGGCTATTTCTCGCAATAAATCGCACGCTGACGGGATGATTTTGGCGCTAATGCGGTTGTAAAGCGGATCGTTGCCAGAAATTCAGTTTCCATAGACAAATCTTTGGAGCCTCTCAAACATTTTACCAATATTAGTGAATTTCACGGGTTCAATTGTGTTTCTCGCTGACAGAATGAAATAGAATTGATTTTTGGAATCGTCGGAAACGAGAATACCCCCTTAACGCTAGGTTTACGGGACCCGTCAAAATGACGGGTTCTAATATTCTTAATTTGCGATTATTAAGATTGCAAAGATGCTTCCCTGAGGAATTTTTTACCAAATTTAATTCTTGGGGTATATACTATCGGAAAAGTGGCCAAAAATTTGGATAGACACATTCTTGTTATGTTTATGAATTAACGTAAAATAGTTATATTTGGACCTACGTAAACCTAGTGTTAAGGAACTTTTGGGATAACCCAATACAGGGTGAAACACGAATCGTGGTCAGTAGAGATTACTCTGTTATCAGTGCTTCTTTTACAAATTGTACAATTATTGAATAATTTCTTCAGTTCGAAGCAATAAATGATTACGCTAAGGGCATTCTAAAATATTCAGTGGAAGTTGCCATTGCACTGTGAAAATTCGAGTATTTTAAATAGTTTGGATTAATGCATAGGCTCCAACGCAATTTCGAATTGGCTGAAAAGTTCCAAACAACAAATATTGAAATAATTTAATCGGAAAAGTTAGTTCATTCGAAACATTCAGCCATCCCTCGAGTTCCACATACCTTTCGCTGACTAACCCCCTATACACTTGTTTTAGAGCCGTGTGGAATTTTATAATGAACATTTGAAGTTCCCTGAATGCTGTGGATTCCGTAGGTCAGTTTTTATACTGAACGTACATCAACAGGAACTGCTGTGTTATCCTCGTTGCACTATTAAGAAGCATGACGGTTATTATTTACACTTCGCGTACCTTTTTCGAACAGAAACAAGATGGGATACACTACATTCTTGCGAATGTAGGTCAAAATTGAAGGGAAACATGGCGGATACATAGCTACTTCCATTCTTGAAGCTGTATCTTCATAACCGTGGGAAGCATGAACATGAAACTCTGTGACTTTGCATCGACGTACATAGTATATTTTATAGAAAACACTTTGCACTAGATTTAGGGATGAATATATTATATACAAACTTAAACAAATGTAAATATACATGATTTTTCAATTTTTTAAAATCGGTAATTTTATGCTTGCGCATTTTATTAAAAAATCGATGTTGCAACCAAAAATTCTGAAATAATTCACTGTTGCGTATGCTACTAGGTAGAATGTTGATGAATTTTTTAAATAATTTTTTATTGAACAGAACAGAAAATACACATTAACAATCACGATTAGACTGCAAACTTCGATATAAAATTTGCAATTTTATGCTCGCGGATTTCTCTAAAAATCCATTTTGCAAGCAAAAATTCTGAGAAAATTCTGAAAAAATTCACCGTCGCGTGTACTACCAGGTAGAACGTTCACGAATTTTTTCGTAAATTTTTCTTGAGCGGAACAGAAGAAATAATTCATAAAACAGTGGTGACCCTGTAACTACCCTTGCGGAAGAGGTACAGACTTGAAACTCGTCACAGAGGGTTTTCTTTGGGAGCGTAATTTTTCAGTATCTTATCCAGCTATACCCTGTCCAAACGACGATGCACCATTCGACCACAGTAACTTTCCGAGCAACGCGTTTCAAGGTTCGCAGAGGTTAAGCAAAGATAGGCAAGCGGATAAGCGGAGCGGAGAATCGCTGCTCGGGATCAGTTAACAATTTCATTATATCGGATCTTGACAAGCGGCCTTCGAGGCGAATCCTCGATTCGTATTCAGCATGGCCGCGTAACATCCGAAATCCAGCTTTGGCGCAACAACGGCCAATATCCCGCGCGTTAGCCGCGGAACCATTGTTTCGTTCCGTGGAAAGGAAACGGAGAGGCAGAGGAGCAAAAAGAAAAAAAAAAGAAAGGAAGAGAGAGAGAGAGGGAAAGGTTTGAAAAGGGATCCCGGTCGAACGTTATCGTGCAAGGCAACAGTTCTAATTAACGGGGGAGAGCAGTCGGTAGCCGGGCACAAAAGTCGAAAGAGGAGAAAATGAAGAAGCGTTCGAACCTCGATTCTCGTCCCGGGGTATCGAAGGCACCAGATAAAGAAGAGCCTTTCGTACGGGTCTCTGCACCGAAAACGCTCGCGACGCTTTTCATTCCTTTTCCGTTTTTACCCCGGTACCTTTCATCCGGTCGGTCGGATCAGAGGCTCGCTCTTATTTCGCCATTTGGTCGGCTACCTCCGTAACGATGGTTCCGTCCTCAGTTACGCGACGATAATACACTCGCGACGCGCATTTGCACCAAAAATCCGTACGAATGTCGACCAACAGTTTTGCGTGGGTCGTCAAATATTTCCTGCCCGATGTAGCTGAATGTCCTACAATCAGTTTCTGTCTTCTGTTTCCCACTCGCTATATCATGTTGGAGCTTCAAGCCTTAAAATCAGTCCAGTTTTTTTTTGTTATGTGATTGCGTTTGTGGGATTAGAACAGATTACATGTTGGAAATTTAAGGTTCAAATTAGGGCTGCAACTTTTCCGAAGACTCGGATCCAAAGGAACGAAGGGAACTTTAAAGTATCGAAGCATTCCAAGTGTCCGAAGTTTCGATTTCTTCCAAATACACGAAATTGTAACTCACGAGATTCGTGTCATGATTTTTGACAAATAAAAATATGAATGAAAAATTTGAATTAGAACAGATTAAATGTTGGAAATTTAGGATCCAAATTAGGGCTGTTACTTTTCGGAAGATTCGGATCCGAAGGAACGAAGGGGACTTTGAAATATCGAAGCTTCGACGCCTTCGAAGTGTCCGAAGTTTCGATTTCTTCCAAATACACGAAGTTGTAAATCACGAATTTCGTGTCATGATTTGTGACAAATAAAAATATGAATGAAAAATTTGAATTAGAACAGATTAAATGTTGGAAATTTAGGATCCGAATTAGGGCTGTTACTTTTCGGAAGATTCGGATCCGAAGGAACGAAGGGGACTTTGAAATATCGAAGCTTCGAAGCCTTCGAAGTGTCCGAAGTTTCGATGTCTTCCAAATACACGAAGTTGTAACTCACGAGCTTCGTGTCATGATTTTTGACAAATAAAAATATGAACGAAAAATTTTGAATTAGGACAAATTAAATATTGGAAATTTAGGGTCCGAATTAGGATTGTTACTTTTCGGAAGATTCGGATTCGAAGGAACGAAGGGAACTTTGATATATCGAAGTTTCGAAGCATTACAAGTGTTCGAAGTTTCGATTTCTTCCAAATACACGAAGTTGTAACTCACGAGCTTCGTGTCATGATTTTTGACAAATAAAAATATGAATGAAAAATTTTGAATTGGAACAGATTAAATGTTGGAAATTTAGGGTCCAAATAAGGGCTGTTACTTTTCGGAAGATTCGGATCCGAAGGAACGAAGGGGACTTTAAAGTATCGAAGCTTCAAAGTCTTCGAAGTGTTCGAAGTTTCGATTTCTTCCAAATACACGAAGTTGTAACTCACGAGCTTCGTGTCACGATTTTTGACGTATAAAAATATGAATGAAAAATTTTTCACAGGATATAACGGATAAAAAAACGCTTTAATTCGAAGCTTCAAAATCTTCGACCTTCGAAGGAGAATAACGGCCGTAGTCGTAAGAATGATTAGTTGTAAGGTACTTAATAAATTTCTTTCGGATGTCATTGACTAATTAAACGAATTCATTGATCTGACTGCCGGTATAACAATCCAACTTTTGACAGGTTCTGTGACTTTGTCCAGACGTATATAGTTGTCGCGTCGTTAATAGCTGATTATACAATTGCTTAATTTCATATGAAAGCAGTTGTAAAACGCAACTAATTGCATACCGTTCGAATTCAGTTTAAACTCACTTTCAGATAAACGTAACGAATAATTCTGCCACTAATTATGCCTCATTATCAACAATAATAGCATTACGTCGGTATTAACGATCCTGTAGATTCTCCGTTACGAGCACATTCGTTATCAGATGGATTGTGCAATCATTTTAGCGCATGCAATTCATTTTTCGTGTAATTCGATGATTGTTATCAAGACGAGTGTGCGAGAATATTTAATTATCGTTGTTAATCGTCGTTATTTAATAATCTTGATCCAGAGGGAATGATGTTAGTTTCACTGTGCTATTATCGAGAGGCATGATTAAAGTTGAGGTTCATCTAAGATCTTCGGCTGTGTCTACATTTTACGAGTCACTCTACGTAAGGATTCGCATTGCGGAGTTGATTGCATCTGAGTTAGAGTTCTAAGAACTTGTTGGAACCTCAATACGTCTCTTTATCTAGATATAGACAATAGTTTTGCAATCGATAGCCCAGCAGATCCGGCATTGTTCTTTGATCGGATCCCTCGAACTGGAAGGCTCGCTGAAAATCCGATAGATACAGATCAAAGATTCACAAAGCCAACATTCGTCTGAAAGGGCAGAAGCCACAAATGAAATAACGCTTCAACTACTTAATGACGTTAGCGAACCCGGTTCTGGACTTTGTTTTCCTCACGACCCTAGACACATAAACCTTATACATTTCCTTCGAGCACAAAAGTTTCGACAACCACGACACAAAAATCTCCGTTTAAAATCTCCAAAACTTTTGTAAAATAAAATCTTATTCGAAGTTCTGAGGGGCACGGAAACGCGGTCTCGTATAGAACGACAGAACCAAAAGATAAATAACCAAATAAATATATGCATATCGTGAAAAAAAACCTTCGCGCTTGTACGGGAGACGTAAAAATGTAAATTTTACCGATTCACTATTTTTGAAACGTTATAAATTGGATGTGTCACCTGAAGAGAGGAATACTTCGCGCACGGAATCCGATAAAACTGAAGTATAATCCCCTGAAAAAAAGGATCTGGAAAAGGCTGAAACCCGAAGAGATAACTCTCCCTCCACTGGAAAAATTTTTTACAACGTACAGTTGTTTAGAATTCGAACAAATTGTTGCTCTAAAGCATCGACGTTTTATAGACTGAAATTTGGAACTGTCTGAAACTATCCATTGTTATATATTTCCATTGTTATATATATATCGTTATATCCATTGTCTTATAGTTGTACGAGAGATACTATTCGGTATATCAATATCTATTATACGTGTAACAATTTAAAATACCTCAGTTTCATGAATACGAACGGTATGGAGTAGTGCGAGTATTCGTTGGTAACAGCAGGAAGCAGCGGTTGATAATGAATTTCGTTCAAGCCAGCCATTGTTTCGGCTTTAATTGTAAATCTCCGTGAAAGCAAGATCTCTCCTAATTATCGGTAGACAACAATGTTAGCGCTCGGCCTTTTTCCTCTTCTCGTGGTTTGGTTCTGGAGTATGCTACTTCAGCGAGGCGAGTATCCTACTTCAGCACACACGACGATAACTCTCGTCGGTGGCCGAAAATACAGGAAGAGCGCCGGAGGTAAAATAGTTGCACGCGGTTGCAACAATTCGAGTTGCGGAGGGGGATGCTTACTTATCTGTTCGGGGGCGTGGTTGTTTATTTGAAAAAGAATTTTCGACGAGGCCGACTGGGCAGTGGTCCAGTATCGTGGTGGAAAACTGATGATATTGTTGGAGCAACGGAACGCCTGGTAAACGTAACGGGCCATTAACCTTTTACTGGTCATTCGACCCCCCCACATCCAACTGGAATTCTATGTATATATTTCTTAGCTGGCCGAAAACGAAATCCTCCCCCTCCCGGTAACATTATAATTACGTTATGATTACTTCCGTTCTGATTACATACTAATTGCCCGGCGACGATTACACGCCGCTAATTTTAAATGCCGTTTAATTACCGCCGATGGAAAAGTGCGGGCAACTCCGCGAGGCAAGTTCATTTGCGGTATATTCTCGCGGGACTATCTCGGCGAGCGCGGCTTTTGCTAAGAATCGACCGAAATGAAATGGCCGCGGCGCGGCAGCTCTCCCGACGGCTGCCATGCGAATTCAGTATCCGTTTTACCCGTAGCGAAACTGTATACCATCCCCCTCCTCCCACCAGCACGGCCGAAAACGAATTTTTTACCCGTTATTTTTGTCCGTCGAATTTAATCGCGCACGCGTAACTTCGAATCGCAGCCAAGTTTTGCCGGCGACTTAATCGACAACCAAGCAACGTCGGAGTTAAATACGCGTTGTGTATTCCGCAGCCGAGTGCATAACGAATCCTCGCGGGGAAACCACCGTCCCCAATCCGCATTAATAAAAGAACCGCGGATTGTCGGGTAACCAAAGTGGCGTTGCCCGTGCGCGGAAAACACTCTGCTTTCTCAGAAAAATTTTCAGCGAGATGCGCGAACGCTGTTCCCCGTAAATTATTCCGGCTCCTTGTTTGCGTAGAGACGCGTGTGCGCGGTCAAGCGTGAAAGTTTCTGCACGACGAGGCGATCGAATTGTTTGGGACGGGAATTCACTTTTTCAGTGCGCGATGAAAGTGAAATTTTCGAAAAGGAACGGAAATCAGCAGCTGCCATTGAAATCGGAATATTCTGTTTGGAATGAAGGTCATCGTATATTACATAGCCGCTAAGAAGACGTCTTCATTTAAAGAAAAAAATATTTTGCATCTCCAGATCGATCGAAAGCGAAATTTTCTGACTCGTGAAAATTATTAGACCGGATGTTATGCATTTACGACGAAAATGAGCAACCATCATTGAAAACGGAATATTTTGTTTTTCGAATGAAGAGAAAAATATTTTGCATCTCTAGGTCGATCGATAGCGAAATTTTCTGTGTCTCGTAAAAATTATTACACCGGATTTTATGCATTTTCGACGTAAATGAGCAGCCACCATTGAAAACGGAATACATATTTTGTTTTTCGAAAGAAGAAAAAAATATTTTCAATCGCAAGGTCGATGGAAGCCGAAATTTTCTGTCTCGTAAAAATTATTAAACCGGATTTTATTCCTTTGACGACGAAAATGAGCAGCCACCATTGCAAAAGGAATATTTTGTTTTTCGAATAAAGATAAAAATATTTTGCATCTCAAGGTCGACCGAAAGCGAAATTTTCCGTGTCTCGTAAAAATTATGAGACCGGATGTTATGCATTTACCACGAAAATGAGCAGCTCCCATTGAAATTGGAATATTTTGTTTCGAATGAAGGTCATCATATTTTATATAGCCGCTAAGAAGACGTTTTCATTTAAAGAAAAAATATTTTGCATGTTTACGTCGATCGAAAGCGAAATTTTCTGTGTCTCGTAAAAATTATTAGACCGGATTTTATGCATTTTCGACGAAAATGAGCAGCCACCATTGAAAACGGAATACATATTTTGTTTTTCGAATGTAGAAAAAAATATTTTACATCTCTAAGTCGATCGAAAGCGAAATTTTACATGTCTCGTAAAAATAATGAGACCGAATTTTATGCATTTACGACGAAACTGATCAGCCACCATTGAAAACGGAATACATATTATAGGGTTGAAGTGCGGATGGTGCATGTATGTATGCGTGCATATCATCAGACAACCCTATATATAGTTAAATTAATAAAAGTAGAGAATCAGAAATAACAGAAATTAACGAATTGCAAAAAAGAAAGGAGAACGAAACGAGCGCCCCCGACAAACACGTCAGTCGTTAACCTTTGGATATCCGTGTGTATACATGAATAAAACTGGTTTTTGCTTGCTTTTCCTTGTTACGAATGAAGAGAAAATTATTTTGCATCTCAAGGTGGTTCAAATGTCATCACATATTCTCTTGTTTTCGTATTTCCCTTAATTCGAAGAGAAAACTATTTTGCATCTGAAGTTCGATCGGAAGTGAAATTTTCCGTGAAAAAAACATGCATTGTCTAGCAAAGAACTGAAAGCCATCTCGATATCTTGGAAAATAAAAAGATTCGGTAGATATTCATTCACTTCAGACTTTTGTCCCAGTGGATGATGAATAGTGGAGCACCGTGGGGCGAGATGGTATTTCGTAAGAAATAAAAACTAATCGTCGTCGACGGTATCTGGTGGTGTGTCCCAGTTCCTGTAGCCGGTTGCATGAAAAAGTGTTCCTCCAGGAGTTTCGTAGAATGGCTACGGGACAAAGCAACAGGCTCGATGGCCGGCTATCTTAACCTCGTTCCGGTATGTTCCTGAGGTCGACACTCCGCGGGCAAAGCGATCTACGGCGCGTGAACGTACAAGCTGCGGAACTGCCATTGTTCACGCCGATTGTACACGTTCGCGGTGGTCGTTGGTGTTGTACTGGCGGAGATCGCGTTTGACAAGAGCCGGTGAACGGATTATTATTGGCCACGGAGGCATAATAAGCTCCGGCTCCGGCTTATTTTGCGTACCGGTAAGGCCTCGAAACACCCTCGGTGTCCATCGAGGATAACTATCGCGCGATCGGATCGATACTTTAGTCACCGGTTCAGGTTCGATTGTGCGTGAGTATTGGCTGAATCACGATCGACCAAATGGAACGCGTTGAAGGTATCGAATGATAGCGATGGCAAGAAGTGATGGATAATAGGACCAGCTGAATGGTTCAGGGGCTTCGAATAAGCGATTGTTACTTGCTGCTGGCAGTTAGCGGATGCTGGCGCTATCATATCGAATACTTCTGATAATGGGGTATCACCGGACCCCATTGTAGCATACCGGAGGATTTACTTGGGCTTCCAGTTAATTGAAACTCTCAGGTGTTCCTTCGAGAAAGACGCACAAAAGATTCTACCTTGATCTTCTCTGATT
>CM052191.1:11208245-11250393 GCA_028455805.1 Lasioglossum figueresi
CGAAGTTTGAAAATTTTTGAATAATATCGACGCGCAAACTATTGAAACGGATCTTCATGCGGTAGAATAAAAATGCTCTTCGAGCTGTACAATAGACCACATCGAAGAAACAATTTTTCGAAAACGAAAACTCCCCACGAAGTTGTGGTTCAGGCCCTAATGACAGAATTAAAATCCCAAAGCTGTGCGACGATGCCTTCGAGACTCACATTGAGCCCGAAGTTTGAAAATTTTTGAATAATATCGACGCGCAAACTATTGAAACGGTTCTTCATGCGGTAGAATAAAAATGCTCTTCGAGCTGTACAATAGACCACATCGAAGAAACAATTTTTCGAAAACGAAAACTCCCCACGAAGTTGTGGTTCAGGCCCTAATGACAGAATTAAAATCCCAAAGCTGTGCGACGATGCCTTCGAGACTCACATTGAGCCCGAAGTTTGAAAATTTTTGAATAATATCGACGCGCAAACTATTGAAACGGATTTTTATGCGGTGGAATAAAAATTCTCTTCGAGCTGTATAACAGACCACATCGCAAAAGCAATTTTCTCGAAAAGTTGTGGTTCGAGGCCCTAATGACAGGATCAAAATCCCAAAGCTGTGCGACGATGCCTCGGGTCACGCATTGAGCCCGAAGTTTGAGAATTTTGGGAAAATATCAACTTTTTTAGGAATATCAAAATCATGCGCATGTATGATTAAACACGATTAAATATATACGTATTTTATATGCGCATGGTTTACGTACCTCGGAAACAACGAGCGAAAACGTGTAAATTCAGAATTTGGAAAAATGTTTTCTTGATTCTCGGTCCTGTATAATGATTGCTGATACATTATGAATTAGATTGTTCTGTTAATACTAGAAGTATGTATGAATAATAGAATTCAGTAATTAAAACGTGAAAATTCTATGAACCGCATCGATCGATCCGTGTACACAGATTCTAGCCCGGATTAAGTTTTAGGATTAACCGGGATATTGGGACACAGATTGATACAAGACGTGAAATCTCGATCGAATACAAAACTAGACGAACCTATTCCTATCAGAATTGAAATGTTCCACATCACGGTGGCGGCACTAATTATTTATGACGCAGTGCCGAGAATCAAACACGTAAACAGGGATTTATGAAATGGAAAGAGGATGGAGAAGCTCTTAAATGTAACATTTTCATTTAGCTTCGTTATAAATAAATTTAATATCATAATTCACGCTTTAATGGATTGTAGTTGGTAAGCAGAAAACATGCGCATTCCACGTTCGTGTAGATATATTTATTAATTAAATCGTATTCCGAAATAAGTGTATAAATCCTTTCATTAATGTCCTCGCGTGTTTCATGGTTTGTTGAAACCGACGTTTAATAAATTTTTATTAACGTTCTGAAATTAAATAATGATGAGAAACGGATGGTTGTTCGAACATGACAAATTCATTACTGTCACTGTATAGGTAAAAAGTGTATAGGTAACAAGTGATTCTTCGATTCTCTTGGAAGCATTGTACAAATTATAGAATGTTTTACAGGTAATTTACAATTTTTAACATTTTCCAATGAATCGACTCTGCCGTTGAAAAAGAAGTTTTAATAGATTCTGGCGATAAGTATTTTCAAAAAATGTTTCCGTCCTTTTTTGTTTCAAGTACCTGCGGTAGTTAAGGATAGTTTTGCTGAACAGCTTTTCTGGGCGACATGAACTTTTGTGAACGAATCTCTAACTTTCGGGGAACGAAATGTTTCCAACATTTTTGAAACTAACCGCAGGTCGAAATGTGTCTTATAACTTATAACACGTGAAATACGTTCGTTCACTGCTGCTAAATTTGGTTAAAGTCGTTCTTGATCGTAAAATAAATTACAGTAATCGCGAATAACAACTAAATTTCTTCATAATGATGATTACAAATACAATCCACTTAAACAATTATTATTGAAACAGAATTTTGGCGTTTGAAACACTCATTTCAATATTATTTTAAACATTCATTCACGAATGTCGAATTTGCACTGTGACAGAAGTTTCTATTTGTCGTACTGTCAGCAAATACTCAATTAAGCCTTAGAAGGCAATTTTCACAATTAAATTGTATTTCCTTTACCACTGCATTACATTTAATTGCATCGAACTCGGAAACAAGTTTCCATTAGGATACGCAATTTTAACAAGCTGCGCAGTACAAACCAGCACTCATAAATAAAGCAGTGGAGGTCAGTAATACGACAGATCGTGGCGCTAAATAATTACTCCCGGTATTATCTGTGCATAAAAATTAATCGATTTTCATTAACCGGAGTAAGCAAATTCGTGCGCAATTTATATGCAAAAGCTTGCATAAGTAGTTCATAAATGCTGTAGTACCTCGACGTGCGATTTGAAAAATTTCCCGATACTTAAAAGTTAACTTAGCTATTTAGAAATCGAGATATACATTGGATGTGCTGGAATTTCGTTTCGTTGTCTCTCGAGCAAGTCTGTGCGCACTGAGTAGCTCGTAATTGTGCTAATATATAAAATGTATTATTTTAAATCTGTACAACTGTACGATTTCGTGAAAATACATTGCGCCGAGATATCGCATCGTAACGTTATTACAGTTCTACAGAATTGTTCCAGCATGAATCGATTGAAATTGAAAACCCGGATTTCGGAAGCATTAAAGTAAAAACTGTATTTGAAATTCATACAAGGTAGAAGCAAAAGAAAACGAAAGAGAAAATTCCAGCGTCGACTTATTCCGAATCGGAGAGACAGCTCGAAGACGTTCCACTGAACATGATTTTCTGAAATCAAAAAACCAGAAAGAAATCAGTATGGTTTTTCAACGATTACTCTGTGTCTCGGAAACGTGTTCTTAGCAGAAGAAGAAAACAATTTGTATAGATTTCGTTGCAGAGTGTTGGACAATCGTTGGACAATCGTTGGGCAATCAGCCGGATAAATATGCATGGCACAGTGTATTGAATAATCGAAATTCGAGCAGCGGGTTTCGTAAGGTATTAATGAATTTTAGTCTACGAGATTGAACAAACTACCGCTTAAAGCCGTCTGTGCGAAGCTGCACGCGGAATTGATGCTGGATCTTCGTTATTTGAATAATTGAAAAGGGCTCACGCCAGATCTGAAATCGCTGAAATGAGATTAATTAAGCTCGCCCGGCCTCTCTGTGCGTGTGTGTACAAATGCGCGTGTGGTGACAGCGATCACGCTTTAATGCTATGTAAAGTGCATTATACTCGTGTACAGGCACGCGCTCTCTCTCTCTCTCTCTCACACACACATACACACACATGCCGCACACTTAATTGGATTGTTTTCTAATTTCAATCGGACGTTTGACTTTCCCGCGAATTTTTTTTATACCGCGAATTCAACCAAACACGTTCATCGCGTCGAATCGCTTCTGCAAAGACCGTAATTCGATTTACTTAAATTCCGTTCACATTTTTCGCGCGATTACCTTGAAATCCAACGGAATTTTACACGCAATATCGTCCGGTATTTGTTTATTTCGTGTTAATCATTCGCGATCGCTCAGCGTGAACCTAACATTACATATATTAACAAAACGATTATCATAAATCGGAAGGACGCTACGGACTTGAATATATTCGATTATACGAATATGTGAAAATTCGAAGGATTAAAAACTATTCTACATTGATTCTGTCGAGTCGAAAAGAAGAAGAGGAGAATATTAAATTAGATGGAAAGTTCAGTATTTGCACGCAATCGTTGTGTGTTTTATCCGGGCTTCGCCAAAGAAAATCAAACGTAGTTTCGCTTGAATTTCCATAAAATATGATCGTTCCAATTCAAATTTAATTACACGATCTGGTTATTACAATTTCCGGCACTTGTTCGCAAAATGCGAATGCGTTTATAAATTACATGAAATTGGCCCGGGAATTTTGCAGATTCCATAATACCTAATAATCGAACAGTTTCTCGTATAAATCTGAACAGATAACGGAAATATCGTTGAGCCATCAACAAATTCCCCTAACAATCGAAAATGGATTTTTGACAAATACGTCACCGTAGGTATCGACGAAGTCAATTCCAAACGGCAGTAACGACGTGCCACGCTGATTTTCCACCATAGCGGTGGATCAGATTATTTTACCATGTATCGCGCGAACGTTTACACCCGTTTAATTCACCACTATATGTCTACCCTGACTCCTGTGTTTTGCGTTATGTAAATTCTGTCGTATTATGTTTCATGTACAGCGGACATAATGGTTTCTGTATACCGGGATATCAGGAATAATTAAGTACGCCTTTTAATATCGCTGATGAAACATATTGTGCCCGTGACGTGTACATATTCATTAGGATACTGTACCATTAATGCTATATTTCGTTGCGAGTCGCTTATTCAAGCTTTCAGTCATGGAAAGTGCAAGCTGAAACATTATAAACATGTTTGACGAATGTCTCGTTAATACGTTTTTAATACGTCGCTGATTCATATCGCGAGATACCTCCGAGCTTTTTCGTTACTGATTGGACAATACGTTTTATTAATTACACTCCGGTCCATAAATCACCGGACGCTTGCTTCTCTTGTAATTTTGTACCAAAATGGTAATTAAAGAACACAAGCTTCCAGCTTGATTTTGTTACTTCATTTTGATTAGATGCAGTCATTATGCGATAATATCTGAATGCAAAATTAAATATATTCGCATACTATTTGAATAAATGTTGGAAGAAAGAGATTGAGAAATTGTGGAATGATTACGGACAGCCCTAGAAGCGAAATTGAAAAACAAATGACCCACTTGAATTTTAAAAATTAGAAGATATAAGAATAATAATTAAAATTTCGACAAAAATTAGTAGGTACCATTTTTAAGAAATGAATGTTTTTTTTATGAACGAGAGTGTATATCACAGGAATGAATTAATACAAATCCTTTAATGGGCTGCACTTCGCCTGAGGAAACCAGAAATTTGCAACTTTTTTTGTAGAATCCTGTTGATTTTGACGAGAAAATTCCGAAAATCCAAGTTTATTGTTAGAACATGACGGCGTCCTTACCCGTGAAGGTCGGTGAGATTTGGACACTCGTAACTTTTACGCCAATGAATTCCTAAGATCGAAACGTTGATTTTCGGCATTTTCTCGTGAAAATCTACAGGATTCTATAAAAGAAAAGTTAAAAATTTCTGGTTTCCTCAGCCGATAGCGACAGAAACACGGGGATAATTATAAAATAATAACGAATACGTTCATTCGCAACGAGATTAAAGTTAGCCGGAAATTACGTTAACGAAAATTTCTTTTATAGTTCAACAGCGGTGACGGGAGCGGCTCAGGCGATCACGCTCTCGATTCGACGGGCGCTTTAGAGGTTCTTGACTATAATGGCGTAGAAGTGAGTTGCAAGATGAAAGCGAAACCTCGAAGAAACTTATTGACAATGCCGTTGGCTGGCTAATTATTTGTTTCGCAAGCGGTCGCGCGACTAACCCGATCGGATTAATGCTGAAGTTCCCCGGTGCTCGTTAACGAGATGCGGAACACGTCGTTGCCGCGCTGGAAAGCCGATTTGAAAGAATAACTTTTTGTTCGAATCAGTGTTAAGTCTTGAATGAAACGTAACGGGCTTGATCCCCGAAATCTAACGAACGGATGTGGCGTTCGATGCGAGCGCTTGTAGCCATGTAATCGCAGTTCATTTTTTCAAAACGGCCATAACACCCGGCGAACGGAACGACTGCCTCGCTACATGCGACATTTTTCTGCCCGCGAACATAACAATACGGTAAAGTCGAGATTACTGTCCTCGGTCAACACCGGGTTCTAAGTCCAGTGCCTACTCATTGCGGCGATGATTGATCTCGGCTCGGGTATATCGGTGTAAACACCACGCATTGACTCGAACGAATCGAAACGTTCAACTTTCTTAATTTTCATTATTTTTTTTATGAAATTTCGCTATCGTATTTCTGGCATTATTCCGATTAAAATAAGACCAAACACGATATAATTCCAATTGCATTTAGCGGTTAAATCGACGATTCGAGTTTCGGTCGCAAGGAAGGACAGCGTATGGGAAAGAAAGAGACACTCGTTCTGTCCTTCTCTTTGTTCGGCTTCTCCTTTGAATTTCATTCTGACCTTCTCTATGTTCGGACTCTCCTTTGCAGTAACAAAAATACGATCGCAACACCAAGATTACTGTCCACCAAAAATACGGCTGTTGAACAGTGATCTCGACTTTACTGTAGTTCCGGTTGCTTCGCTAATTGCATCGACTCTTGTCTTCGGACAAAATTAACATTTAACCGACAGGTTTGAACAAATTTCTAACAATTCTAACATTCGTGACTAAAATCGTGGCTTGCTTATCACTAAGGCAGCAGTATGTTTTCAGGGATTTAATTTATTTTTGCAGTCGGAACTATTTTTAACTAAAAAATTGTTTGATTTTTTTTTCTTTTTATAGGTATGGAATTGATATGATACCTCTATCGTACATACCTAAATGTTTACAGCAATTTTTAATGGCGGACTCTGAGTCACGGGTTAAAATCAGAGTAGAATGCAGCAAAAGATTGCACAAGTTCCATAAAACATTACAGAGTGATTACTTATTACCATTCTTTGGATTTCATGTATTTATACAAGGATAAATGACTGGAACTTCTGAAATAGCAAAAGATTTTAAATCGTCAACCTATTTTCAACTTGTTCAAACCATTAAAGCAAGAATAATAAAAAGGATGTCATAATAAAAGAATGTCGCAAATTATTTACGAAGTCTTTCGTATAAAAATGGATTTCTCTAAAATACCGTAGGAATTCGTGTCGAGAAAGTATCGGCTCGCTTAAATGATTCGTCGGACGGAGAAAAGTGTCGCTAACAAATGCAATATCCGAGCAAAATTCTGATTACGATTTAATTAGCATTTCCTACGGACAGCGACCTAATTCGAGGATAGATTGGAGGACTAAATTCACAATCCATTTTCTCGATTTATTATTCCTATTCGCGGAAAGAACCTCGGCGACGGCGGCTCGTAAAGCGTTTTAATTGCGATTCTTCGAGGAACCGAAGTTTGAAGACGATTCAATATTCCGCAAGGGATTCCCTCGAAAGCTGTCCAACATTAGACGGGAAACGTGCAAATCACTTTACGAGGGATAACGTGCTATCACGGCCGGCAGGAATAATCTTGAGAATTCGGACAGGATCATGCATGGGCCCCTAAAACACATTCTAGTCTTTCCACCATTGCCGGCGAGCTCCTCTTAATCCAAACGAAGTTTAGAGAACGTCCGTTTCCAAAACTTGCGCGAACTATTAAATCTTCTGACGATCGAGTTTAACATAAAATTAAAACGTTCAAGAACTTTTCAGTGAATCGCGAATGAACTCCGGATCAACTTGCGACAACGTGCCCAATTTTTGTATCCAACGTGCCACGCTTAATTTTCCAGGAATCCAATCAATTTGAAGAACGTATAAAATAGGTTCTATCTAAGCCTGGATCAGTAATATTTAAAAAAAATTAGGTGTACCGCGCGTGGTAGATTTAAACAAGTTTATTTAAGAGGATGGGATCCAAAGAAACAAGCGAGTCGCTTTACTTTCCAGTGAAAATAAAATCAAACAAGTGTTACACGTTCGAGGAAATCGACTGCAAGTCTCGATCTTGCACAATCCGGAATGGAATTAGATTACAAAATTAAATCGTTCGAGAACTCTTCAGTGAGTCGCGAATGAAATTCGGATCAACTTACGACAACGTACCCAATTTTTGTATCCAACGTGCCACGCTTAATTTGCTAGGAATCCAATCAATTTGAAGAAGGTATAAAATAGGTTCTATCTAGGCTTGGATCAGTAACATTTTTTAAAAATTAGGTGTACCGCGCGTGGTAGATTTAAACAAGTTTATTTAAGAGCATGGGATCCAAAGAAACAAGCGAGTCGCTTTACTTTCCAGTGAAACTAAAATCAAACAAGTGTTACACGTTCGAGGAAATCGACTGCAAGTCCCGATCTTGCACAATCCGGAGTGGAATTAGATTACAAAATTAAAACGTTCGAGAACTCTTCAGTGAATCGCGAATGAACTCCGGATCAACTTGCGACAACGTGCCTTTCTTAATTGGACAGGAATCTTCTTGAATTTGAAGGCAGGATAAAATAGGTTCTGTCCAAGCCTGGATCAGTAACATTTCTTTAAAATGAAGTGTACCGCGCGTGGTAGGTTTAAATGGGTTAATTTAAGAGGATCGGGTCCAGCGAAACAAGCGCGATCAACCAGATCGGGTTGGTCCAGCGAGTCGCTACACTTCGCAGGGAACTAAAATCAAACAAGTGTTACACGTCCGGGGGAATCGATTACAAGTCTCCGAAAATGGAGCATCAAGTTCGGGAGTCCCGATCTTGTCAATCCGGAGTGGAATTAGATTACATCTCCGGGATTAACGAGATGCAAATTGTCAGGGATCGTAATGAAACGGGTGGTAAGTTCATGAAAACATTATCGCCAGAGGTATTTCCTTTGGATCCTGTTTCTGGAACGTTCAGCTGTTTCAGGACACTTTTACAATTTAGCTAAAAATTCCGAGATCGATTCCTCGTCAGCCTTTGGATCGAAATACACCACTGTGTGTGAGAGAGGGTTGCCGTTGGAATTTACAGAGGAATTGCGTGGGGTATACTTTCGTGGAAATAGAACCCGGCAAAGAAAGGGGGCAAGGATTGATAGAGAGGCGAGGAAAACTGGAAAGGAATCGAGGACGAACTTCGGTTTTTACCGCGTAACCACTCGCGCTGGCAATTAAACCAGGTGATCCGGGTTTGTCAAAGTTAAACTCGTCGACTGCAATTGACTTTGATTTGCCCTACTGGACGTAGTTAGTTAGCGCGGAAATCTTAAAGGACTCGGACCGTCCGGTGTTGCTATCGATCAGAGAACTTTGTCGTACAGGGTCAATCAAAACTTGTGCGCCGTGCTACTGAAATCATTCAGGAAACGTGTAACGGTGATGGGACTAAAAGAATATTCATTATTCAACAAAATAGCGTAGGGCTAAAAGTTGTTTATTAAATGTGCGCGTTGCTCGGTTTACACTCAGCGATGCACTGTTTTCTGTTCGTTAACGTGCTTTGATTACAAACTATTACAATGGATGGAAGAAAAACAATTTCTAAGTTTAATACAGAATTCGAATACAGAGTTTCGAGCCTTTTGAATAAATTTACGAGTTCCAGAAGTGATTAAGGTAATGGAGACTCCAGTGCCGAACGTTTCAGCGTTGTTCTAACGTCCACGTCGATCTTTTTGTAGCAGTATCCTTTTTTTTAATTCGAGGAGACTTATCCTGTCTAGGATTTTCTCTAGCGAGGAAAAAAAATAGTCAGAGCAATTTATTCCATCTGTGAAATCCTGTCCCGGTGGAAAGCTTGCAAGATGCACAGCGGGATGCAAAGATGCAGCATGGAATGGTATCAAGTGAACGAACTCAATGCAACAGTCCCCGGTCGTACTTGTCGTTCCAATGCTACGTGTTATTGCGATCGACTATCGGTTTCATGTGTGCTCCACTGTCAATGCACCTGCTGGGACGCGCGTGTCTTTGTGCATTGAGACTCTATCCTCTATTCTGTACCCTATTCGCTCCATACTTGCATCCCAGGTTTCGATTAACCATTGTACTTGGAATGTTTAGTGAACCCACAGTATATAAATGTCAGTACTACGATCCGGGTGCCTCTGAATCGATTAGACGTCATCTGGTGACTCTCAATTGCAAAGAAATTGCATTTTCGGATTTAACCATCGTGAGATTGAAATAATAATAATTAGACTGCGGATCTTTATGCGTTCATAGCAAAATTCAGTGAACGAAATTCAAAATTGTTGACAAATTTTAAGGACTCAAGATGCCAATATATGACTTCTCCTCTATCCAAATCATTAAAAGAAGAAATAACGATCAATCTGGTTTCTATCTCCTGCAATCGATGCAGACTATTCAGACAATTTTTATTTTGCATAAAGATCCGCAGTCTAATCTGATAGTAGCGAATATGAGAAATACCAAATGTTTTTAGCTGCAAAAAATAATTCTCTGATTGTTTGTTGGCGAAAATGCTTTTGTCTCCGGGAATAGTTCAACTTTTTGCATTTTATATCGTGAAAGCTCGCTAACGTCAATTTTTTACCAGACACGACAGACCATAAAATTCTATTTAGCCGCATATATTCAGATTTATCGGTTATCAAGGATTCAAACACTGAACGATCGATTTTTGCGGTCTACGTTTTTTGTTTTAGAAAAATGAATGATATACAGACTGACGATGATTAATGAAGTTTCGGGTAAATCAGGCGAGCGTTTAGCACACATTCGCCCTAAGTACTTTCCAATAATAATTAGTAACGACGCGGACTTAGCGGGTGAAAATATTCTTTGACAGTTATTTATTGCTCGCATGCCAATTAATACTTTTTCGGAAAATAAAACAAAATTGTCTTAATCGTTAGTTGCCGTTTAGTTAAATGTTATCAGTGAAAAGGAACAGCGTGTAACCGGCAATAATAGAAAGCAGAAAAATGTTTACAACGTGACGGTACAATGTATCAGATACCGCATCGTCTTCTCAAGTGAGCAAGAGAATTAAATTTAATCTTCCTTTCTCTCGCATCATTTCCACTGTTTTGTTTCTCGCGTTTTCCGTCTTTCTCTTTAATTCATGGCGCGCAAAATGTCGGAACAATTTTTTGCACTCATTTCTCTCGGAACTTCTCGCTGTGAATACGAAGCTGCACGAAACTAGAAAATAGTGTATACAAATAACAGACTATAGTTCCACTGGCGCGCCCAACAATCCGCAGATTTAAAATACGCTTGAGAAATGTAACGCTACATCGCGCAGCTTATTCTTACGAAACAACGCTTTACGAAGCTGCAACGTAATTGCGATCGAACTAATTTAATTTAAGAAAATTTAACGAATTTTTTACGCTTGGTGGTTCATAATAATATTAATGCTTTATTACATAGTTCATTATCGATCGAAGTAATTTGTGTTCCCTATGATTTCTAACATTGTAACAGCGACAGCATCGTCATCAACATCTCGTCTACAAAGAAGAATTCACCATCGCTTAGCTGTAACGTTATTTCCTCGTTATTAAACACAGTTGACCGACGCTTTGCGATTATGGCGATGCAACTGACCCGCCACATATGTTTTGTACGCACGTAATCGCCTCAGTCATAACTAAGTTCACCCTTTGTGCCATAAACTTGATGTACTCTAATTAAATGTTTGTATAGAAATAACCATTCTGTTGTCGCGCGCTAACCGAGATAATATTTTTCTTGCTTATCAGTGTCCTCCATCTTTCTAGGTAACGGCGACGTGTAATGGTTACCATAATTCGAAGCAACCGTTCAATTTCACTTCCTATCAGAACGTTCTGAATTTTTTAAACAAATGTTACAAGTTTTCGTAGGCTACAATAGCGAGGATCAATTCGCGAGGATCAATTCGCGAGGATGGTGCACTTCTCGGTGACATATATCGAGGCGTTCCAGCACACGGAGATCGATCTCGCGATTAACGTAACAAAATGAAAGTTTTCAGTAGGAACATTGATCGGCGCGCTGCCTCGCTAAGATTGAATGACGTTTGAGAAGCTCGTTTGCACGGTGAATCTACGGTATCAAACGTTTTTCCAATGATACGCCATATTAACCGCGAATGCGACGGTGGATCCGTGAAAATGGAACGATTTCGCTGCTCTTCGAAGATAAATAAATTGCACGGCGGCGGCGGCGGCGGCGGCGCTGCACGGCGCGACGCAAACGCGCAATCAATCACAACCATAAGCGATGAAACTTCTATGCCGTTCGTTTTTCTTTTAACCCATCCTTTTTCGAACGATATAACGACATATAAATCACGTTTGGTGTTCTTATTCACCGTTCCTTTTTACCATCCGTTTTCAGATCGGACGAGACGATGACGAAGACAGAAGCGAGAAAAGCAATCCGCCGCCATTCATCACGCCTCCTCCTCCGAATCCGGACTGTGAGTAATCGCAAAGAATTCGTGAGTTTATTTAATCATAGCTCGCGCCCGGTAACATATATTCGGTCCCCGAAAGACGGTGCCAAAATTACGTGGAAAAATTGTTTCCTCAATATTTCAAACGCCGTTAGAGCCATCTTCTGTCGGGAACGTTCGACAGAATTCCCAGGACGATTGCGACCTGACCCAATCCTTCTCGCCAAACTGAAATTACAACGGTGGTGGAAACGCTTGTCCAATCGACGATGAAACACAGAAAATTTACACTGCGGTTATCCGGAAATTTTTATAAGCAGGAAATCAATTCTCTGATAAATTGAAAATCTAAGAACATTCTTGAATCCTTCTGGAAACAATACGTTTTGTACATCGCTTGTCCAGTTTTCGCCAAAGAATTATTTCTATATTTTCTTAATAGACAGCGGATTTTTATGCATTTATAGCAAGAATTAATTGGTAAATGTAATTTGAAACGGTAAGAACGTTTGAAGAATTTAAGGATACTGTTGTATTATCTTGAACTTGTTAAATCAATGTCTATTTCACTCCGGTTTGTTGTAATTCGCGTAAAACAATTTTATTTTGCACGAGGATCCGCTGTCTATTTACATTTGCATTTAGATGTTCACATTTAAAGTTTGATTGGCACTCGAGGTACCATTGACGATTACTATTATATATTTACTATTTACCAATTCTAATGGATTAATATTTTGCACGGTTCAGACAAAGGGCCGAAAGGTGATAAAGGCGATAAGGGAGACAAGGGTGAGAGCGTTAGAGGTCCTCCTGGACCACCAGGACCTCCAGGTCAGGATGAGGTAAGTATTTTGTATTATTTATCCTATATCATTAATAAATCCTACAACGCAACACTTACATTTCTTTCGTAATTCGAAACTGTGTTCGTACATTCGTACGATGAAGTGTTTCAATTACTTAAGAAAGTAAACAATCCTAACTCTAAAGAAAACAACACACAACGAAAATGAATTTTCCACCAACATGTTTACAAACGAGAGTAAAAAATAACGTACAAATAAAAATGTATAAATATGGACGACAGTAATTCAGGAACATTGAGGTAATAATCGAGGAACATTAAAACGATTGACTGAAAGCAATCGAATTGTATTAGCTGGTAAAAATGACAAGGCTCTGTTTATTTAGATTTCGTGGAATTCTTATTGCAATGTCGCAACGTCGTAATTTCAATAATTGTAAAATTAAACATGTGAGATCGGTCATTTGACCGGCAGTGGCAGGTTTAGTGTCAATTCTGAAAACAAACGCAAGAACTTGGAGAGTTCGTGTCAATATTGTTAACTGACTTATCGAATCTATGCATGAAACTGTTCAAATTTTCTGCCATTAGCAGCCCCAATAGGGGCCATAGAAACTCCAGTTTCATTGGCTCAATAGTCTGCACACGTAGAAAGGCAGATTGAATGCTTTGTGAATATCTCCGGACTACATACACGTTCGTATCAGGTTTCGTTTATGATTATGCAACAGTGCATTGTTCGGCTCGAAAAGAAATATCCGCTAACCCGGATTACGGTTGCCGTTTAAACAAACGGCATATTCATCCACCGTATCCACCAAACGGTGGATTACCGGGTAGGTAGAACGTTTCGATAATTTTGCTTAAGACAAAGGGTAGATCGAATTCTAATTACACGTACGAGTGTTTGCATCGCTTAAATTCGCAACTCGGTATTTCTTTGTATTCGTTCTTGCAGCCCTTTGTTGCGATAAACGAATAATAATTCAGTGCCGCGCGCGGCGAGACACGTATTTATACGATGTACGTTTACTTAGAGTTATTCCATAGGTTTAACTTGCCAACATTCATCTCCCCTAATGAAATAAAGCACTATTTTGGACTGGTCCCACGCTAAGGCCTGCGGTATTAAAACGGCTCAGGGTGTGCGTGCGCAAACGTGCTAAGAAATTACTATCTTGCCGATCTGTCAAGCGAAATGTTGTTCTATCCCCCCTGCACATATTTATTATTTATTATTTTATTTACCGATACATCATTCGTCCTTTTCTAGTTTCACAGAAAGTAATTTAATGTACATTTCATGGAAAGTCATGCTTTTACTTTGTTTTATTTGATTAATTCTGTTTCCTTCATTTCTGACTGCATAATAAACAATGGTATTTTTGTAGAATTCTTTTGGAGTAGCAATATTTAAATATTTCAATAATATTTTAAGGTAAAATAAGCTTTCGACCATTTTATTCGGCTACGCCCTCATCGGAAGAAGAATGAATTTGTTCGCGTCGTTGCAATTGCACCAAAATGCAACTACGCGAGCAAACAACTAGCATGAACCATAGCGTACTATAATAGTTACATCACGTAGGAGTACATTCGGTCCTAAGATTGTCCCTATGACACCAGATGTATACGATTACGCACATATTTCAGTAACAATAACTCACATCGGTAGCGTTCGCGCATGTTAAACATGCTCGAATGCGTTCCGATCCAAAATCACTCATTTATCTTGTTACGCGGGCAATCTAATTTAGTCTGAACGTTGAAACGACGGTAGCCAACGCATGTAACATTGATTACACCGAACTGGCTTTCACGATATTCGCTATCTTCAGAAATTACTGACGCGCCGATGCGTGCCGAACAATCGAAGACAACACTCGAAGCTGATGCAACGCTGAAGTCAAAACACAATTATGCTAATTAGCTTGCGGATCTTTATGCATCTATGACAAAAATTAGTAGCTGTAATTTAAAAATACCGTTTTATTGTATTCAAGCCATTAAACGTATTTTGTTATAATTCACGTAGACATTTTTTATTTTGCACGAAGGTCCGCAGTCTAATGACAATCTTCTGAAAATCCCATTGATCAAACTAGAAGAATTCAGTATATTATGAAACTGTTAGAAGATTTAGAATAATAATTAAATTATTTCTCGAATAATTGTAATGAGGTGTAAAAGTAGTACAGCACGATTTTCCGATTGTTTTAATGAATTTTACTGTTTCATGTCCAATCTACTCTAACAATATTGTCGCTCTTTCGTTAGAACAATTCCACATTTAAATTCTCCAGCAGATTCTCCGATAGAACGCGGATCCTTGCAAATTTGAATTTTCGAATCTTTATTTCTCGTCACTCTGCAATTCTACTCTTATCGATACTTCGCTCCACGAAAATTGCATTGATTACCGGGAGACACGTCTCATTGCGATCGAACTGGAATAATGAAGATCTTCGAGGTAATGACGAACATTTTGTTACGTCACATCTTCGAGCTCAGATCGAAAAACATTTTCACATCCAAAGAAAACTCTACGATTGTAGAATCGTCGTTAAAAATTAACTGAAAGAAACAAATATATTAATTGCAAGCTACAGGAGTTACATAGACATTTATCTGTTTCCTTAACACTGGGTTTACGGGACCAAATTTAATTCTTGTGGTATATGCTATCGGAAAAATGGCCAAAAATTTGGATATACACATTTTTGTTATGTTTATAAATTAATGCGAAATAGTTATCTTTAGACCTCCGTAAACCTAGTGTCAATGATTGTAATCGGTTGAAAATTATGTAGTCTTTCTTTAAGCGATATACACGATCATGATCGTCGCGCATACGCGACGCTGAATGATTATTGCCGGTTTAATAATGTTTTGAAAACTCTACAGGGTCCACCAGGGAAGAAAGGTGATCCAGGGACATGCACGTGCAACGCGACAGCTCTAATGGCGTCCTTCACGATGCCGAAAATGATCCAAGGGCCCAAAGGCGAGCAAGGAGTGTCAGGACAAGAAGGGAAACAGGGGCAAATGGGGCTGACGGTATTGAACCTTTGTAAAAGCACGCCGCTTTACAGTAAAGGCTCAAGAAAATGTGACGGGGAGATCATTTCATGCCTGTAAAATAAATGACTTCAGAAACGAACCGAACAATTTCTCTGAACCTTCAAACATCTCGACTTTCTGCGCGCGTTTCACGGTCGCTAAAATTCACTGAAAAGAACGAACCCTTTGCTACGACAGATTAGTACTATCGAATGATGGCGTAGGGAACATAATTAATTCGTATAGAGTTGCGTAGAGTAATTTTTAGCAAGTGTAAATTTGCATTTGTTTCTCGCTTGGGAACTGAGAATTTTATTAATTGCTACAGGGGGCCGCAGGACCACGCGGTGAGAGGGGAATCGAAGGACCAGTCGGTGCTAAAGGAGACAAAGGAGACGCGGGGATACAAGGACCGGAAGGACCGCAAGGACAAAAAGGAGAACCGGGTCGCGATGGAGTGCCAGGAGAAAAAGGCACGCAAGGACCGCCTGGGCCACCGGGAAAGAGCGAATTCTCTGGATACGATGTAAGTAACAGTGCTTCTATTATATCAGTTTTACTCCGATCTCTTGCAACAAGATCCGACGTTTCTTCACGATCACTTATTTCTGAAAGAGATTAAAAAGCACGAGGAACGAATATGGCCCTTCTAAATAGAATATTCTCCAAGAATTTGTTTTCAGAAAATAGTGCCACGAAATCGACAAGCAATTATTGCAGTTTGCGTGTCGAGGTTGCTAATTAATTTATGAATTGTGGAAAAAGTAATTTACAAATATTGTGCCCATCAATTCGAAGGGCCTATTAACTCTGAACTATTTCTACGATACACTGTACAACAATTAAGCTGTGAAGTATTTTTACTGCACACAATATATAACGGTTAAGCTGTGAAGTATTTTTACTGCGCGCAATATATAACAATTAGCAATACGTCAGAGAGGATACGCATTGTGTACAGTAAAATCGGAAATGCAAAATAATATTTTTTTACTAGTGTCGAGTTTCGAATATTTTCTGCTTTGACTATGTAGTGCGTCTGCGCAGTGCTCGTTGCATCTACTGCAATTAGATAATGTGCGATATTTATGCACATACATGCTCTATTGTATATTCCGTTAATTTAACGTCATTTTATGTCATTTCACTGTTACTGCCACGTTACGGTCATGAATTCGTTAACGGAGAAGGAACTCTTTAAACAATGATACAGATCGTTGTTTGTAAAAGAATCAGACGAATCGCTGCAACAGTGTATTGTTATCGAGTGTGTACGAATCACATAAAAGAATTAATTAATTTTTCGTTCCGGTGTTCTCGTAGGTACGGAATTTTTATTTCTCCGTCACTTTTAATTGCGCGGTACCATCTCCGTCGATTGTTTAATTATTTCTTACCAGTAATTATTACAATCGCCGTGTCGAGGGTGCTAATTTATAAACTCTGGAGAAACGCGGCCACGCGTATTCTTATTAAGAACCAGTGAATCAACGAAAATCAGAATATTAGATTCATGACAAAGTTAGCAGCGTCGATTAATGTCCGAAAATATTTTTACATCGAGCAACAACTATGACGCAATTACAACGTTGGATAATTTCAAGCTTCTAAATTATTTTCATACTCTTTCGAGCAATTTAATAAGCAGCATCCGCGCAATATCCAAGGTGGTAAGCATCAAGAGCTCCATTGTGGTTTTAATATATGAAGATATAGAGCTTTAATATCGCCAGTGAATTCTGATTTTCCATAAAATACATTCAAACAAATCTATAAAGAAATATAATATAAGTTTTACCTGGAAATTCGCGTAGCTCGAGAAGACACAAATAATTTATAGGATACAGCATAATTAAAGAAAAAGCGACAAAATCAGCCACGGAGAAACGAATCCCTTACGAAGTTCCCCGTTTCGAGATAAAGCCCTCAAATTGCAATTCCAATGCGTTTCCTTTTCCCCACGGTATCCGAATTTACACCCTCATTTAACCTCCTCCGCTCGTAAACGTATACGCATTCACGTCTAATAAACTACCTTGATCGTGTACCATTGGCGCCGGGCACCTCCCAAACAAACGAGAATATTAACCACCGCCGAAGGGAGTAAGCTTCCAGGTTCGTAACATTAATTTCACCCGTTCCCGGCAGGCGGCCGTTCAAAATTTCCCGGTGTCGTTTCCCTTATTCACTTTGCCGGGCCCCCCGGCCGGAAACGGTGTGTCTCATGAATTTCCCATAGCCAGGTGGAAGTTGACAAAATCCCAAAGTGGTGCCCCCCATCCTTTCAAAGTGGTCTGGAAACTCGTGATTCCATTGGGTCCTTCAGAAACTTCCCAATCAACGGTCCTCGAAACTGATAATTAAACAGCGGACATTACGCAGTTATGACAAAAATGAATAGGCGCGATTTAAGGCAGCAAAGATATTAGAAATATTTAAAAATACTATTATATTATTTTCATCCAATTATTCCAGCCAACAACAAATATTTTTTGGTACGATTGGCTACGATTACCTCCCTTCTAAGATGAAAATAATATATCGACATTTAAGTTTTTGTAATCTCTTCGCTGCGTTTAAATCGAAGCTGAAATATTGTAGAATATGTGAAAAATAAAGAAATTGTGATCGGGAACCGTTTACACCAGCAAAATAACATAACTTGCTAATCTGCATTTTTCTGCAATCAAATTTGACAGTTGCATGAACTACATATTCCATTCCTATTGCGGATATTATAATTAGATTCGATATGAACGTTTTAACCAGTTAACTGCGTTCGACGTGTATACACGTCAATCAAAATCTCTATTGCGGTGCAATAACAATAATCTTTCGAAGAATGAATTGTTGATTTTTTATCAAATAAAAATTCGACGTGTATACTCGTCATTGGTTGATTTTAATTCAGCACTCTGTGGGGGATTTTTAAAATTAAATTCCGCGGTTAAGAGGTTAAACATAAAATAACAGGTGAAAAGCCACGCTCAACAATGATTGAGTTACATACAGGTGCGTTGCCGTAAGATAATATTGTTAAATGCCTACTTCATGTTTGGTTTTTCGAATTTTGCACTCCTAAATCTGCTGTTTTCCCTACTGTGCGGCGTGTTCCGTTTTCCAGTCTCGGCTCGTTGTCTCGGCAGGGCGAGAGCGGCGGACAAGAAACTCGTTGAATGGAAATGGAACGCGATATCGCTCCTCGGGGAATAAGTAACCGTACACGCAATAAAGGCGTAGCTCTGTGTCTATCCTTTTCCTTCCGCCTCTATTCTGCACCGTTCCTATTTTCTTGGTGGCGTCTTCAGCGTCGCGTCTCTTCCTCCCTTGTCGTCCGCCACGATTAAAAACAACGTGAACCGGCGACGGCGGCGTTGCATCTGTGTCGACCGGTGTTGCACCCGGCGGATGCATCGGCGAACACGCGCCGGATGACCTATTTTCGTGGGGCTAGCGTGGAAATTAAATAGGGTGCGAAACGTAGCTGATGCCGCGGTGAAAAATAAAGCTGCGATTTGGTATTCCGCGGCCGGAGCCGGGTAAATATGGCACGTACCCGATAGTGGGCCGGTGTTCCTCGGATTTTTCGAATTCTGCAGACACTGTTTGCATTATGGACTTTTGTCTGTTTCACGCCACACCGGTCTCCTGCATTATTTATCGAAATTAATAACCCCGCGTTCCTCGTCGATCCGGAAATCCACCGGCCGCAGCAATCCCGGCTACTCTTACCCCGTGGACGCCGCACCCCGGGTTTATTTTGACCCGGAAAATTAATATCGTCGTTTAATTAAAGGAAGGGATGCGATGTTTCGAAGATCCAAGAACCCAAACACCCCATTAAATCGATTCAATATTAACCCTTTGCACTCGGAGCCATTTTAACTGGAAAATTAAACATTTCTTTCAACCTACAATAAAACCATTCTATATATCTTTTTTCTTTTTATGGATATGAAATTGATATAATACCTCGTACAAAATATTTAAATATTTAGTGATTGATTATATCTAGAATTCCACCGGCTACCTTTACCCCGTGGACGCCACACCCCGGGTTTATTTTGACCCGGAAAATTAATATCGTCGTTTAATTAAAGGGAGGGATGCGATGTTTCGAAGATTCAAGAACCGAAACGTCCCCTTAAATCGATTCAATATTAACCCTTTGCACTCGGAGCCATTTTAACTGGAAAATTAAACATTTCTTTCAACCTACAATAATTCCATTCTATACGACTTTTTTCTTTTTATGGATATGGAATTGATATAATACCTCGTACAAAATACTTAAATATTTAGTGATCGATTAGATCCGGAAATCCACCGGCCAAAGAATTCTCGACTACCTTTACCCCGTGGATACCTCAACCCGGGTTTATTTTGACCCGGAAAATTAATATCGTCGTTTAATTAAAGGAAGGGATGCGATGTTTCTAAGATTCAAGAACCGAAACGCCCCATTAAATCGATTCAATATTAACCCTTTGCACTCGGAGCCATTTTAACTGGAAAATTAAACATTTCATTCAACCTACAATAAAACCATTTTATATGACTTTTTTCTTTTATATGGATATGAAATTGATATAATACCTCGTACAAAATACTTAAATATTTAGTGATCGATTAGATCCGGAAATTCACCGGCCAAAGAATTCTCGACTACCTTTACCCCGTGGATACCTCAACCCGGGTTTATTTTGACCCGGTGAATTAATATCGTCATTTAATTAAATGAAGGGTTGCGATGTTTCGAAGGTTCCAGAACCGGAACACCCCCTTGAATCGATTCAATATTAATAACAGAGGAATCATCTGGGAACGGAGGCTCGCCGGATCCGTTGATAATTTACGTGCGGATTGAGACCGATGAAATCTTGAAGACGAGGTTTCGTTTTAATGAACGAGATCTAAGCGGCATGAATATTCCGTGGACAAGAGCCCTGCTTCGAAATTAATGCCCCGGGAATCATCTTCTGCTGACCAAAATTATTAGAACGTTCGAAATGCAGGCTGCGAATCGGAACGAGTCGATTTAAATTCGTGTTTCGTTTTAATAAACGAGGTGTCAAATATTTAGCGGAAACATCTAATCAATTCCATTCGAGAACCTGTCTTCCGTTCGATGCATTGTCCTGATTTAAATGAGTAAAAAGCAGTGGGATCGTTGAATTAAGAAATTTGAATGGTTTCGAGTATAATTAGAGAAGCGGTTCTTCGAAAAAGTTGGAAATTCTCCGAATATCTGATACAATTTTACATGTACCGAATAGTCTATTAAAATCGATGATCTAATGGATTTAAATGTGATTGCATTAATTGGGAAATAACTGTTTAAATTTCCCTGCCGGTAATACATTCGTAAGTACTCTATGCGTCATAGTAATATCATAATGCCAAACAATTAATTCTAACTAGTTGTTATTGATACAATTAATTCATAACGAGACGATCAAATATCCAAATACTGTAGAACAATCCACGCGGTATCTTGAAATATTAAATATGTTACGCACCGAATTCGATAACAATGCGATAAATCATGTTAGATTTACAAACGGTCCAATATGCATGTTTAACCGTTCAAACTGTAAATATACAAATGTAAAAGGAGTTTCCCGATTCTTTTGGAATCCTAGCTTCGGAGGAACGTGTAAGAAGAGCCGTTTCCGTTAACGGGCAGAAATATCTAATATAATTAATATCTGATTAAAATCAATGGCGGAAAAAAAGAGAATGGAGCAGGTCAGGGAATTCTATTCAGCGAATGGGTAATCTTCGTTCGCTTGAACCGCGAAGAATCGAAAGGGCAGCCGAAGTTCGCTAACGGCGGAGCGATTCAATAAAATTATTACCGCGATAGCTACAATCGTAGCCAGGCTACGGGAGCGGCACGATTTTCCGTACTTTTTCGTGCTTTTAACGTACTTGGAGAACGAACAAAGCTCTTTCTACTTCCCGACGTTTCAACAATTAGCAGGCGAGGTCAGGCCGCTCGTTTCGTTCCTCCGACGTAACATTTGGAAACGTGCCACTACAAAGAGTGCTGCAAAAAGGAAACAAATTAAACATAACGAAGTGGTATGATTTTTCCCCTGTATCACGCAACCAGAACTTTCGGATTT
Source organism: Lasioglossum figueresi (assembly GCA_028455805.1). NCBI lineage: Eukaryota > Metazoa > Arthropoda > Insecta > Hymenoptera > Halictidae > Lasioglossum > Lasioglossum figueresi. Next base: position 11,230,295 of record CM052191.1, read on the forward strand.
TTTTAAACAACTCCTGCTCAATGGACAAACTTCCCGATACCTCCTCGCTGACTAACGCGCCCCAACGTCGCAATCTTTTCAATTATGATCCACATTGTTCTGCTCTGAACTGTCATGAGTAGCCATCGGATCTCATAAATTTACCACAAAAATGTGCAGGTGTGATTTGAAACAGTTAAAACATTAGAACAATTCCAAAAATACCATTATATCCTTTTCAACTTATTAAACATATTATGAAAGAAAATAAATTTCTATTTCATTCCAGTTTGTTGCGATCCAGGAAGAAAGTTTCTATCTTGCATTCGAATTTTAAGAAAGTGGGAACGAATAAAATATTATTTTCAATGATGGTTGCCTTTATAGATCTGAAATAAATAAAAATCGTATTAAATTCTGCGAAATTTTATGTTCCAGCATTTTTTTGCAATCCTCTAGAAGCCGTAAATGGATAAAGAACTGCAGTCTAGTAACGAGTAAAAATTATCTGAAATATAAATTTATTTTCTTGCTGAATATGGTTAACAGGTTGAAATCAATGTAGCAGTGTTTTTAAATTCTTTTAATGTTTTTACTGTTTCAAATTTACTGTTCAAAAATTATACTGACAGGAAGCATCGTTCTTGTGTAACTGTTCTTGCAGAAAGGTCTCCAATTAATTTGAAATACTCGCGTACTGTTTCCGAAGTTCGATGACAAACACATGACATACCGGAACATCGGATGTTAACGTCTTACACCGGAAGAACATGAAACCTCTTCAAAAGGTACCTAGTCCTGACACGAGGAAACTTTCGCCGAGAGATATTGGAGCCTTAAAGCCTTGCTGCGCTACTTGCTCTCTCGCGTGTTCCTACAGCGTTGCGTGGCGTGGCAAGGTAAAAGATTTCTTGACACAGCAAAGCCCAGCACGAATAATACTTTACGTGACATGCTTCGAACGCGGGAAAAATCCTCTGAAATTCAGTTCGTACATCCTCGTAAAGCTAGTTATCACAAAACGAAAGTAAATTAAACACGATTACTTTAGATCTGAACTATTAACCTTAAAGTGACTTTGACACTCGTTGCAGTTTCGAAATCGAAACCGGATAGAGTGAAAGAATGTGAGGAATGTGAACAGACTCGCGATTTAGGAATTTTATTAGCATACGCGTGCGATTGTGGGGAAGTTGTGCGATGATGCTTTTAATACGAGTTATCATTTATTATACTTTTATAGCAGTTATGCGGCCGAGTGGGACTGTGCGTGCAACAGGTTTTGCTCACACTTTCACCATTATCGATCAGAAACGTGTCAAGACGTTAATAATTATTTGAGCACATAATTATAAAAAATGTCCAAGTCAAAATTTAAAGAAAATGAATTTATCAGTTATATCAAATCACGTTATTTTAAACTTAATTAATTCAATATCAGTTTTACGATATTGTGAAAAATGAATCGTTAGATAGTGCTTGATATTTCAACATTGTATGGAATTTATTTAATGTTAACATCCATTTCCTTTAAATAATCCGATACAAGAAACATGACTTAGTACTACACATTTAAAGCATGTATGAGGTATTATATCAATTTCAAATCATATACAATAAAATTATTCTTGGTCGACAGAAATGTTTAAATATGTTGGTATCTAATCAATTATTACACATTTAAGTATTGTATGAGGTATTATATCAATTTCATATCCATAAAATGGAAAAAATCATATCCATTTTAATTATTCAAAATCGAAAGAAATGTTTAAATATGCTGATATCTAATCAATTATTACACATTTAAGTATTGGATGAGGTGTTATATCAATTTCATATCCATAAAATGGAAAAAATCATATCCATTTTAATTATTCAAAGTCGAAAGAAATGTTTAAATATGCTGATATCTAATATTATATCAATTTCATATCCATAAAATGGAAAACATCATATCCATTTTAATTATTCAAAGTCGAAAGAAATGTTTAAACATGCTGATATCTAATCAATTATTACACATTTAAGTATTGGATGAGGTATTATATCAATTTCATATCCATAAAATGGAAAAATCATATACAATGTAATTATTCAAAGTCGAAAGAAATGTTTAAACATGCTGATATCTAATCAATTATTACACATTGTAGTATTGAATGAGGTATTATATCAATTTCATATGCATAAAATGGAAAAAATCATATACAATGTAATTATTCAAAGTCGAAAGAAATGTTTAAATATGCTGATATCTAATATTATATCAATTTCATATCCATAAAATGGAAAACATCATATCCATTTTAATTATTCAAAGTCGAAAGAAATGTTTAAACATGCTGTTATCTAATCAATTATTACACATTTAAGTATTTTGTATGAAGTATTATATCAATTTCATATCCATGAAATGGAAAAAATCATATACAATGGAATTATTCGAAGTCGACAGAAATGAACTTTCCCTCTGTGTATAAAACATTCAAATAAAAGATTGTTGAATGAAAATTTCCAAAAATTTTCTAGGAATGCTATATGCGATATGTTACAACTTTCTTTCAAGTATTCAATACTTATCTTTTAATTCTGAATAATTATCTTTTATTAAATCAATGAAATATCACAAATTCTGATGCAGGCAAATTTCTTCTTTCATTTTGCTCCAAAACTGTATGTATGGGGTCCGCTTACCCTCCTGTACTCGGTTAACATTAGAACAGCAATGCACAGAGAGAAGATTAATTTTGAAGTTAGATTAGCTCCGACAGCGAAGGTTCGAAATGACAGAAATTAATATACAATTGGCCAAGAAACTTGTCATTTGAAAAAGTTTTTTAAAAGCAGCAGCTTCGGAAGCATGTTGAAAAGAAATGGGTACACGAGCCTGCGAATGGTGCAGTTGCAAGAAGGTTCTCGGGTCCGAGAGTTAAAGGACGGTTCGGCGAGCAGGCGGTAAAATTGGCCGGAAACTTAAGGAAAACCGACGCGACGCGTTTGCGGGTGGGGTCTCGCGGATTCACGTTCCCAGGGGAAGTTTGCGTCCTCGCAAAGGCTTCAGGAATCCCCGAAAGAGGAAGTACGAGCCCCCGCCCTGACCTCGAGTGTTATCTTACGTGACCCGATGCCGGTTCCCCGTGCTTCAACATACAAGAGTCCGATTTCCCCGGAGTATACAGAAACCAATTTCTAGGCTGTACCAACTAGGTACCTGCTCCAGCTACCGGCCAGGTGAGTGACTCGGCAACGTGAGAGGAAGTTGCTTAGGTGAACGAGTCATCCTCCTACGAAAAGACACATCTGCCGCGCGGCTTGGCCGCGACGCGCCGCTTGAAAACGCTTTTCCCGGGTGTACGAATCAGTTGCGCAACTATCCTCCACAGATGATATCCGGTGAACGCCGGGGCTTGACGGGACAGGGGGATGTGAAATCTGAATTAGATCATGTAACGGGAGAAGTTTACTAGCACGCAAGTTTCGTCCGCCACGTTACGATCAACATATTACGGATAATTTTATTCTGGTATACACCGCACCGTGTTCATAACTCCGTGCCCCGCATAACGAAAACTTACTGTTGCTTCCATCCGTGCTCTACCATTCGAAAATATTAGCTCCACTGCTGTGGCTCTGCGATCTGTGTATGTGTGCATGCGCGTGTGTCTGAAGATACGTGCACGATACCAGTGAAAAATTGATTAAGGGTTCGGAAACTCGAGTCCTGGAAAATGAAACGTGATATAGAATTAAGTATATCGGTGAGACAATATTGATTCGGTGACGACAAATTTTTGTATTTTTTTTTATTTTTGGATTCTTGTAGGAGAATTGGTGATGCTTTTCTGATTAAAACGAGGCCACGCACGATAGAGTTTGGGTCGTATTTAGTTGTTGAATTCTAAATTTCAAAGAGTTAACTTAAACCGATTCGTTGTATAAATTAGTAGAGTTTTAATTTAGAATTGTAGCTAATATTTACAATATTAATAACTAATATTTTTGGATTAACAGTGACTAATTTTCGCGGAACTCTTGCTGGCGCATTGGTGATGCTTTCCTGATTAAAATTTACCACTTCATGATATCTGAATTCTCAATATTCTGAAGTGTTTATCTAAACCTGTTTGTTGTAGAGATTGAACTTTCGAATTGCAGCTGACTAACTAATATTTTTGGATGAGCAGTGAATTATTCTGCACGTTTTATTTTACACTGGTTTTCGTTTACCGCGAACAGTATCATTATGTGGAACGACGCGTTTCAACGTCAGCTATAATAGATCTCATCACATCAAATGACGTGTTGCAACGTTAGCCTCGGGTTAATTTACATCACTAAACTAGCTCCAGGATCTACAGAATATTTGAGTTTCTCGGACTTGTCTCCATAAGCAGCGTGTTACACATTACAAATACCTACACGGATCAGAGATCACAGGACAGGCGAAAATGTTCGCTATTGTTGCAAACCTACGTTTATACGAAAACATATGCGTTGCATATTATTGTTGTGGACCATTCGGAGATGATTACATTAAATCGCTGGAGCAATTACTTTGAAATTGATTTTTAATTGCGAGAACTAATTAATCCGTCATTGAGATTTTATTAGAAACCTCCCTCCCCGTCTCGAGAATCAATTTATCTCGCTTATCAAGTCATTAAATAAAAGTAATCATCCCTAAATTAAAAGAAAACATTGCCTGGCAGCAACCTTTCAAGTACTTTGCAGAAAAATTATGCTGGAAAATTGCAATATGAAGCAGACTCTTTTAAGAAATTCATTCGTAACTTCGAAAAGTTATTTATGTCAAGGTATTTCAAAATATTTTCTCATTTGTTGGCTGAATGTATCTTTGTATGCACCCGTGAGAAAATAGTAGTGGGGCAGTAGGTCGGGTTAGGGTAGTCGGTCAAGAAATGCACCCTGCTATTAGGTTGTTGCCTTTTTACAGAATTCCCAGCGCCCCTTGCGTGATACAGAAACGAGCTTGCAACGAAAAAATTAAAGCCTATCCGATACGAATCACAATAATTTTCTAAAATATCAAACAGATCATCTAATTGAAAACCCAATAACTTCCACTTCTGCATCGAAATACATTATGCTATTTTAACCTTTTCTCTGTGTGTGGGGAGGGGTGGGGGGCGAATTCCCAGATTTTTTGTTTCACAATTATCGTACTTGTAAAGATGCTTTTGTGGTAAATGATTAAATAGACATATTTAGTAGCACAAATATTATAATACGAACCGCACAAAGTTCAAACAAAAATCTCGTTATTTTTATAAGCCAACATGTAAGGTAAAACATCGGGAAAAATTTAACCCTTTGCAGTCGGAGATATTTCAACTCGAAAATTAAATATTTCTTTCAACCTAGAATAATTCCATTCCCCATGATTTTTTTTAGTTTTATGGATATGAAATTGATGTAATACCTGGTACGTTACTTAAATGTTTAATAATTGATTAGATAGCAACATGTTTAACATTAAAATAGCACTGAGACAACTCTGACATTTAATACAAAGATAACATTATTTGGAAATGCCTGGAAGCGTTTAGCTCTGTCCTTCGGATTTCTAAAAGGCAATACCCTAAAGGTGTCCCACATAGTATGGAGCAGGCTGGTCATTGAATTACGGTTAATTCTACACGGCACGGCTCTTCAATCACTCGGATCGTATTAGAAGCGATCGCGATAGGGCCCCCTTTGAAGATAAAAGAGAAGAAGGTGGATGAAAGATGCCCACGCTGAATGCCGTGCTCTCTGTCAATAGTCGATGGAAGTCCGAAAGTTCGAAACCACTTTGCGGAAATGGTTTGAGAGACTCCGACCATGACATATAAGGTGGGGGAAGAGGAGGGGAGGGGAACAAATACTGGCGTTGATAAATAATCGTATCGAAACCATTCAGCCTGATAAAACGAAAAGAAAAAGATGCTCGATTCGATAACGGTTACAGAAGTGGAAGGCTGTAAAACATTTGAATAAACGAGTGTCGATCGAGTGCATTTCAAAACACGTGCATTCACGAATAGATGCAAGAGAGAACCCTGTCGCATTGCTCTTTCCCGCTTTTTGCCAGTGTTCCACTCTATTCAAGCTCTACCGTCTAGTCTTTCAACCGTTTTCACATTTTTCATCGTGTACGTTTGAAGATTCAATTACTTCTACCAACAACGACAATCAAATTAAAATGTTCGTATAATAATTACTCGGACAATGCACATACGAGGATTAATATTAATAAATTTTTGTAGACAACGCAGTTACGGCTGGTTCAAGCAGCAACGTATATTTCTGAAACGGTTGAACAGAAATTTGTAGGAACGAATTCAACATGTTCAAAGAGATATTATTGTTTACTCGTACGGTAACGCAACAGCACTGTGATACGTCAGTTCTTATCGGCGCAATGTATCGTCTGTGATATAACTTCGTGTAATCGCCTGTTATTTGTAGTCCGGTCGTTCGAAAAGGATGGCATACTGTGGCTCGAATAACAATATATAACGAAAAACCTTTGTCGCACGGTGCGTAGAAAATTAAGGATAAATAGAAGGTGGCTCACCTAACTTGAGCACATCTCAATTATCGTTAATGAGAAAAAAACACAATTTGTACAAACATTTCTGGCGAAATAATTCGGCAAACTTTATTCTGAAAACTCACGTTGTTGTATTAACCCTTGGCACTCGAGTGGTGCCTCAGAGTCGCCATTAAAAATTCCTGGACAATGGAACCATTTTAGAATTTGAAGAAATGTATAATTTTCGAGTTAAAATAGCTCCGACTGCATATGGTTAAGTTGGTAAAAATCATATACAATGGAATTATCCTTGGTCGAAAGAAAAGTTCAAATATGCTGATATCTAATCAATTATTACACATTTAAGTATTGGATGAGGTATTATATCAATTTCATATACATAAAATGGAAAAAATCATATCCATTTTAATTATTCAAGGTCGAAAGAAATGTTCAAATATGCTAATATCTAATCAATTATTACACATTTAAGTATTGAATGAGGTATTATATCAATTTCATATACATAAAATGGAAAAAATCATATCCATTTTAATTATTCAAAGTCGAAAGAAATGTTCAAATATGCTGATATCTAATCAATTATTACACATTTAAGTATATTGTATGAGGTATTATATCAATTTCATATTCATGAAATGGAAAAAATCATATCCATTTTAATTATTCAAAGTCGAAAGAAATGTTCAAATATGCTGATATCTAATCAATTATTACACATTTAAGTATTGTATGAGGTATTATATCAATTTCATATCCATAAAATGAAATAAATCATATACAATGAAATTATTCTTGGTCGAAAGGAATGTTTAAATATGCTGATATCTAATCAATTATTACACATTTAAGTATTGTATGAGGTATTATATCAATTTCATATCCATAAAATGAAATAAATCATATACAATGAAATTATTCTTGGTCGAAAGAAATGTTTAAACATGTTGGTATCTCTAATCAATTATTACACATTTAAGTATTGTATGAGGTATTATATCAATTTCATATCCATGAAATGGAAAGAGTCATATACAATGACATTATTCTTGTTCGAAAGAAATGTTTAAATATGGAAATGTATAATTTTCGCGTTAAAATAGCTCCGAGTGCATAGGGTTGAGTTGGTAAATTCAAGAGATTTTTAAAACGACGTGAATGGAGACTTTCGAGTGAATTAAGTTATCTCGACGACACATTTAATAAACTAGAACTTCGTGGAAACTTGCAGTACGCATCGAAACGAATGTTCAAGCTCCGCAAACAACTCGTAACGGGTGAACTTAGGACCAGCTAATAGTTGAATTGTGCCTCTGAGTGTATCGTCGTAATATAGATGATTGTTTGAGCGAGAATTGTTCGTCAGAGATTATTAGACGATTCAAAGGGGTAGGTAGTTGGCGCCGGCAGTCGACTGCCTTCAGCTCCGCAACTTTATGCCGATGATTAAATAGAGAAATTTGGTCTATTATGCGCATGCAGCCTAGCTGGAAGCCGCGAGGCATTTATAGAGTAAGTAACAATAGATTTATTTAGGCTGCGTATGATACAGATTTATTTCAAATTCATAAATCAAACAAACACCGACAATAAGATGTGAATACTTCTAATGTATCCAATGAAAACACAATTACAAAGACATGTAAAATTATATAATATTAGATGACTGCATTAGTTCGTGCCCGATTTTCATAGATGTCGGAAAGTCGAAAAATTATATAGTTGATCAATAAAGCTGTATTCTTTCAAATTTAACCATCGAATTTTATTTTTAACTCGTCCACGAACTTGTGCAATCATCCGATATCTAAGGCAGTAAGTGGATGAATGTTTAATGTTCCACGTGGACACGTATTTTCAAGAATGTCGAAAACATTTGACTAACGGTCATTTGTGATTCTAGACGGAGGACATCACGATGAGGCCAGGACGACCAGGACAAAAGGGTGAAGCAGGGCTGCCAGGAAGTCAAGGGTCGAAAGGAATGTCGGGTATTTCTGGCGCGAAAGGAGATAGAGGTGAAGTAGGGTCAAAAGGCGCGAAAGGTGATCACGGGAAAGAAGGTTCGAGAGGTATTCAGGGTTACAAGGGTGAGCCTGGTGCGCCGGGAGCACCAGGACTTCCTGGAGCTCCAGGTGAAAATGGAAGACCGGCTGAGAAAGGTGATAAAGGCGATACAGGACCGGAAGGGAAATCAGGCCCACCAGGACCTCCTGGACCAGCAGGATTAAACGAATTGGGCGGTCCTGGCGAAATCAATGTTGGCGATATAGGTAGAGTTTCAAATAATATAATAAGTATCCAGCGGTACGTGTCCATCCGAGAATTTCTGTAATTTATTCGAAAAATCGGTGTCGCCCATTGTTCGATTTATGTGTATTCATAAACATATGTATAGAACAATGACAGAGAAAACTATCTAGAAGACTCTCAACTATACGAATGGCGGTGGTACAGCTGACAGTTGCTCGTCGAGAAAAAATTTGAACCTGTCCATTTGCGAATTTCAACTGTCTGCACACGCTCACCGAGAGTTTTTCAATACCGTGTACACCGACGTATTCGACTCTCGAGAGTAACTCGCGATAGTTTTACTCTCGGATGGACAGTTACCTTAAGAACGATCTCCGGAAAAAAGACTCGAGAAACAACGAAGAACCACAATTGCTCGCGAAGTAGGATAGATATTGTAATCTGTTCCACAATTCGGTACGGCGCGGCGCGTCGCGATCTTTCCGGGCGTGGTGGCGCTTAATACTGTTAATCTCGTCGAAAACATTCTCATGCATTGCTGTTAATTAATTAGAGTTAAGACAAAAGGGTGAGAAAGGCGAGACTGGGATGCACGGATACCAAGGAGATAAGGGTACCAAAGGCGAGAAAGGAGACAAGGGTGATTCTGGACCAGCCGGAATTCCTGGTGTGAATGGCATTCAAGGACCTCAAGGCAACAAAGGCGAACCGGGCAAGGACGGAGTTTCCGGGACACAAGGACTCACGGGCGGGAAAGGAGAAAAAGGCGAGATAGGTCCGCCAGGAGCGACAGCTATAATAAGCTCCGATGGCTACGTCACTATCAAGGGAGAGGAAGGCAAGAGGGGCAGAAGAGGTCGTGCAGGACATACCGGTCCTGCGGGACCACCTGGTCCTATGGGACCACCTTGCAAACAGGGACCTAAAGGAGAGTTTGGATTGCCTGGATGGATGGTACGAGAAAATCTTCCTTATTCCCCTATCGATCAATCTTCCCGTATTGCAACATTCCCTCAATCTATTGCGTTGCAACGTAAATATGCTCGGGTGTTTGCAACATCCTTTTTCCATTTATTCGCCGTTTAACCATTTACGGTATCAGATGAAATGAAAGTTTAATCAAACAAATTGTGTAGGCTCGAAAAGAAATTCAATTTAATCAACTCAGTTGACAGAGATAGCAGTCGTTTAATATAATTACGATTCTCTTTTTCGAACGCTGAACACAGCCCGGTGTGAAAGTAAGTATTGCACGTTGAAGTCATTTAATATTACGCAGCTTCGTTCTAAGTGGCAATGTTACCTTTATTTAAATAAAGAAAACGATCTTATCCGTCTTTCTTTCGTTCGGTGTTCAAGAATATGATTGTACGTTCCAGTCAGTATTCATTCTAAATTCAATTGAGAGGTACAAATTCGATTTAAACACGTTTTACTTAAAAATAACTAATTTCCATTCATACTCGGGTACTCTTGTGTAAAAATTGTCCAAAAATCATTCGATGTCATGTCATTCGATGTTCCTCGCATGTTTGTATCGAATCGGAGTCACTGTAATTACCAGTCCCAAAAATTTTGATTTTGCATGAAGATCCGCAGTGTACTAATTATCCCAGTCATGTTCATAACTCGTTTATACGATCGAGGGGATGCTGATTACAATTTTCTCACGGCGGCTTCGACGTGGAGCAAATAATACCGAATTAGTCTAACGTTATTAATCGGTCCGAGTATTGATTAGTGTAATAATTATCCGGCGAAATTAGAAATCTCAGTAATCGAGCGAGCGTTTGCCGGCTCTGACTGCGCACGAGATTAATTAAAGGGTTAATGAACATAGAATATTCATGGACAGGACGTAGAACATGAACGTTATGTATCGGTAATGATTTCTAACAGGGCCGTCCTGGAGGTCCTGGACTTCCCGGACCTGTTGGACCAACAGGACCCAAGGGAGAAAAAGGAGAGCCCGGATCGGTGAGCTCTTACGGAGTTTCCGTTGGCGTAAGTACAATTTACCGTCTCTCTCTCCCTATCTCATCAAAATCAGACCTGCGAATGGTCAACGCCCATGGGTAACTTTCCGAGTTATGTGTGTTTGAGTTAACATCGCTCACGTTCCGGTATAACACGTCAAATATGTACATTCTGTTCGTATCTCCAAATGAACAAGCCTTGAACAGAAGACACGTTTCCATAGAACTATACTCGATATCGTCTAACTCACCTTTATCATGCTCTGTCCACGCTAGGACGTTATTTTTCGAAGCTTAAAAGATTCGAAGCCTTCAAACTGTCCGAAGTTTTGCAGTCTTCGAAGTACACGAAGTTTCGAAGTCCTCGAATCGTATGAAGTTGCAACTTGTTTAGTTCCTTGGAGTTTCGTGTTACGTCATGATTTTTGACAAATAAAAATATAAGTGAACAAGTTGACAGAATTTTCACAGAATGTACGTACAACCAGTTATTAAAAAAAATGTGTTTATTGTACAAATAAATCGTACAGGATTTCATGAAAACGAAGGAACGCGTGGTAAAACAAAATAGATATATCTTTTAATCTTCTGATAAGTAGAAGGAAAGTAACAGCCCCAGTCTATACTGCAGCAACGTCGAGAAACTTGTTCTTTTTGTTCACCTTGTATAGACATTTTGGCTATGCAAATTTACGGAATTTTTGGAGTTGATGCTGCGTTTCGCAACGATAATTGAGAAGGAACGACGAAAAGAAAATTTTCGGGTTTCCACCGTGAAACAAATAAACTTAATGGATGCATAGTTTATCTTGTCTCGTGGCAAGTGACGGGTTAAAGTGGAGATGTATGTACGCGGAGTAATCTACGACCTTTGTTGCAAACTTTCAGAGATTGTTGGACAGGTCGTTCCAGTGAAAAATATCACGCGAACTCTGGGAGCAGTGTTTGCTTGCTGCAATATTTAAATTTCGAAAATTTCACGTTCGATAGACTGAAACAACAAAATATCTCGTACACACAGAAACTTATAAATATTAATTCTTTAGCGCTATTAGTGCAAACAGTTGTTTATTCTTTCTTATAATGGCACATCGGCTGAGTGAATTGATTCCGTCGATGCTAATCATTTGAAACCAAATACGTGACGTCTCGTTTGATTTGTCTCGACATCGTCCTTTCCTTAAATTATTTATTGTAGTTGGATAGCCACGTTCAACCCGAATAAAACGACACGTCGCTTTCTTCCAGACGCCCAAAGGGACAGCTGTCTCGCGTAACTTTCCACAATATTCAGTCAAAAGTCTTACAAACATTTATGCTACTACCTGCTTGAGGTAGCTAACTAATTTAATATTCTCCCATTATCGTAAGAAAAACATGAGATTGCAGAACAAATTCCGTACCGTTACATATTTTTCGAACACATGTTTACTATGTTGCTCCGAGACGATAAGCTTCATTATACTTAAACAATAAGGCATTACGGGTGAACGTGATTATAATTGTGTTCGAAAATGTTCGAATGTTATGTCGGAAAGCGTATTAATTCACTGAATATTCTCGGCGGGTGTTTTTATTGGCGGCGAGGCCGCACTACAGTCCGTCCGAAACCTGTTTATTTAAAAAATCGACGGGAACTGGTTCGCGTGCACTGGATTGCAGGCGGACAAGTTCAAACAGTCGGGACATTTTTTACCGTGGTACGAGCAGCTTGGCAACCTCGGTCTTGTACCATGGCTCGTAGATCACCCCGCGTACACCAACAAGTCTCGTTGAACAAGAAGTAAAAAGACGACAGCGACGGAAATTAATACAAGTGTGTGTTTGACGCCCGCCTCGGTTTCGTTTATATCTTTTTCTATAATTTATTTTTAGTGGCTCTACTATCCGTATTGGTCGCCGAAGCCACGACCCGATTTATATACGGCGCCCGACAAACAGAAATTCATCGAAAGTTTCGCGACGCCCGTTGACAACTGACAAGCGCCGGCGAATGCTCCTGGCAGAATTTAATTCACTACAGTTCGGTTTAAAAGCAGCGCGAACATAAGCCCACCCCGACGCTTTTATTGCAACCCCGTGCAGTTCGCTTCCCGAACACATAATTTATGTGTATTCGCACTCGTTCGAAGAAGCTGATATATCTACATTCCCCTCGGCGCGAGAACCGTATGTCGATCTACCGCTGACAAATGATATATCTTCCCCGACAGACTTTCCCTACGACAGAAATCCTGAAATCTTTATTTCAGTATTAATACAGATTTTGCAATCCGATTTCACCCTTCTGTCATTTACAGTTGGGAGCATAACCGATCACTAGACTGCGGACTTTATGCATTTACGAGAAAAATAAAAACGTACAATTTAAAGCAGTGATCATATTTAAAAGATTTAAGGACACAGGTGTATCAGTTGCAGATGAATAAGATAATTAAAAGGAAAAAGAATTTTTCATTTGGTTCCTTCGGCTTGTAATCGATGCAGACAATTTTTATTTTGTATAACAGATCCCCAGTCTACCGATCGCACACGCGACTTTAATTTCTCTGTAAGGCTAGATTAGTTTAATAAATGACGTCTAATATATACGTTGGAAAAATGCATTTTATCGGAATTGTGAAAAACAATAGTGAAAATTGATTTTTACAACGTTTTTTAGCTGGGCCAATAACGAAAATTTAAAAAATGTGTTTTGCAAACTCGTGTAAATTATATACGTTCTGAAAATTTCATTGAAATCATGAAAAATTGCAATTTTTACCGCTTTTAATAATTACCAAATTCGTTAACTTTGTAAATTATGAAAACTGCGCGTAGACATGTATATTCATTGTAGCCATTTTTAATAAATTAAAAAAAATGAAAGTAGATGAATAAGAATGAATTTTTAATATTCTCGATAGGTGACATTAATTTGCAAAAGGGTGAATTTAGAGTGGAAAATCCACGTCTAAACCGATGTTTAGTGGGGTTTTTAAAAATGTCAATCTTCAAACTACTTCGTACGGCGAATTTTCTAATTTCACGCCGCTGAACTCGATTTTTTCGGAGTTTCTTTTTGGGTTATTCTTTAGAGAATTCGCCCTGTAAAACGAGCATGGCTAGAATATTTTTAAATATTTTTGCACGAAATTACGGGAGCTCGAAGATCGACATTTTATTGGGAAGAAAAATAATACTTTATGGACAGTGATTCAATTATTTATACATCAAAAGATCGACGAAGATATAATGACGTTCTCGTATTCTAATTACTGGTTATTCCGTACTCCGCCGCCAATTCCAATTTCGAATTTCCAATTTACTATTGCGCGGACTACCGTTCGATTAATTGGTACAAATAAATTCATTCGTTTTTTCCTAATGGAATCTGTAAGCTTTTTCAGGTTTCATTATGAAACATTTATTAAACAAAACATAGCATTTAATCTATTGAGATATTGACTGTAGTAAAAAGTATTAAATTTGCATCCGGGCGAATATAGATGAAAGGGGAGAAAGGGGATTATGGTCTCCCTGGTATTCCTGGCGAAAGAGGACCTACAGGACCTACAGGAGCTCCAGGACTGCCTGGGTCTCAAGGGAAGTACATTCCGGTTCCAGGACCACCAGGTCCTCCAGGACCACCGGGACCATCGGGAATGTCTTTGGCTAGTCAAAAAGAAGACTCAGGACTCGGCGGTAGAACTCATATTTTCGGTGAAAGAGACAACTATGGTGTCAGACAAGGTGAAAGAACCACGAATATAACTACAATTATTTGATCACGTTCCTCCGCCAATTTTATCAGAATTACAAACAATACGTTTCTTTTGCGCTGCAAGGACTCCGATCTAAACTGGACGAATTGAACGCTCTTCGTGAACTACAGCAACTGAAAGAATTGAAAGATCGATTAGGTAGAGCACGTTCAAATAAAATATTATTTTGTAGTGTGGTCATCCCATCCCGAATCGATCACTTTTTGACGTCACCGTCGACGATTTTGTTACAAATGAAATATGTTACTAGTCAGGGTGAAATTTGGGAAGGTTCGAGTCGTCATTTTGGATGTTTAGAATTTGTTTAATAGTTACGGCCCTTCGAAGTTTGCAATTTTTGCCCATTTTTGCCGAAGCGCGGGCCTCGCTTACGAATTTTTTATCTGACGAACTGCTTGTCCGATTGAGCTATATTGCTTTTTTGTTACATTCAGAAAGGATCGAGTAATTATGAAATAATTCTCGATGACTTGAACCTCCCCTAATTTCACATGGACTACGACACATATAAAAGTGATCGATTTGGCATGAAATAACATAGACACAGACTCTCTCCAGAAGTTTCATTGGTCATCCGAAACAGAATTCCATTATAGATTTACGAATGTACGTATTTTGTTACTAAGCTGTGCCGATTTCAACATGATTTATGTACATGTTTTAACAAGGTGCTGCAACCACTGCGACGAGAGGTCCATTAGAGAGCACGACGAAAATCGTACCAGGAGCGGTGACTTTCCAAAATACGGAAGCTATGACGAAAGTAAATCTGTTTAATTTATATCAAACGCAATGGATGTTGAAACATTATCTAATTTCATCGAAAATTCTTGTTCCAGATGTCCGCTGTGAGTCCAGTTGGAACACTGGCTTACATCATTGACGAACAGGCTTTGCTCGTGCGAGTAAACAACGGCTGGCAATATATTGCTGTTAGTATAATTAATTTTATACTGGTCAAAGGGAGGACGTCGCAAGGGTAGATTTAATTAGACGTGTTCGTCTTTCCAGCTGGGCTCGCTTCTTCCCATAACTACTCCAGCACCGCCGACCACGCCACCACCCCCAGCAAATCCACCTTTCGAGGCTTCCAACCTGATCAACCAGATACCCGTGAAAGCAGATGGCACAGGGGTGAGTCGCCATTTTATTCCTGTTGAATATAAAACATCAGTTAGAAACGAATCGATGGATTACCTAATTTCAATTGAATCTCCTTTCCCGCTGCCAAGTGGTATCCTCGAATGGTAAGTTTCCGAAAGCAATTAACCTTTTCATATCGCTTCTAACGAGAGAACACGAAGATTAGCTCCTCCTCAGACTCTCTTCGTTCAATTTATCTTAACGCTTTTCCTACCGAAAGCCTATTAATAGGATTTTCAATAATTGTGCTGTATCAAAAGAAAGCACAGAAATTTTCTTTTACATTGCAATCTTAAATGAAACTGTTAGATGACGTTATTGAGCTGACTTGTTAGTTCACGATGAAAATTACTGTTCCTATTGAAGGTTCCATTAAAAAGTGTTTAACCATGTACCATAGATATTTCAAAATTATCCAATAAACACCGGTCGGTAATGTGTCAACGATGTACGCCATCCGTTCGTCTTCTTTCTTCCGTGGCCAAACAACCGGCGGTATTGACTTTTAATTAAAGTTCTGTCGGACAATCGTGAAGTTGAGAACTGTCAGAGAAGTGTTGTCCGGAAGTTGTTTACCTGTGATCGGAAGAGATAAATTGAAATTAAATATGAAGTTTTAATCTTCCCGATCTGATGGTTGTTAGTTTTGTAGTTTAACGATGTACAGTTGGGGCGATTGTATAATTCAATGTAATAACGAAAGTGGAATAGGGGATTTTATAGGAGCGTATTTGTTTCTTCCCATAAACCGACCAGCTTATCGAAACGGTACTTAAACTTTAATCGGTTTTTCAGTCTTATCCCGGGGATTACTCGGAAACAATTAATCCGAGCGACTTATAATTTTGAACATACATTCGCAACGACCCTCTTTCGTCTTTCTGTCATTCGTTTTAGCAGAACTTTGCGAGAAATGTTCCATAAAAGGCTGGGAGCACCACTTTGGCCGACAACGTCTTTAACCGACAACGACTTTGATCATCGACGAATTTAACCGACGACGATTTTGGTCGACGACAGTATTATCCGACAGTAACATCGTTTCTGCACTGACACTTTTACTTTTGTATGAAAACATAATTGTTACACTATAAGCAGTTAGGTGCAGTCGGTTAAGATGAGGTTTTTCAATAGTCAAAAGCGTTAGATAAAAGATCAATCTAGACAACCGTCTCTTTTATCTATTATCATAAAGCTGCGAGAGCTACACGCTGTGTAATAATTATATTTTCAGACAAAATCGGTTAAAGACGTTGTCTTTGTTTATCCAAAGTTATTGTCGGTGAAATCTGGAGTTGGTAAAATATTATCGGTGAAGACCCTGTTTCGGAAAGGCAAATACATTCGTGTGTGCTTTTAATGGAACAGCTGTAATTGTTGTTGTTGCACGTAACACACGGTACATGATAACAACAGTAGCATAATTTTCAGTTACGAATGGCTGCCTTGAACGAGCCATTTACCGGGGACATGCACGGTGTGCGAGGAGCAGACTATGCTTGTTATCGACAAGCAAAACGAGCAGGACTAAGGGGTACGTTTCGTGCATTCCTTAGCTCCAGGGTACAGAACGTCGACAGCATTGTAAGGCTCGGAGATAGAGACCTTCCCATTGTCAACATAAAGGTAATTGCGAATCCAAAGTATATTAATCCTGGAAGGTTCGTGTAAATATTTCAATGTTACAGTAATTCTCCATCGAGTACACAGGCTGCCTACAAAATATGTATATGTATACATACTTCTGACATTCCAGGGAGACGTCCTTTTTAATTCTTGGAAGGAAATGTTCAACGGAAATGGCGCGTACTTCTCGCAGAATCCTAGAATCTACAGCTTCAACGGGAAGAATATCCTCACCGACTTTGCGTGGTAATCATCCATTTTCACATTTGTCATTGACTAAAAGATAAAAAAAAAAGATTCTTCGTTTACCGAATACAGAACAGAGCCGGAAACGAGAAAATATATAGCTTCGACCGTTTTAATTAACAATGCGAGTCTGCAATCCCCTTTTTAAACTTCGTTCGTCTCTACGTGACTTTTTATAATTCCTGCCGAAGAAGCGTTGTTCGTTTTTCGCATTTACGTAACGTATGGATGTTAAACGAATTTCACAATATTTCTCTTAATCCCGCGTACCTTGGATTTTCGCTGTGAACGTAAAAAAACTGTTGGTGCAAGTTTAAAACTGCAAATAAACAATGAATTCACAGTAAATCTTTTGCCGCGATTTCAGGCCGGAGAAGGTGGCGTGGCATGGATCGCACAAATTAGGGGATCGAGCGATGGACACGTACTGCGACGCCTGGCATTCGAGCAGTACCGATCGTTACGGATTAGGTTCACCCTTGACAGGGGGCCGACTCCTGGAGCAAGTTCGTTATTCCTGCGATAACAAGTTTGCGCTACTCTGTATAGAAGTGACCAGCGAGACCACAAGAAGGAAGAGGGGCATCGAAGTTGCGGATGACGAAGAGGAGATGTCGGAGACCGATTACAAGGAGTACTTGGATCGTTTGATGGGAAATTAACCACTCCCGATATACTAAAATAATAAACAAAGCAATTCGCTCGTTACGCAATTAGGAATCGAGATGTTCTTGTCGTCTCCTTGACCCTTTGACGTTGGGAATGGGTCGAGATCAATCGTAGAGTCGTTTGTAAGGTTTAACGAGAAAGGTCTCGTCAACGGGGAAATGGAGTCCGGCGAACAGCGAACATCTCGTTTCTGAAACAAGAGGGAAGAACGTAAAGTCTATCTTTAACTCCAAAGGTTATAATCCAATAATTACGAGTCATTAGTCACCGCTTTACACGAGGTTTCCGTTCTCTTTATAAGAAACAAGACTGATCGTCTAGACATCGTTCATCAGTGTGTCATATCGACTGCCTGCATTC
Source organism: Lasioglossum figueresi (assembly GCA_028455805.1). Lineage (NCBI taxonomy): Eukaryota > Metazoa > Arthropoda > Insecta > Hymenoptera > Halictidae > Lasioglossum > Lasioglossum figueresi. Next base: position 11,248,870 of record CM052191.1, read on the forward strand.
TTGATCTGTCGGGATATCGCTCCTGGGGACTTTGATGTTCGATTTCGATGCCGGGCTAATCAGCTAGACGTCATTAAGAGTCCCTACATCACGATAAACGTCCAGTACTTAGACCACTATTACGAGAAGAGATTCTTAAAGTCGTGACAAGAATGCCCGCCACAAGTCATTATTTACTTTTAAGGGATAAGGGATGGAAATGAAGAGAGAAATAAAAAATCGATACCAGCATACTAACTTTAAAAACTAATGACTGTCCTACGACCTAAAATAAAAACGAGGATCATATCCGCGATCGAATTGCATTTACACTTTAGCCAATTACATATGAGTGTGTATGTTAGATATGTAAGAAAACGAGTTGATTAACGAACGATTCCAGAAGGCCATTCAGTTCCGTGAAACCAGGAATCCCGGATTTATGCTCCGTGTAGAATTCGCGATCGGCGCGTTGCAATCCATAGAATGGTTCTAAACGTGTGGGACATTTTTTGGCGGATCGATTGTGTTGTATTTGATTCTATTAGACTGTGGATTTCATGGATTTATAACAAAAATGAGCAGATTCGATTTAGAGAGGTAGATTAAAAGAATTTAAGAATACGAAAGGTTCTTCCCGACGATTCATATAACTGTAGAAGACTGAATAATATTTAACAATATACGCAATAATCGTTAACAAGACTCCAATCCGATCGATCGTCTTAAACCAAAATGCTTATACTATTTAAGCAGTCGGTTTTCCGTCATTTTAACTGTTACATCTATTTTTGTTATGCTTGTGTTTCGAATAACTCGTGTGTGCTTTTGTGTGTTTTTCTTGTGTTTTGTGCGAAAAAGTATATAGATGTTCAGAAGAGATGGAACTTCTATGAAAATTTCCCGTATGTTTAGAAACAATTGGAATAAATTGCAATCCAGAACCAGACAGAACGCAGAAAATGGCCTAAACCAGTAACAGTTGATAAAGCTTTCTATACTACTAGCATATACGTAGCAATATTTTATAACTTATTTATAGTTCGTTGAGAAGCGTTGCCATCTTGCGAACTGTCGCCATGTAATCGTGATTAATGTCTGCGTTTACATCGAGCATAAATCGAATTTACGTCAGTGTCTATAATTCGAAGAAAAATACGATACCACTAACATTACAGTAATTTTAAGATTAAGTAAAGAGAAATCGTCGGTCTAACATGTTTAGGTTTGTCAGCATGCTTGTTGGCGAATAATTCGTATCGAATGATTCCCTTGATGTCGTACGTAGATCTTGACATCCCTATGTAAAACCAACTATCCTTCGATATAGTTTGCACCACGGACCGTTTTGTTTCGAAATTTTGTATGATTTGTACACTTTATTATTGTCTTTCTAAATAAAAAAACGAAAACTGTATCCCATCGACTTTTTCAATCCCATCCCAGAATATTTAAATGCACCAAATAATCAAATGAATAGTTCTAAGTTCATTGATGGGGTCGTATTTGATAATAAAAAACATTAATTAGCAAATAGAAAAAAGA
>CM052191.1:11250493-11329454 GCA_028455805.1 Lasioglossum figueresi
AACGTCAGAGTAGGGGGGCCGAGCCGGCTAAGCCAGCGGAGGGAGCTGTTTCTCACTTCACTTCAGTTCACTTAGTGACTTAGTTGTGCCATGTTTTACGTAGTGTACGTTTGTTGATACTGTACATTACACGGTGATTCATTCGTAATACGTGAAAGAAAAGTGATTGTTTTTATGTAGTAAGTGTGTAAACCTTGTTCTGTACCATGGCTAGGTTCGAAGCATTAAAAGAAGAATATAGTGTAAGTCTAATGTGAATGAATTACTCCAATTTATGACTTGCGTTAGGTCATACAGTTATTTATCTGCAACGTGATATTTATTTCCATTTTAGGATTACTTACAACAATGTTTCAAAGTGCCAGATGTACAAACATTTCAAAAGAAGTGCACTGCTCTCTGTACAAACGACAGTGATAGAAAAGCCGCAGTTGATCAAGCATTAAGAGACAGTCTTCTAATAATTTTATCGGAGCATGTACCAAGCAATGTTCCATTACTCGAAACCTACATTACGTTCTGTATCGAACTATGTAGAAAAGACTTAGCAACTGCGAGTATGCCTGTAATGTTACTCAGTGACATATTCGACTCGATGACTCTGGACAGATGCGAGCAGCTATTCACCTTTGTAGAGAATAACGTTGCTGTATGGAAAGAAGAATTATTCTTTAGCGCTTGTAAAAATAATTTGTTGCGTATGTGCAACGATCTACTCAGAAGATTATCTCGGTCGCAACAGACTGTATTCTGTGGAAGAATACTATTGTTCCTTGCCAAGTTTTTCCCTTTCTCCGAGAGATCTGGCCTTAACATTGTAAGCGAGTTCAATTTGGAAAATCACACAGAGTTTGGTTCTGAAAAATCAGAGGGAGATGATTTGGAACAAATAACTAAGGTCGACGATAAATACGAGAGCAAAGTACCAATTGATTATAATTTGTACACAAAGTTTTGGGCTCTGCAAGATTTCTTTAGGTGTCCGAATCAATGTTACGTGAAAATACACTGGAAAGCGTTTTCAACAGTAAGTTTGAATTTTGATTAAACCATTTTACAGCTCGATGGTTATTGAAATGTCTTCTAATGAACTCGATGTTTCAGCATGCTTCCAGTGTCCTATCTGCATTCTCGTCGTTCAAATTAGAGGAGCAACGCAGTTATCCTGCGATGTCTATTAAAGTAGATTCTTCGATGGAGGGATCTCATAAAGAAACTCCTTATTTCGCAAAATATTTAACGAACCAGAAATTGCTGGAGTTACAGCTGTCCGATTCGAATTTTAGACGATATGTATTGCTGCAATTTCTCATTCTTTTCCAATATCTTAATAGCACTGTGAAATTCAAAGCGTAAGTATCTGCGATACATATGTACACACCTTTTTGTATACTTTAAATTTTATTACTAGACAGCGGATCTTTATACGTTCGTGACAAAAATGAGCAGGTGTAATCAATTTCTATTTCACTCGAAAATTTCTATTTTGCATAAAGATCTGCTGTCTGTTTATTACATATTGAACCCACGATACCTTTTCATAGAATTGCACATTCTTTATAAATTATTAGTAAATGACTTTCGAAAACTATAAAACGATGTTTGTTTTCCAAAGCTTCCTTGCCAGTGGCTATGAGACAAGGTCTGCTTTCCTTAAATAGTGCTTTCAGCTATCTATGTCACAGAGTCTCAATAACTTTTGTAATTTTTCAGTGAAACACACGAATTGAAGCCGGACCAAGTAGACTGGGTAAAAGGTACCACGGAACAAGTTTATGCTCTACTATCAGAAACGCCGCCCGATGGCCCAACATTCGCTGACACTGTCAAAAATATATTAAAACGCGAAGAACATTGGAATGCATGGAAGAACGATGGTTGTCCTGCATTTAAAAGACCTGCTCCAGAGTCTAATACCGACACAGAGGAATCGAGGAAACCGAAGAGACCCAAACGTCGAATCGGAGACGTTATCAGAGACGCCCAGGCAGTTGGAAAATATCATATGGGAAAGTAAGTCAATCATTATACCTAAATTTAAATTCAAATTCAACATTCAATCGTTATATTTAAATCTAAATTTAATTCTTTTGCAGTCCAGAGCTCACGAAACTATGGAATCTGTGTCCTAATAATCTCGAAGCGTGTAAATCGAAAGATAGAGATTTCTTACCATCCCTGGAAACATACTTTGAGGAAGCCATTATGCAACTAGATCCTAATGCAATGGTTGAAGACGAGTACAAGTAAGTGCATTTTACTTTCATTTTGGACTTAATCATCTTCATTAATTTCTTGAGTTATTCATGCCGTTTTTCTATCTTATAGAAAAGTAAATGATGGAAACTTTGGATGGAGAGCATTGAGATTATTGGCTAGACGTAGTCCTCACTTTTTCGTACATGGCAATTACCCTATCAATAAGCTACCTGAATATCTTGAAACAATGATCAAAAAAATTGCCAAAGATCGACCAGTGAGTATATGTACTTTGATTTTCTCCTTGTTCTTATTATTTTGATTGATTAATTCTCAAATTAAATAATGTCTAACAATTAAAGCAAACGCAATCCGACATTAAGTTGGAAACAGAGGAGACTCCACCGCCGGATTCAAATGATCAAGAATTCAACGAAGATGTCTTACAAAAAGAGAGCGAACAAGTGGAACCTGAAAATCCAGATACGAAAGGCCGAAATTTAATTAAGATCACACCAGAGATGGTGGCAAAGCTGTCAGATGTATTAAAAAACGATTGGAAGAAATTAGCAACTAAACTTGGCTATACGAACGAGGAGGTAAATATATTTGCAATGTTTCAGCGCAATGAAAATTAACCATGAGACAATCAGAAAAAAAGTTTATCAATTGTTTCTTTCAGATTACATTCTTCCAAGGTAAACCAACGCCGTACGAACAGTGTAAAAATATGTTAGAAATTTGGGCAGAAGAAGATGTGGATGCGTCTATGGAAAATTTGGCGTACATTTTGGAAGGTTTAAAGTTCACGGAGGCGCTAGATGTTTTAAATTCTTAATTACTTCGTAAGAGAGTCGAAACGTGAAGATAGATTTTAAGAAGTGTACAGTACTGCGTGAAATAAATTTTTTTTATTTCCCTAATTCATGTCTTTCATTATCGAATGCGACCCAATTGATGAACTTATAACTGTACATTTTATTATTTGGTGCATTCACATATTCCACAAATTGCATCGAATCTGTAATCAAGCTGTTATTGGACAGGATTGAAAAAGTCTAAGGGGATACAGTGTTCTTTTTTTTATTTGCTAATTACTGTTTTTTATTATCAAATACGACCTCATCAAAACAAATTCGAGAGGCTCAAGAAAGTAATACAATTTAACCGATGGCCTATGTCAAAGCATTAGTGATAAATACTTTAAACGGCAATATCTCGGAAGTGAAAGTATGCGACATGCGGCGTTCTTCCTGACAACCACAGATATATGTATGACCATAGTAAGACCCAGTTTTCTTTCTGATCTCCACAACGTGTTTACAAAAACAGTAAACAGACCCCGCGCCGGAGCAGGCTTACGTTGCCACGGATCGGCGGATCGTGCACGAATACGGAAAATTCAATTCAGTACTAGCAATAGTTTTTTACGAATATCTCTAAAACTAAAAGAGGCCCCCTCTGATATGTGAAAAGGAAAAAGTTGTTCAAAATGTCGGAATCTGTAACATATTTAAATTTCATCAAAATCGGAGAAGGTACCTCTTTCTAAATAATTACCTTTATATATATAATAGAAAGACAATAGTAAAAAAGTTTATACTTTGGATATTTTATTAAAATATACATTTCATCCAAAATACAAAAGAAAAAGATGTATATACAATTGTGTTTTGAAGATTCTGCGCAATAATTATAATAACGACGATTATAATAGCAATAATAATAAAGTAATTGCAGTGTAGTTAACATATTTGCAATTTTGTTGTAATTCTCACACATACTTTGGATAAATAAGTCAAAAAAATCCATGTGTAAGTTGTTGAATAAACGATTCCTCATTTTTATATGTATACGTTATTGCTCTTTTAAAGGGCAGACAGTTGGTTCTGATTTTTGAAATACAAAAATGTAGAAATATATCTGCAAAATGTCCTGTTCTATACTTGGTAGAATATAGATCTTAAAATCACCAAGAACAGCATATATATACTCAACATTAAATTTAAAATCAGACTGCCACATATTTTTAGTACTACAATTCTGATTGTATATAAATCACTAAATGTTCAAGTAATTTAAGAGAGCATTCATACCCATAATTTAATTAAAAATTATTTTATTAATTCACATTCGCATTCGATACTTGAAATTGCAGCGAATGTTCCTGTATATGATATGTTTTTAAATCATTTCTCTAATTTTGTACCACTTTATCCTTAATTCATTGTTTAATATTGTCTCCTGCTAGATTTGTGTAATTAGGCAGTTAATCACTCTTGAAAGCATTTTTTATGTCATTGCGCGAAAGTGCACGTAACACTTGGTTGAAAATAATGGTTCCATTTCGAAATTAATGAACACCAATTTTTTCTCACCAATTATTCATACGTATGACATACCGAAAAATGTTGAAACTTCTTTCCAAGCTATTTATTACTTAGTATATCACTAATTAGATCAAGTATATTCGAGTAGGGTCTGCGAGTCGCACAAAAAGCCGAAGTCATAAAAGTGTGGGAACAGCGTTCAGTGAAGCTTATACAAGGTATCCGATTGATTAATGCTAATTCTACAACGGTATTGAATGAGTACTTATATATTATTTGACCAAGAGATTCTGTAGGAGCATGAGTTGACTAATCGCATCTGTCTCGAATATGCTTGATTTAGAAATTGATCGTTTTACTTATAGAATATCTCACACATATTTTTCCTTTGTATCTAACATTGAGACAATGAATTTGTAAATGTGTCCACTGTTCCGTAAACATTTAGATTTGACTTGATTAAAATTTCTTTACTGATACTCGTCAAGGGGTGATATTAGTGATCTCTGCTCGCTGTCCAACCGTGGGGTCTCTTTCCTATAGTAATCTATACATACATTTGCGTGATTTCACATTGCGACAATTTTTTGATGTTTTTTTTAGAATTAACGAGACATTCCTTAAAATGGCATGCAGCATTATTTTTATTCCAAAATATAATAGACATAAAACTTTTGTTCTTTTCTCATTGACATCATCTCCAAGGCACTAATAAGGCCTTTATTCCCGTCAGATGCAATAGAAATTAAAAAAAAAAGTTGGCGATATGAGAAACTTGTGGGAGACCCTCATTTGTAGTTGTTGGCAATTCAATATCAAGAAATACTCAACTACGTACGATATGTAAAGTCAAGTTTTAGTTTAAAGTCGTTTAAAAGATATATTAAAAAGAAACAAGTAAAAATGGTCAGTAAAATGGTTTCAGTGCTATTGCATTTTGTCAAAATCTGTAAGATTGTTCCATAAATTTCGAGTAATACTGTTTCGCATACTCATGATTATTATCATTGTCATTAGGTGTAAATCGAATGATCGCTTCAATGATCCACGCGAAAGAAAATGGGTGAAACAAAGTAGTCGAACCGTATTTCAAAATCGAAAGCGATTGATACTTGTACGAATGAAGTATAAAACACGACGATGTTTACATTAATAAAAACAATGTTAAAAACAAGTGTTTGTAGAAAGGTTTGTCGTTATACAACACCATTGATAAGTGTCCCCCACTGTTTCTTCGTTTTTTTTACGATATGTTTGATCACAGTTATGTGCAGAATAAAATACAATAATGCAATAATAATACGAAATGATGATTCGTGCTATTAGCCACTAGATCTTCACGATAAAAGTAAAAACTAGGGACTGAATGAAGGATCCGTGCGATAAATAAGTTTCTCTATGCTTTACTAAAAAACCTAGTAAAGTATAGATTGTTTTGTGAATTCCTAAAGTAAAAGAGTCGATTCGAGCAAAAATTTATGAACCTTTCATAAACATGTCGAATAAACTCTTTCCTTAAGATATCTATACCGTTTTTTTAAATTAAAGCTAATGTACATGATTCACGAATTCAACCTACGCTAGAACTTCACGTACACGTCGTACGTGTAGTGAGTACGTTTATCTCAATTTATATTAAACTTTATTATTTATATGATATAAACGCATTCGGTGCTGTTGGCTCCTAAACTAGCAACAATAATCTGCGATTCGTACGAATTGCGCAGCGATAACAAAATTTGTTGATTGCGTTACGAAACTCCGAAACGCAAGTGTCGTTTGTATTGCAACAAAAATAAGTATTAATACTGAAACGCGCTTTCTTTATTTTCAATAACATTGTCTTAACGTACGGAACGTTCGCGCAGTTACTAGCCTGCGTATTCTCGCAAAAGAGAATAAAGAGGTACTGTTTTTTTCCTTTTTTTTCTTGTTTTTTTTTCGTATACACTTATCATTCATGAGGAAAACGTCGACTAGTAACTATGCGAACAATGACATACACAATGAAATAGTACGTAAACACGTTACGATAGTTGATATGAAATCAGCGCGTTCATATACAAGAATGGAAAGCATAATCTAACATATATTCATTAAATAAGAAACGTAACACTTGCGTTTAAAGTCATGATGTATATACAAATTTTGTATTTTCCCCTTAGCCACCATGAGCCATCGTGTTATAATACATTTGTAAAATACTAGATTCCCAACACATTGTTTTCAATATCTGATTATAGTAGCGTGAATTTGAGTATACGTTATTAATCTGACACTAAGTTCTATTACTTCGGAGATAGTTAATGTAGAAGTATTAATTGACAGTGCATATTGTTACTACATTTGATTCAAGAGAAAGTGAAATCTTTCATGAATGAAAGAACATTGCGCAAAAGAAAGAAAAAATGGATTTCTATTAATGATACGTATTGAGATATTCTTAGTGCTCTGAGATTCTTGTAGTTGTCGATCGATCGTTTTCACATTTTCGTTTAATAGAAAATACTAACACGAGCGTGTTTACAATTGAACAATGCTTTTCATCTCATGAGTGAAAGAAGTCATTTTCCATACATATTTGTGCATGCATGATTCTTCCTATATCTTGAACAATGAAGATAATTCTTTAATAGTGATCTTAGGAGTAAATTATTGGTACTATAGCTACGACGGAAAACTCGATTACTATAAATAAAATTGAAAAAAGAAAACAAACAAAATTTAGGCCAATCAAGATGATTACCCGAACGAAACGGCAATTATTTGCACATCACTATCAGTCGTTGAATGATAAATAGCTAGAGACCAATATAATCAGAACTTCTGAGGAACCATTCATTTTGAAAATGTTCATGGACGAAGTGAGAAAATCACAAGAGTGTTTACATACATGATATACCAATCGACAGTCGCTTGTCAGTCATTACAACCACCAAGGCCATTTCAATATTTGTACAAAAAACATTGTCAGAAATATCGCTGACACTCTACGTATTAACATTTTCATTTTATAGTGCTAGCTCTCTTTCCTTTCTTATTCTTCTTAGATAACATCTCTTGGTACTTCAAACATTAATTTTTCATTTAACGACAGTAAAAATCTGTCGATGAATATTCATTCCCTGCTATAAAAATGTATACTCCGAGTGATTCTATGAACATATGCTATACAGAAAATAAGGTAACGTATTTTACCTATTTATTCAACAGCAAAACCACAAGTTTCTTCAACCGCCTGTGTAAGCTTATCAAGCATTTTTTGATAACTGGGATAACTTTCGGGTATATCTATTCTATTGAAACAAGTATGCGCTTTTGGCAAATTTTCACTAGGTGCGTCGACTGCGTGAATTGTGAACAGGCGTGGTCCCGCGGCTCCTGTCGAACCTGCAAAAAATATATTGAATATTTCGTAAAGATGATTAGAAGATAGGAAAAAGAAAGCACGAGCGATTTAAGGAGGTAGATTCGTTTCCAGGATTGAAAATTGTTTCCAGTTTCCAAAGATGGGGGTTTTCTAGGCCACAATCGTCCTCAAAACTCCTATTTTTACGTTTACGAGGCGTAATTTGCATTATTCGGAAGCATAAAGCTATTTTCATAAAGTTGTGATAGCTACATATTGCCGAGTAATGAAAATTACGCCTCGTAAACTTAGAAATAGGAAATTTGGGAGCGACTGCGGCCTAGATTGATCTTTTATCTAGCGCTTTTCACTACTGAAAAACCCCATCTTTGCATTATTGAGAAATGAGAAGGCGCATCCCGCATCCTTGCAATCCTAGAAAGGTGTCTACCCCTTAACTTATTCCGAGTATACTTCAATTACCTTGTAAAGCCTTGAAACCTTGCAGAGGAACTCTGGAACTTCCTGTGACAAACTGAAGTAACCGGGCTCGCATTTCTTCTCCATAAGACTCGACTATCTGCCAGAACCACTTTACCACAGGCGTGTCAGGTGTACAATGTTTTAGTCGTGTGTGCAACTTCCAGTCGTTAATATCAATAGTTCCTAAACCACCTATAACCAATTCCAATTCTCTCTCGTCGAATGGTCTCAACAGCTGCGGTGGAATTAGTTCGTGGAAACCCTTTTGCAATGCCAGAAACTGTTGTTCGATTCCTCGCATGAAGCGATAGTTCACGTACAAGCGGACATATTCCTTTTTGTTTTCTTCGGTTACAGAAATGTCTTTACCACCTGGTTTTAGCTCGTGATTTTTTATTACTCCGAAACTACTGTGTTCTACCGAAAAGGTGGCATCCAAAACTCCGTCTATACTATTTTCTCTGTAAAAAGTAACATCCAGTTTTTAATATTCATGTATCATGAAAATCGTATGAGGTATGAATTTATGTTTACTTACAACATCCACGTTAGGCTTCTGTGTAATTCTGGATCGACACCTTCTATATCAGTTAGAGTTATTGCTTTGTTCAGCAACATTTTGTAAAACGGAGTTGTGAATCCGCCGTCGATATGGTGACCATGAAACACAGCAATTCCTATGATCCTGCCAGCGAAATGGAAGTACGACAAATGTTCTGGATTTATTCCCGAGTCTGGATTAATCTGAAGCGTGTAGTTGTCGTCTCTCGAATATTGAAACAGTCCATATTGCGGATTCAACATCTCATGCGATAGTAAGTATAACCATTCTCGCGCAACTCCGCCATAATCAAGGCCTTCTTCGCCACGGAATTTCACCATAAGTCTTTTTCGCATGTCTTTTGGTCGCATTTTCATTATTAATCTATACGATTCCTAAACAATCGTGTACCGAATTATTATTATCGATACATTACATCAGAAAATTAAATCGTGATGATTTTTATATAAAAATGTCACTCACTTCGAATATTTCATTTCTGGATACTTCAAGCCTACAGTGTCCACTCTGCGGTTGAAGCGCATTCAATTCTGCTCTCAAACATTTCAACTTTGCCACTAGATCTCTTTTATATTTTGGCAAAAGTTCATTGTCCATGAGTTCCTTCGGCAATTCGGACACAGTCTGCGCATTTTGACTCGTTGTATTTTCCACTAAAATCAATGTTAGAAACGTAGAGAATACAATAGATAAAGTTACCATATTCATTGCAACCAAAATACAAACGCTAATTACAATACAGAGCTCTAATAAACAGAAAGTGTCCTACATGGAAAGACATGTTGTTCAAGACTGATTAATAAATAGGAAGCGATCGCCAAATAGATATCCATGTATAGATAAGATAAAGTTGCACAATGCACAAATATGTTTTTGTTTTGTGCAACATACAACATTAAACAGATTAACTTTCCTAGGATTTAATCAATAGTGATAACAAAATACGAATATTTAATGTTAAGTAACTAGAACACCATTGTCAGACTTACATGTTGGTGAATTATTGTTACTGCCAGTTTCTGTTCTCGGCCTTTGTTGCACTATATTGCATTGAATACTCGGCGATGTTGGCGTCTCTGTCTCTGCAGTTTCAGTGGTAGCTGTGACCGCAGGTGAATTATTTGAACTACTTGTTTGATTAGTTGTACTATTGTTTTGTCGCCTACTGTTACGGAGGAAAAATAAACAACATATATTAATTTGTACTTATATTCATAATTAAACTGCGGATTTTTATCCATTTATGAGGAAATTGGTTGGACGAAATATAAAACAGTAAAAGATTTTTACAACAAAGTCGTTAAGGGATGATATCAATTTTTAAGTTATTCCTGCTTCCCACAATCAATGCAAAACATTTTTATTTTGCATAAAGGTCCACAGTCTATGCACAATAATTGAATACGTTGCTCACTTACTTTAATAGATTGCTTATCATTTGACTGGATAGTCTAGGATCAGTAAATTGTGTAGTCCGGTTATTATGGTCGACAAAATAGACACGACCACTATGTGTTTGCCTCATTTCCCATCCGCTAGGTAACGGTCCAAGTTCGCTTGCCAGTTCGTTGGCTGGTAAATCTCTCGGTATCCTAGGATCATGCCATGTGGACGAACCAGTTGGTACGTGGTAAAAGTACACCTGGCCCTGTTGAGTTTTTCTCATTTCTGTGGAACATTGGTGTATTGGATTATAATTAGAAAATCCTTTAATAATGTTATACTCACCATAACCTCTAGGTAAGTCTGGTGGTTGCAGAGGATCGTATCTCATCTCGTTATTCGATGTGCTGTTTCTGTTTCGATTACTTCGATTAGGCCTCCGTGGTTGACTGTTATTGGTACCACGATCTGGTCTAGCATTTCCACTTTGATTGCCATTCTGCTCATCGGATGATCTTGGTCGGCGTTCCCTTGATGGTGCTGGTGTCATATTCCTTGTATTCTGTTGATTTTGTATATTTCTATTTTGTTGTTGAGTTGTTGGTGTATTTCTCGGCGTGTTCGAAGTAGAACTGTCTCTGCTAGGTGTTCTACTAGGTGTTCCTTCGCCATTCCACTCAGGTGTGCATCTTGTAGGACTTTCGGTGGTTAGAGTAGGAGGACTCCCACTACCACTGGGGGAAGTGAATTCCGAGAATGGAAGTGGTGGTGGCTCGGGTGTAGTTGGTATAATTCCATTGTTAAGTCTAATAGAAAATTCAGAGTACAAGTCATACTTGCTCGGTAGTGGGGGAACCGTTCGAACGCGATCAAGGAGAAGGCGAACTATTGGTTCAGAGTACTGTATTAAGGTGGTAGTCTCGTTTCTCCAGGATTGCAAGATGGGGTTTTTCAATAGTCAAAAGCGCTAGATAAAAGGTCAATCTTTGCATTATCGAGACCTGAGAAAGTGCATCCTGCACCCTTGCAATCCTAGAAACGTGTCTACCCCCCTAACCCTTGTGTAGTCAACCAGGTACCCATTTACTGTATTTCCTTCAACAATTTGTTAATGTTCCTCTAAAAAATATTACAAAATTTCTCTGAATGTCCATACTTTATTTGCTAATATATTAATTTATAGTCTTATAATCAGAATTTAAAATAATCTATACATTTTGGTTGACTAAATAAGGGTTAATTTGCAAAGAAACGTACCGAGCATTTGGACGAATCCACTGTGTACTTCTGAGGTAATGATTCACATAATACAGACGTCCACTTTGCGTTCTCCTTTCTTCCCAACCTTCCGGCAAATCAGTCGGACAACTGAGATCCCCAAGGACATCTACCACAGCATTATGACCGACCGTATTACTCACAGCACCGTTGTGACCATCTCTCGACAACAAAGCTACAACGATTTGTCCTTTAACAACATCGGTGTCGTCCGTGTGTGCTTTGGAAAGGTCTAATCGCTGATCTATGGCACATCAAAAATCAACAATTATTTCTTATCAACACTTTGTCTCTAGTAGTTATCGCAGAAAGTAAATTACATCCTGTATCCTTGAGTCTTTGAATCGTGTTCGATAATATTCGTACGCATCCCAAGAACCCAGCACCTTTCTTTTTGTGAATTTTCTTGTGGTTCCACACCGATATAGTAATGCCATCGTTCTTCCCGATATATCTGAAAGAACACATTAACCAATGTAATTTTTGCAGACAATTAAACAATTAAAATAATTACAGGTCATAATGTTGGTTCCATTTGGGATCTAGCGTCGCTTTGCACGTGTCCGTGCTGTGACATTGGCCAGAACCGTCTACTGTGATCTTGGCAAAGGGGTCCGGTAGGCCTAAAACAAATCTTTTATGATTCACTGTTCTCCCATACGTTTCATCGGTTGTATGTTCAGAATACTCACGAAACAGATCTTTCCTGACAAGATTGCGGGCACATAGAACTGTAAAATTGACACAGTACAGTTAAACATTATTTTATAACATGGTCATACATATCTGTGGTTGTCAGGAAGAACGCCGCATGTCACATGCTTTCACTTTCAAGAAACAATGGTTAAATTGTTAAATTTTTTCTGGCAAATACGTCGATCCTATACTATAAAGTTCAATCAATGTATAAACTGAAATTTTTTGAAATTGTGACATGCGGCGTTTTCCCTGACAACCACAGTTGTACCAATTACAAATAAACAAACAAAACTTGAATTCAACTCTGAAGTTAATCGAATACAGTTTCATTCGATATAAGACGATGACTCGGGACGGTGTTCGACGTATTGCAAATGAGGTTACCTATTCGGCTTGATATTGTTCCTGAGTGGGCAGAAAGTTTATGGGTCCCATAAACTTGTCTGGCAGACCATAAAGTGGTCAGCCATTCTTTGGAAGGGGATAGAATATTACGTATCCCCTCGTTCTGTCACTAAGCGATGTCGAGCGAACAACTTCAAAAAAAGAAGAGGAGGGGATAGAGATTTTCTTGTTGTGAAAAAAACATCGTTTTATATCGAAGAAAAACTGTGTTATTCGCAAAAACTTGCTTTCCTAGAGACACGATGATCTCGAATCTATGACATAGATACTTAAAAAAAAAATCGGAAGAAAAAAGAGAATCTACTTTCGAGAAAAATTCATTTTAAAAATGTACACAGGCTATGAAATGCGCGACATTGAAAATATTCATTTCAATGGAATCGTGAGTTCGAGCATCAACGCTAGGCGTCTGACGTTTGTTAATTAGACCTATTCATATTCGATTTGATCTCGAGTAGATTTCTCATTGAATCAATCAAGATCGAGCGAGCTGAAACTGAAAAATCTTTGAGACGATTGTTGCGGTTCTGTGAGAATCATGGTAAAATAACGAGGGAGCGAATGCGGGTGTGACAAATCCGAAATTAACGTTTTTCGTTGACGGTCTCCCGGAGTGCTCGCGGTGGGGTCTTGACCTCCGATAGGGAGTTGCCATAACCAAAGGACGAAAACCCTAGTGAAATCTTTTTGCGTGCCTGGCTCGTTCTACAACGAGCAACGAACAAAGGTTATCGTTTCGAAAAGCTTGCTTGACATATCTGATCAGCAAGTCTCCATAAGGTTTACAACGATGCCATATTATCGAACACACAACAAATACAAAGCATGAAAAGGATCACAACGCGTGCTAAGCTGTGGGCCGACTTTCACACTTCTCTGTCGATCGAATCGTCGTGATTTCTTGATAAACTTACTCGACAAACGAATCTTCATGGCCCCATTCCTCCTACTACCGCCCGGATTCGACATTTTCCACGCACATTTAACGCTTCCTACCGCACATCGGCACTCTAATTAGTAAATAAAACTGCTGCCTCGAAACGGCGGTGCAATCCGCACACACGCAATCATGCACCATCGACTGTTGCAGTTAATCGACCTTACCGACACTATCGACCTAACCGTTCCGACCTGAAACGCTCGAGATATCGAAACTACTGCGTGTGATACCTAGAATGGTTACAAGGTTTCAATTTCCATAAAAAATTGTCCCCTGCAACTTTAAATTACTACATTTTGCTCGAGACTACTCCGTCGACCTCCGAAAAACGTTGAAGTTTTGTTTAATTATGTAAGAAACGTTTAGATGCTGCTACATAATTATAGAAGACAGCGGAAAGATATAAATAAATGATATACATATATTCTATACTGTCCATTGAATATTGTATTTTGCACTCGGTTTAGATTCACTTTCACATCGAAGATATATATATTTAAATACTCCAAGCTAGTAAACAATGAGAATGATAATTTATGTTTACTGTTATGCACGTAATTAATCTCACACACTTTATATCAGAATAACTTTTTTATGAATGGATCAAACGACTTCAATTTCTCAGTAAGGCCTAGATTAGTTTAGTAAATGACGTCTATTAAATATGCTGAAAAAATGCATTTGCCGGAATTGTGAAAAACAATAGTAAAAATTGAGTTTTACAACTCTTTTAGCTGGGCCAATAACGAAAATTTCGAAGATGTGTTTTGTAAACTCGTATAAATTATATACATACGTTCTGAAAACTTCATTGAAATTGGTTAATTGGTTTACGAATTATAAACGATCAAATAAGTGGTAAAAATGGCGGTTATAGGCCGAAAATCATGAAAAAATGTGGAATTTCAACTAGGCCATTAATCATTATAATTCAACATTATGGTCTATGAGCTATTTTTATTTTAGATAAAGTGCAAATTATTTCGAAAGAATTTATTTTAAATAATTGCACACAGGTACATATATATATATGTAGATTAACATTTGCGGCGTTAGAATATAATTAACCTGATACAATGATAGAAATGTGTTTGTTAAACATTGTATAAAATATATATATAAGTTAACGGAAAAATCAGAACAAGAGAATATGAAAAGCAACATATCCATGCGTATAAAAAATGCAAGGAATTAACTTTCTAATTTGTAAGTATGACTTGGTAAAAAAAACAAGTATTGCTTTCGTGCAGTTCACCTCGCGTATTGGGCGTAGAGCGCGATTCGAAATTAATTTATGCGCGGACAATATATAATGATTACAACTTTCGCTGGCCTTAGAATTAGAGAGGGACTGCAGCTTATTCTAGTTAAACGTATCGGTATTTTGGTATCATCAATGAATGTTACAATTAATTTTTAAATAATTACTATACGCAGAGCTGTATATCTCTTAATTATTTTCTGAAATCGAATACATTTTATGAACAATAAGCACGAAAGTATTCGATTGCTTACGAACAGGACGTTTGAATAAATATTTTATATTTTAATGCAATTAGATATTCGATGCTTATTGTAATGTTTAGAAAATAATATAAAATAGAAAAATATGTGGATGTTCGTATAAAAATCTCACACACATTTTAGAATATAAAATTGTAAAAATAAACTAAACAAAGATTCATTATATCTCAATGAATAATTTCATTGGCTAATGTTCATGTTTCATTACGGTTTGTAAATATATTGTGTTATTTGTTCCTGAAATGCATCGACGTAATTTCGATATCTCTGTTTCATTGTAATTGTAATATATACTGATTTACAAGTCGCCTAATTTATGTACTCCGCTTATGCATAATAACTCGAGGATCAGTAATCGTAAGAAAGCATGAATGGTCTAATTAGTATGACCACGATCTATGTATCTTTAAACGAGAGGCACTCTTTTTTTTTACAATATGGCACTTTGTGGACTTTTTAATTTATTATTAATGTGCGAATACTTTCATGACTTACCACTCACAACCGATATATGCTTTTATCAATAAATATTTTTCACCGTAGAATATTACAATTTTCATACAAGAAAAAATAATATTTAGCGTATGTTTGCACATATTCATTTTCGTACATAGATATCTGAAATATATAGCTTCCTCTGAAAAACTATTCTGTCGATTTTTATTACAAAGGTACCTTCATATTTGTACTCTGTTTTTTATTTTGTAACTTGTTGGTATCTCTGTGATATTTCACGAACTGATTACCGTTCGCCCTAAGGAATATCGTGCAATTAGGTTGTGCCAAAAGTCCTTTTCGAACAATGCAAACAATGCCAAACAAATCTCCCGCATTAAGTAATCTCGCCATTTGCTTGTTTTATTTTCAATTTAACTTTTGGACGATGCTTCCTTAGAGTTGTTTAACGGAGTAATTCGTGTGATCTTTGGCAGTATGTATTTCTCAATGAAAATTTCGACAGTTTCTCATCACGGAATGTGATTGTACTGTATAAAATGGTTGACGAGTGTACGGTTCCCGGTGTGTGTTTAGGGAAATAATATCTTTTCAATTTTCCCCTCTAAACGTTAGGAACGCGTCTACAAGGAATAGTGCTGCTTCGATTATGCTGATCGATCCTTTGGCGAGTCCTGTGTCGCGGAAGGAGCTCTTGTAAGCCAGTTTCGAGAAGAAGTCGATGTTCAAAGCTCCAGCAACGATGAACAGGGCGCAGCCGACGACGGCGAAGAAAAGATCCTGGAATAAAATGTGAGTCAGTGTTGCATGATTTTTAGGGGTGGTCGGGTATCCGAAAATCTATGATGTTTACATTTCCCTAATGATTTGAAATTTCGTTAAATCTTCAAGCATCTACTAGACCTAATATATATTTTGATTAAATATCTGGAACCTCGCTATTCAATATTTCAGGTTGATTAATCGTTTCTAGGTGTTTCTATATTCGCCAGAATAAAATACTACAGGTGGTGGATGCAATAGATTTGTTAATCATTTAATAATACGTACCACACGCCGATTGACTGGCGTTCCCATCACATTACCAGCAAATAATCCCACGAGAATGATTATATATCCGCCGAAGGTACCCATCGTGATTAATGCAGTGTGTTTATCTCCTGCATTGAAAGAGTGGTAATGCAATCCTATAAGGATGCATACTACCAACTGAAATGATAAGAAACAACCATTACGAAAAATCTAGTGATGCTGAAGTTCTTTATCGTAATTGAAAATTGTGTATATTCGAACATTCAAAAATATGTTTCGAATTTTCAATTGGTCGTATAGGAAAGGTAATTGATGGATCTTTATGCAAAGTTCATAGAAATACCATGATATTCTCAGATTCTCCTACTGTTATTTCGAAATGCATGAAATCAGTAGTCTAGCAGTTAACTGACATAATCGTTTGTGTTCTGAAATTGTTGAGGAGGATGACACTAACACTATATCTGATTCTGAGCTAACTGCTATTAAACACGAAAGTAGGCCGATGTACGACTTCGTCATTCTGATCATAAATAATGCATTAACATTCTATATAATTGCGTTCTAGTTGGGAAGTTTGTTCTATTTTGAGAGAACACGTATTCGGTGTTAAGGAGTAGTTCCGTGTTCGCTGATGTGCACATCAGCTAAACTATAGTTGCTAACAGCAATCAAATGTATCGTACTAGTATTCCCAATGTGTTGTTCATCACACATTTACAATGTAATTGTGATAATTCATAATTAAAGCGAATTTCTCGAAAGTGATTATTAACCGTCTTTTGTGTTTCAAGCTTTTATCGGAAGTTTAAAATAAGACTTGACATATTTGTCAAATGTACTTCTAAGATATAATTGACAGTAGAACTACCACATATAAATGCGATAAGCATAAATCAATTTATAATAATAATAACATCGTGTGACGTAGTACAAGATTTTATTTTCACTGAATATTATTACGGAAAAATGAAGTACCTAAAATTGTTGATAAAGATAAAGAAATTACGAATGGCAGAATGCGATTCAAAGACGTCACGTTCGTGTGCTCGAGTGTCTAAAGAATTCTAACGGAAACTTGAACAGTGATTGTTTTCCGGTCTAAGGTGTGACCGTAACAAGAAGATAACCGCTCGTGTGTAGTCATCGGTTATTATGCAATTTTCCATTCTAGCACTTTCTGAAGACATTAGTCGACAATGTATTCGTTTTACTTTCGCGATTTTATAGTTTGACGTAGATCAATACTGAAACGTGCTATCATGATTAATACAGTGCGCAAAATCCTGCGATATAATCGAAAGAATCTTCCTCAGAAAAATGTCTCAATGAAACAATACTAGGTACTACGTTTTCAAAACAGAAACATAACTTGTTTAAAACAGTACCAAATGATAAACTCATCGAAAGAATTCATTATCCATTGTCCACAAACTGTTTAATTTAAAAAATTCGTTCGGTACCGGAGTACGTCAGAATTCAA
Organism: Lasioglossum figueresi; assembly: GCA_028455805.1. Classification (NCBI taxonomy): domain Eukaryota; kingdom Metazoa; phylum Arthropoda; class Insecta; order Hymenoptera; family Halictidae; genus Lasioglossum; species Lasioglossum figueresi. Next base: position 11,268,617 of record CM052191.1, read on the forward strand.
TTCTAATAAAACAATGATTAGCAATTTTGTACGATGAATGCACGATCATTTTTTAAATTAATAACAAGTTTAATTACCAGTTCCAAGAATTTGATGATGGTGAGTCTTGTGATGGAGGCCATTTTGGTTTATCTGTAAAAGAATAATGAAATTGTACAATTATCTTCATCGTCATGGATCATAATTTGTACTACACGCTATTTTTATCAAATGATTTAATAAAGATAGCTACATATCAATAAATGTTTGACGCGGGCGATTCACGTTGTTAATAAAAAGATCGTTATCGATGACATGACTTCAAAGGCTGCTCGAATTGATTATATTTCTTATCTTTATCTCTCTTATTAATAAACAACAAGGATTACGCATGTGTGACTTCGATAAAAATTTGGATTTGCGTAAAAAGTTAACGCAAAGGTCCGAAATTGACAAAATTTTGAAATTTTTCATGAAACAACGCTTTCGTTTATTATTACAGTCGTGTATTCTCTCTATTATGATCGGCAGATACTTAGTCATAGTGCTGGTTTGACTCATGCTATTAAATGTAAATCGACTAGCGCGTTATGCTTAATACAACATCCAGTTAAAGACTTGATGCAACCTTATTATTCATTTATGCGTTTATTCACGTCTTTTAATAGACCTGTGCGATCATCCACGTGGTTATTATTTAATATTAACGAATTATCTTTATGTTAATGGCCCCACTGATAGCGATAATGGAATTTGTAATTAATTTAAATTGCACCAAAATAGTTCGTGGAACGATTTGACGACAGAATTGACTAAAATCATTTCTACAATTGTAAAATCTGCGAAACTGTGTCTCCAGATTTTACAACTGTTAAAGTTCCCAGCAGCACATGCGAATCGCAGAAGTCAACAATAACAGAAACGGACCGCTGACTACGTTATATTTAGCCGTTCACTGGATGACATAAGAATTATGGTATCGACGATGGTAGTAACCTACAATACAGATTTAAAAATCTTTCTCGATTTTCCCTTGTACCTTTTACCGCGGGAAAACCATTTCACCAAGAAAACTGTTCTATAAATAAATACATTGATACAAGAACAGTGTTCTCGATCGCAAGATGTTCCTACAGTTAAAGCTAGAAAAATCGAGGCTATCGTCAGATCGATGGGCTGCTAAAAATCTCATTTTCCATGGAATACTTGCGCAGTTAGGTCAGTGGAGCAAGTAATCATTTACGGCGGTCGTGCAATACCAAAGATGGACAGCGAAGTAGCTGGTAGAAATACCGATACGTGTTCGGAGTGTTTATACCATCGTTAAATGTACAATATTGCGTAAACAAATTCGCAGATTTTCTTCAAATACGTTTTTCGTTACTTCATAAATGAACAGGTAGTTCTCGTGTTGAAATATTTGGAATCCCGTTTTCACACTCGGCAATATTCTGAATCATTTAATCCGCGAATCGCGTAAGAATAGCAGCGAAGTATTCTAGGAAAATGGTATTAGATATACTGGTTCGTAGTTTACGATGATAGGCACGAAATTCCGTCGGTGGCTCGGTTTACAAAGTTTGGTAATGCCGTTCTCATCAACACCATCGTAACTTACAGAAATAGAGAATGAAACGATGCCGGGCGAGAGTGTTTCAAAGCTGCACTCAATACCGCAGCCTTTATTTACAGGAATTTCGTGCAAGAGAGGCGCAGAAGCAACAGAGCATGAAGACTTATTGTGCGTCCTGTCGCGTAAAAAACACACCGTTCAAAAGAAAACCACACACGCTTTCACACGAGAAATCATTCGCTGTGCCAGAAAGCCTTGACTCGAATTATTTTTTGCACTGTCTCTCGAACTTCTTCATTACATATTACGAAGGACGATAGCTTTCTTTGAAAAGTTGTCTCCGACGTTCCTCACGTGAATTTTTAAAGAAATATGTACATACGAATTTTCGTTTCTTGGCTTTCTGCATAATTTCGCTACGATTGTTTACGTCGTGCACAAGAATCTCACATGTTATCGCATTACACTCGTGTGAGAAATTGTCACGGTTCCGCTTAAAATAAATTTGATTCATACAGGCTGTGATAAAACTTAATCTAGCATACGACTCCTCCTTCTAATTCAATTAGAATTTGATGCATTTACTATGGCATTCTCCGGTAGCTCCGACTTTTTATAATTGGGTCTTTCAACGGGCGTGAATAATCTTTTTCGAATGCAACTATTATCTCGGAGCAACGAAATCATATCTGTCGTTCGAGTCTTTAAAACATCATATTTTCATCGTAATTAGTAGTCTGCGGATCTTTATTAAAAACAAAAATGTTTTGCGTTCATCGTGGATAGCGGGGGTAAAATAAAAATTGATTTCATCCCTTGACATGACTTTGGTAAATCAAAAACAATGTTACGATGTTCTTGAATTTTTCTAATCTATTTTTTACTGTGTTTTATACTTCACCCAATCAATTTCTTCGTAAATGCATAAAGATCCGCAGTCTGGTAATTTGTTCCAACGATTTGTTCGAACAGAAAACAGCTATTTCGAACTACTCCAATTTTAAAAAAACAGTTTCAAATTAATCGCGGAAACCTTCTTTACGTTCCATACTAATTACCACGAGACTCCTACTTCATGCTAATTGGCAACGTGTGAATTTTTCCAGGCAATCGAACACCGCTCTTCATTGTGTGAGTCACGGATGAAAATTGACCCGCGAACGAGCGAGTCTTCATGGTCTTCATCAACTGGTGGCGGTAACAGTTGCGGCGGCACGTTATGCCAAATTCTTTGAATTTCGAAAAAGAAAGAAGAACTCCTTGACGCCCAACGTGGTAGTAAATTGCGATCTGCGTGAACGATTCAACTAGAAAATGCGTGTTCGTCGAAGTAATCTTTCAATAGCGGTCGTAAAAACTGTCTGTTAGCAATTCAAAAACATCCTGACTTAGTTCAGGGGTCATCTCAACGTCTCCAACCAGTTCTTCATTTATAAAATGTTGGAACGGTCCGAATCTTTCGCAAGCATTCCAGACGTTGTTGACGATACATATCATGTCATCCGCTTTTATTCACGACCACTTGAACATCGTATAATGTGTTTACGTTCGTGCATCTCTTAGACAGCGTATTCACGAACTGTATACCAAGTATCAGCCACAAGCAACGAGAGAATTTCCAAATATGGAAGCCAGCAATTCTTTTAAACGACTTTCCAAATTAAACGAGAAGCGGACTGCGGTGAAATTCGATCATTGAAAACGGACTTGCACGTCGAACTTTATATCTGCGCCGCACTTTAACATTGTATAACGTGTTTACGTTCGTGTATCTCTTACACGCTGTGTCCACGAACTGTATCCCAAGTGTCAGCCACAAGTAACGAGAGAATTTTGCGAATATTGTTTGAAACGACTTTCCAAATAAAACGAGAGCGGGGTGCAGTGAAATTTGATGATTGAAAACGGACTTACATGTCGAACTTGATAGCTGCGCCGCACGCAGAAGTTCACAAGACGAAGGTTCAGCAGCGACTGATGCTAAGGTCCGATGTGTATTGTGAAGGAGGGACGCGCGCTCTGATTTTTACCACCAACAGAAACACGGCTACGTGCTCTTTTAAGATGATCTCACACTTGTCAAGAAGGAACGACTCGTAACGGATGAGAAAATAGAATATCGACTTCGAACATTATACCACACAGAATCTCTCTAGAAGAATGCAAAATAGTTTAGTCCGGAACCAGAAAATTTCTGAATTCGAATAGGGTAACTGGAAATCGCGATGTAGCTTAGTTCGCATCGAAAATACTTCTGAATCAGAATACAGTAGGCCCCTCGATCAACCGGATCCCGATTATAAAGAAATATACGTTTAAATATGATTATATTATGAAGGGAATTAAATGTTCAAAGATAAAACATTTATTTTGGAATGTAATGTACATTTTAATTATTTTTTTAAATATTATCGCAAGAAAAATATCAGCAGGGCTGGGCTCAATTTCATTATCAAGTGTGGACACACCTTTATACACCTACGTTCCGCGGCTGCTACGCACGCATGTGTGTAACCTCCATTTTACTACACTTGAATCATCTGGCTGATACAGTGCCTCTCAAACGTAAGGCCTTCTGAATAAATATTTCTATTATCTCACGAACCATGGAACGGAAATAGAAATGTATATTTCTATTAATTACAGGGCTCTAAAAAGAGGAATTTCGTTTGAAAGAGGAACCCTTATATTTTTACATTTGTATTTTCATATCACGGTTGGATAAAACAACCAACTAGAATGCGAATGTTTGTACGAAATAATTTTCGATGTCAATTGTAAGGAACAGGAATTAAATGTGTTCGTAGCGCAACAATATTCTTTACTGTTATTCTAATATTCTACTAAGTTAATATTCTACTGTTTTCACAGTTTTGCATTCATTTTTACTGCGAATGCATGCAATCCTCAATTTACTGATAACCGTTGACTCTTCTGGTTCAATTCTTTTTTTTTTACTTAATTGTTGATTACACGCATTTAATATAACAAATGTTATTTTCTGGGCAAAATTAGGCTGAGATGCACTGCATTGTGATCTTGTTCATTCAGTTAATGGTGGGACACATGTTTTCGTGAAAGGGAATACGAGTTTTAGAAAAGAAGAAAGTAACGACGCCCGTGCATCTCGCTGCGAGGTTTCAGTTATAATTTTTTTATTTGAAATCAAGAGTTACTTGTTTCGCAATACATTGTGTAACGTATGGCTTACTTTTCGCGAGCGGTTTGCCATTGAGATTGTGGTATGGAACTCTGATTCACCGCTGATTCTCGTACGTGACACGTGAAAAATGTTATCGATTAACTTGCGTGGCACACACTCATTGTTTATTCTATGAATTGTGGTAATGATACGCTATTATGTCGTTTCAAGTCCATTCACTTAGCAGCATTACTTGCAGCAAAAATTAAGAGTGTCTCCGCTCGTTGAATTTGTAGCGATTGTTTAACCAGTTAACTGCGTTCGACGTGTATACGCGTCAATCAAAATCTCTATTGCGGTGCAATAACAATAATCTTTCGAAGAATGAATTGTTAATTTTCTTATCAAATAAAAATGTAATCCTTCCTCGTTTGTCGTGAAATTTATAATAGGACACATTGCTCTGCGTTCGACGTGTATACTCGTCACTCTGGTTAATTTTAATTCCGCACTCTGTGGGGGATTTTTAAAATCAAATTCCGCAGTTTTAATGAAAAATTTCATCCGAAGGTTTTATCAGTTTTTATTGGAGTAAACACGCTGCTCTATATTCGGCGTATTCTAGGTAATCCGTTTAAATCTTGTCTAATCATGCTAAATCAGTTTTCGCGAGCACTATCATGGACACGATCACGTTGTTCGAACGCTCCCCATGAGTGACATCATTTCGCTGACTGCACCATGACGTCATAGTGTATAGCTTGTATGCGATACGTCGTGAACTTCAGCGGAATTCATGTCAGTAAACTACAAAAATACATCCATGCCGTCACACTTCATAATAGATATTACATAGGTATAACGGAAGCGACATGGATGTTCAGTATGTTCACACGACGCGATGGATCCCATAGCCTCGCGTACTCGCACATGTCCTTCCTATTGAATTTTTCCATTCGTTCTTTTCTTTCTTTCTGTGACATTTGATAAATAATACACGAAATAAACTCAAGATATTCTGATTTTTTTAATCCACTGAAATTGAAATTGTATATAAATCTTACCAGTAGACTGCGCATGTTTATGCAGTCTTTGTAGACGAAATTTTAAGAAACTCGAATCAGATAAAATCCTATTTTCCTTGGTTCTTTATATCCTAGCATTTTTTGAAAATTTTCAGAAGCCATAATTGCATAAAGATTCGCCGGCTAATTGTCGGACGCGAGTCTGAAGACTAGTATTAAACTTTTGTGATGTAAATTTTTATTAATCATTTAATATCTATCGCGAGACAATCGGATATTGTCAAACAGAACGTCCACGATAGTATTTAAAACGCTAGAATGCTCTCTCTCGCTCTCTCGAAAGATTGTTCGTAATAATTGGACAATTTGAAATTCTATTTATATTGCAGCGAAGTGTTACATTTATTTGATCGTTCTTGAAGTAATATACTTGCGATTTGAATAACAATATTAAACGCCCGTAGCAGAAACGAAGTATACATAATACTTGATTATAACTAACAAGCCTAACTCTTGGCCTAAGTCCTAAACACATAGTAGAGTAGTAATAATAGCGCAGACCAAATGAGCAGACCATTCACCATATGGTCACCGACGAGATAACAGTATCTTCAAGTACTTACAGATGTCGCCGAGAATTTTAAAAAAATTACAGTATGTACGAGTGTTTTTAATTATTTTCATAGCAAATGTTACATTACGTGAACAACTCGAAATTCGTGTAACGGGTTTCTCACTAACTCTTGATACTTCATATAATTACAAAGATCGACGAAACAACAGTAGAAGATGACAGGTTCTTCTTCCACAGCCTGAAAACAATTTCATCTGTTGTATGATAATCAATTAACTTCAGGTATAAAATTAGTATCTTTTGTAATGTGTATATTCTAAAGCAATTTAAAAAATGTATTACCAACAGCTGAAAAGTTATCAGCGGAGCTGCGAAAGAAATTACTGATAGATGGCGGGAACGTGATCGTGACACGGATTTAAATGTTAACTAAAATTGATATTATATTCTAGACGATTACTTACAATACTAATTGACTGCGATATCGACGTCAAGGAAGGGAATTTGTCTAACTGAGGGATCGGATCCAAATCACCGGGCACCTCTTTCATTTTACTTTCACGCTTGCTGATGTTTGCTTGAGATTTCGCGCGGGAGTCAATAGTTGCCGAATCATTAGACGCGTCGCTAATATTGTGTTCTTTTATCTGTAATGAAACTATGTTCGAGCATAGTGCATTTTAAAATTGTACACAGACACAGCATCGATTCAAGTAAATTATGGAGATCGATTAAGTCCTATTTTGAAATTGATTAAACATATATAGACACCGGATTTTATGCATTTATAAGAAAAGTGAGTGGGCGTAATTTAAAACATTAAAAACATTAGACGAATTTAAAATACTGTTATATTATTTTCAACCCATTGAACATATCAAGAGAGAAAATTCATTTCTCTGAAATTTCATTTCATTCCAGTTGGTTGCAAAATCAGGTAGAAAATCGTTATTTTACATAAATATCCGTTGTCTATTAATATGTTAATATGGAGAACAAATATATGTGTTTTCACGTACCCAGCGACAATAGTCGAACAAAATCCAAGCTTGTATGAGGTATATGTTCATACAAAAAAGCGACAGCAAACACATCATGAAATTGTGAATAAAAATCGGGTGCGATATCAGTTCGTCGTCCGAGATCTCCGATAAATTGAGATATATGTCAGCGTGTTTCATTTCCATTATTCCGGCCAGTAACGTTAAAATGGCTCCAGCGAAGCATCCGATGAGAGGCTAAACGCATTTACCAGAAACACTGTTTAATATTCATTATTAAATTGTAAATCGATTTTCTAGATGTTGTTTATTATACGTAAAGTATTGGTCTAAGCCGGATCGTCGGGTCCGTGTTCTGACATCAATTGTGGAGGGGGTAGGTGAACTGACTAAGATCATACAACTCCGTCCGACTTGGATCGAGACTTTACTGTACGTGTTTAAAAGCTTGTCGATTTCGTGTTACACGAAAGCGTACGGAGATTCGATTTTGAAACGAAATTCTAAATAAAATCAAAAGTACTCACAATTAGGGGTCTTCGCATCAGTTTATCTGTAGAAAGCCAAAGAATTGCAAACCCGACACTCATGATCATGATAACTGGATAGATGTAGAAAAGCGGGTTTTGTTGTTCGGGTAGAGGAGGAATTGATTTATCGTCTTTTCGCAGATTTTGGTTCACAAAATGGTGGACGTGATGAAAAACTTTAATGACCAAGGAGATGAACTACAAAAAAATTCCTGGAAATTATGAAAAACACTTGTACCCCAGAGATAACGATGAGTGAAATATTTCAAGTTCGTTGAAAACCAAAGATAATTGGAAAATAAGGTATGTTGGTCACTTGTTAGTATCGAGGACAACGTTAAGGAAGATTGTGACTGGTCAGGATAGAATTTCGCTTTGTCTGTTTGTTTTTCTGGTGATTGTCACAACTAAACAGCACAGCAAATAATATTAGATTATCTTTAAGGAGATAATGGTAGACGGGAAGCGTTGAAAAGAGATTCACCGACGAAGCTAAAAGCGTTGCTGTATCTTTATTTAACGATAATTACAGTGAAATGTAATTCAAACGGTATTCAATGTTCGAAAGACTTCTCCATAAATTGCAAACCAATGACATAACTGGATAAATTATTAAAAATAACTTCCAAAATAATTTGTTTCTGTGATCGAAACTGTGCGCTTCGATTCCTGGCAGACATTCCGACAGATATAATGTTGTCAGAATCGGTGATAAACCGGAAAAAGACCGATCGTGTATCGGAACACGTTCCTCCCTGTTCGGTGTTTACACTTGAACAAATTACGCAGAAGAAACAAAAGAAATCTGCCACGGGCACGCACGTTTCACGCGATATGCACGCGCATTCCGATTTCGTGTCCGATTACGTAATGAAAAGCGAGAGGATCCCCTACGGACTCTTAGACCGATTCTCCCCTTGGCGAATCATTGTTTATTTTGCTAACCTGTTTCGCGGAATTGGCCGAGAAAATTGCAATCGCCAGAGTCACAGACCTCGCGTTTGTAATTCGCATCCTGCCTCGAGGAAACCGAACGAGTGTATCCCGGCGCTAGCGAAATTGAATCGGGGCCAACATTAATCACAGAAGAAAAGGAACGGGACTGAGTCAACAGAAAATATTTGTGTTATTGTGAAAAATGCGTTTACGTTTCGAAAATATTATCGCATTCTTCGCTCGTGTCGTTTTATCAAAGTTTTGTTTTAGTCGGATTTCACTCGCGAGCTGGAAATATGGGTTACCGGTGTCACGCGAACGTATAATCCTCGAACATGCGACTCTGGATTATCGGAGCGAGTGCATACATAACAACAATATTTTCTTATTAATGTATCTAGGTGCATAAAAAATTTATGTATACGTGCTTCCTTTAGGGAAATACCTGTTGGTATTCTTATGGATATCGTCGGCCTCGTATGAAAATTGCCCAAATCCAAATAAAGTAAATTTTACAGGAGTCGAAAGAACCGATTTAAAGATTTTTTCAAACTATGCTTATACTTATACACTAATAAAAGAGTTAACAAAAAAGATAACCCTCAAATCGTAGAAATTGAAGTACCTAACAAGGTAAGACCCAATTTTCATAGAAAATGAACTTAGGCAGTTTAAAAATAAAATAAAAGCAAAATAAAGATTATCTGCATAGTTTCTAGCAAGAAGGGGCTGGATACGGAATCAGTTTATTCTCGAAAAGTATTAATGAACTGATACATAGTTATTCTACCATTTCTCTCTAAGCTGTATAACCTAGAAGCTCAAGTTTCGCATAGAATAGTTCACGAAAAATAGACAGCAGGTAATGGAATTATTTCGACGACGGTCGAGCAACTTTCTGGCTATTGTGTGAATCCTTACGAATTGGAAAAGGTGCAAGCTGGCGTGAACAATGTGAGAAAGGTTTCGATTCCTCTGGAATTTCGGTATGGCCCTGTGATAAATACTAGCAAGCTTCGCTTTCTCGGATAGTTTCTTCAACTCATACTCGTTCCAATTTTCCGACCGTGTTTTCGACACTTGATCTTCCATATTGAAACGTCCTCTCTCTGTTTTCAAATTTAATGGAATACCTTTCCCCTGTAACCGGTGCGAAGCGAAGTTGCAGCGAGAAATTAATGAATTTGAACAAACGAATGGCAAGAACGATCGTATTTCATTGTATTCCCTAATCCTCGAATTCTAGGAACGTGACGTTGCGTTCAAAAAGGAAAGAAAGCACAGTGTTCACAGGCATATTTCGTATCAGCTGCGCAGGTAGATGTTTCCGGTCGTAAACCAATTTCCCTGATGTTTTTCTGAACCTTTTCGCCAGATTCCTGGCCACACGATCTAAAGTGTTCGTGGGTATTCGTGTTACCTTGACCTGGAACGACTAACTTTATTAGATTTCGTAAGCACCGATCGTTTACGGTCCCACCAGCCGCTCCACTTCTGATAATTACTTTCTCATTAGGGCTCTGAATTGGATCGCTGTGACTATCCACGGATTCTGAGAAGCTTGAATCACGTTTTAGAAATTTTCCAATCGTGTCAGCGTATATTTCGAAAGTGTCGAGACGATTAACGGATGAACGAGAGCGACAACGAACCGCGAAGCGCGACGATAGCCCTTTACGGGCCTTCCTCGAAGCAGAAATACTTTCCTTAATGAAAGCGAACGCCTTATGCCGCCTCGTAATAGTCGTTCGTCCATTTCGGTGTGTGTTTTACGCAATATCCGACACAGAAACGATGTCGATCGTTTTCCCTTCCTCCAGCGTGTCCTCCAGTTAGGGATTTTCCCGGCTTCTCACTGCTGATCTGTCATTAAGGTCGTATTTTGGTCTTCCATTTTCAAAACATCGAGTTTTCTCAGACCATTCGTGTCCGGACGATCGTCTATATTTATTCTACTGACGTCACGGTTTAATGATAAGAATAATAAGAGTCTGGGAAGAGAAACTGTAATTCATAGCCGTGCGGTTAGTCTTCCATCAGTTTCTAGGATAACACGCGGATTTACCGTAATTGCGGCTCATCAATGGCACTGCGCATCCTTTCTCCGTCATCGGAATGACCTTGACGATCCTTTCTCACATAGAAAAATCCAAGTCAAGTTTTCCGCTGACATTATCGACAACGAATCCGTTACAATCGTCGAAATTGCTTTGCAAGAATCTCAATTAATTGAAATAAAATTGCTTTTCAGGAATTTCCGTCATCTGGAGACGTCCTCTAAAGTTGCACGGAGAACAGTAATGATATTAAATAAATGATCGATGTCAACATCGTAGAAACAATTAACGGAAACAATTCTATTTATTATTTTGTTCGTCGTCAGTAGACTGCGGATCTTTATGCAAAATAAAACTTGTCTGCATCGATTGCTAGAAATAGGAACCAAACTGAATGTTATTTCTTCCCTTAATGATATTAATAGAGGAGAAGCCATACGTGTGTATAGGGACATCTTCAATTTTTAAAATTTGTCAACAATTTTCAATTTCATCTGCTCAATTTTGCTATAAATGCATAAAGATCCGCAGTCTAGTCATCAGCGAGCGGATGAAGTGTTCTCCTTCAAAAATTGCGTGTCATGCCTGTTGTTTCCCACCGGGAGAAAAGATGGATCGAACGAATTCCCAAGAGTCCTTTCAGGCGAGACGTGTTTTGACGTGGGTTACAGGAAAAGAAGTAACTCATGCGAAAACGAGGATAAAGAAAAAACGGGTTTTCTGTGCCGAATTCCACGCAAAGAGAAAAGTGAGCTGTTAAGGAGACAACGGTTCCGGGAATTTCGGAGGTCCTTAGTACAAGGATCGTTTCAAAGGAACGAACCGTGTGAAATAAAACGAAATGCTCGCCCTCTCGAGGTATATTTGCGATAGATATTAAAGTCAACATCTTTAAATAGGTGTGAAAAAACCCGTATCTTTTCTATACAAGATAAAAATGTCTCGATAACAATTTCACTCGCATTCGCGTGACAAAGGATTTTCCCGAACATTTCGAGTCTGCTACGCCGATTTCCATTCGCGCAATATTTCATCCGCGCCGATAGAAAGTAATGCAACTTGGAAAATGCCCACCTGTTCCCGCCGTACGTTAACGTGAAAATATCCCACGCCCCTTCCGCATCTGTGGTTTGCACCCTTCCTGATAGAAGGATCGGCAACGTTTGCGTAATAAGTTATCTCAACCCTGCGACCCCGCGAAAGAACAGAATCGGGGCTATTTGTATTTCCCATTGAGGGAAATGTCTGTCAACAAGGAAACGTGCTTGGCATCGAGAAAGAACGGTTCTATGAAATCCGGAGACGTGTGCGTAGCGAAAGATAGAAAGAAAGATTACCATTTAACTGGGAAGTGAATCAAACTCGAACAGATTCAAACTCGAACTCGGAAAAATTTTCAAAAATGTTGACCTGTGTGTTTCACCCTTTGCACTCGACGCTATTCTAACTCGAAAATTAAACGTATCTTCCGAACTAGAATATTTCCGCTTCTTAAGTTGGTATAATACCTTATACAATACCTAAATGTTTAGTAATTGATTAGGTAACGACATATTTTACATCGAAAATTAAACATTTCTTCCGACAAAGAATATTTCCATTCCCTAAATTGGTATAATACCTTATACACTTGCTAAATGTTTAGTAATTAATTAGGTACCGACATATTTTAACTGGAAAATTAAACATTTCTTCCGACCAAGAATACTTCCATTCCCTAAATTGATATAATACCTTATACAATTACTAAATGTTTAGTAATTAATTAGGTACCGACATATTTTAACTGGAAAATTAAACATTTATTCCGACCAAGAGTATTTCCATTCCCTAAATTGGTACACTACCTTATACAATACCTAAATGTTTAGTAATTGATTAGATACCGACATATTCAATATATCAATAAACAGTATTTTTAAAAGATACAAATATGCGATAGCCGCAGGCAATTTTAGTTTTTCATAAAAATTCGTTGTCTGCGCGTGACTTTCAATAAGAGAACACTCGATGCACGATAGTAGCGTATCATTCGAAAACAGGAAATAATATTAGAATACTTTTCTTCTTTCCAACTCGTTCTTTTAGGAGGACAGACTCGAATAAGATCATTTTGATCGTGAACCTTCGTTAGCGGGCGGTCATAATTGGAAAGGGTTAGGCAATCACATCCTCCCTAGATCAACTTCATGTTTCCAGCGGCGATAACCCAGTTACGACATTTATTGCTCCAGAATGAACGCATTATTGGCGTGTACGAGCGACGCGGCGGCGCGACGGTGACTGCATTCAACACACTGGGCTCTTTGTCGGCGAAAAAATTTCATATTCACGCCGGAGTTGCTCCTCCGGGACACGATAAAGTCGAAATGTTTCCGCACCTCGTCAAAGCCGTTTTATCACGTTTGCTCGTGTTTTATCACGGGAAATAACGCAACCCATTAGATCTTGATTGAGCGGGAACCATTATTTCAATGGCCGCGATCGGGATCGAGGCCAATCAGTTAACCCTTTCGGTGCCACACTATGAAACGGTTCTTTTGTGCGAGAAAAAGGACACGCATGCAGACGGTTTAACCCCTTGACACACAAATTGAATGAAATTCACTGTGACCGAAGATACCATTTGGTTTTCAACTTCGTCGTTTGCTCGGATCTGTTTCTGCGACGATGAGAGATCCACGGGTTCACTAATTTAATCCAAATAAATAAATAATCAATTTTAAGTGTTCTTAATGGGTGAAATTGACTTGCAAAAGTAGTGCACAACCTCTACTACATTTACACTACATTTTCCCATCGACTTGACGTCCTTATGTGAAGAAAATTTGTGGCCTTAACGGAATTCCATCTTCGCGACGTAGATCGTTGTGTTTTGCCACACAACTGCCAGCGACATGTACATGAACAGGAATGTGTATATTACTGTACAGAGAATCGCATTCAGTTATGCAGCATGTTAACTCGAAGCATACTATGCAAGTAAGCATTTACAAACCTTTGATGAAGATTACATATTAGAAGCTGGATTCAAGAAGCTAAATAATTCATCGAGCGGCGAATCGAAATAGAATAGGATTCCTTAGTTGTTTCGGTATCTGTTGTTCCGATGCTTTTAACGGTAAAGGCACTTGTTTATTTATGGCATTTAATTAATCCGCCTTCGATGCGTTCGTGGACTGTGTACCTGAAGAATAAATAAGCAATTATCTATAATTAAATGTCAATAGTTCTAACATTTAATCGTTCCTCGAGACATTTTATAAATTGTACGAATTGGAAAATAAGTGCTCGACCAAATAAGGAAGAAAAGAGCACGGCAATCGAATTCGAGATAATGTGATTCATATTCTTCACAAAAGTCTGCTTCATCCTGCTCGTTCGTGACTGAACATGATTGCTAACTGCACTCCGTGTGTAGTTCCAGTTAAATCTTCCAAGCCGTGGAATCACGGTTCATTACCTAGAACGCCGTAGCAATAGGACTTTAATCTTCGCTGCGTTGTAATTGCGCAGCATAGAAATATAAATTTCGCTGTTCGGTTTCCAGTAAAAATAGGGCGTACACCCTATTAAGGACCGTGTGACGCAAATCATCGGAGACCAGATCAAATGACTCAGCATTTCATGTGGAAGCGTACGCAGCTTGCCCTTTTAAAGGCAGCGTGGTTTAACAATATTTCTGTGCTATCTTCGATATTCCTCGATACAAGAAAGAAACGATCCGAAGAGATTTAAAAAGACCAGCAGATTGTTATTTAGCACACGTTAGCCTCCCTTATAATTTCTACATGTTTTCGATGTTCGCTGATCATACATCTCGTCAATCGTTTTTTTTTATTAGTTCTTTAGTTTCGTAGAATCGTTTGTTTTCGTCATAATGATCGTCGACTCGGTAGCACGTTGAGGATTGTAGGACCGTTTGATTATCACGCTGATCATTTCTAGCAAGCGCGTACATACGTGCCGAGTTTGAAATTATAGTGATCCCCATAGCGAGTTCCAAAAGCCATAGACGAACGAGAACATCGAAGAGAACTGCTATGCATTTATTTCCCGATCGATGTTTGAAGAATCTCCCATCCACGTCTTCCCTGAATCGATAAATGTTTTCTCACAATTATATCTGTCCAGAATGTGTCGCGACAAGCACAGCTCGATAAAATAAATTTTGAACGATGCCAAGTTTTTAAGCGACATCGTTCCGTCGTGTTTTAAAATTACCATAAAAGGGACGCTCTCGCTTGAACAAAGAGCCACCCGGTGAAAATGTGAAAGGGCTCCTATATCGAACAGGTAGAGGCAACACCGGGAAGGAAGGAATCACGGAACGGTATAAGGTTTTTACGAGTCAGATTAACTCTGACCTCCTGGATTGAGCAATCAGACGGAAAAGTGGCACGAGCGTGTGGATAAGACTGCCAGGCTGCTGGTTCCGGGTCGAAATGATCGGAAGTCGAGAAACAACGCCAGTGCAGGTGATTCACACGTTGCGTTTAACGTTAACGCCAGAACTATTTTATTAAATCGTTTTCATCCACCCGTTTTCAGATTGTAGAGCTGCGCTCGTCCGAGATTATTCAATTTTCTTTGGACGTATATTATCATAAAATAATCAAATTTCACGATCGGTACTTTTGAAACACACTGTAGACGTGGAAACGCAACGATTGCCACAATTGGGAGGTACAGAGGATTCTTGGAATCGGTGTCATCGCGAGGTTGTACGATATCCTTGCTAATCTCGAATGTGAATAAGCTTCGCGCGGCATCGGAAAGCCGAGCAATTAATTAATTAATCTCCTAATTACCAGTGTCAGTCGCCAGCTGTGCGCGCGGTTCAAAGAAGGTCGCCGTTGAAAGAGACCTTTATGATTACAGAAAAGTGCCATCTTGTAGTTTTTACTTGCGCATTCTACAGCTTCCTTTTATCGGTCTTTTATACGCCCTCTTGAAACGAACAGCTCGTTAAACTTAATTTTCTTCGCGCTCTCTGTGTTTGTAGAGGACTCGCCTCTCTCTCTCTGTGTCTTCCTCGCTTTGTTCGGCGTTCCTCGAACGTCGAAAGCGCACCGCTAAATTTCCGACGTAGACAAACATTCTCGGAATCGACGCTGCTAATATCTAATACTCTCTTGGACCTAATATATTGTTCCAGTAACTGTTACTCTGTCTCGCCTTGTCTATATTTGTCTTGCCAGATACGTTTTTCGAAAGCGATAGTTAACAATATATACTCGAATTGTTTTTCCTTGTCGTTCTAATGGCACGTCCAACAATGCTCTCCAACTATACGCGATTTAACGACGTTCTCTTACTTCGCAATTCACATCTCCCACCGTGGAAGCGAGCAATGAGTTTCCAAGTGAAACCAGCAGACCTCCTCGATCGTGCCTTGCCACTATGAATCCTAGACAGTGGAGGCTCTGTGTGTTCCTGACGTTTCTGGTTGGTTTCACTTCTCAGGATTTCCTGTTTCCTGCACCGTGGATGACCCTATCAACGAACTGCAGTTGCACGTCACTGTTGCAGCTGCAGCTCCTTCATGCTCGCGAACCGTGGCTGCGTAATGCGAAGGGAACGAAAGAAAATGAGCGAACGCCGTGAAACCGCTAGAAGGAAATGGCGAACGTGGAAAAATCACGGAAGACCCGGTCCTCGCGTGCACGTTTTCACCGGTTTCCGATCTCAACGCCTGTCTTTTATTATTCTAACCGTCGATCGGTAATCATCGACAGCCAAGGACGCCCATCGATCTCGGACAGAATCGATCGCACAACTAAACGCTAAACAAAACCGAGAAGCGCCGACCACACGCGTTCGGTATAATCAAGACATCTCGTCCACGATTAAGAAATCACGATTCCGCGAAGGTACCTTCGAACATGGTAAATTCAATTATGAATACACAATACACGTTCGGTCAGCTTACTTTATAACTCGCTACGGCTGTCTATTTTAATAGCGAGAGTGATTTACGCATATACGCGTTTATTGCACGGCGCGGCGGTGCGTGCCTCGCTGGAAAGTGGCTGCGACGAAGGAATTTCTGAAAGATCGTAAAACTGATTTACACAAAAGCAGGCGAGTCGGCGTAATGACAAACGGATAATTTACAAATCCCCATTCAATCTGAAAGTAACTTTTCGTACGGGACGTTAATGTATTTCTGTTGCGTCGTGGAGCGAAAAGGTTCTTGCGAGATGCGACACGAATGTTCTGTTTCTCGCTTTTTACAGTAGAAGTACGTATCAAATGAAATTGATGTATGTGTAAAATACATCCACCTGGAGTATCCGCGAAGGAAATCGTGTAACAAGGGGTTAATCGCGCCAATTAACGCCGACACAAGCCAAACAACCAAGTGAAATCGCTTTACAGGCTAGCTCGTCCCCGGGGCAGTTGTTCCCGGGCGTCATGACATATTAACGTCGTAATAAATTAAAATCGCGCATATTCATGAAGGGCCGGATTAAAAGCGGGAAACGCGTATAATCGCAGTAGGCAAACGCGGCGTGGCATGCAATTAAAAATTCAGCTCCGCCGTCGTAGATTAGCCCGACTATATCGCTCGAGTGAGCCTCCCCCAGACCGGGATCCTCCAATTTCTCTGAACTTCCGCAAATCCTCGTCTGCAGTTTCCAACCCTACCTTCTCCTCCTCCTCCCTTTACTCTATCCCCCTTCCCCGTCGATCTTCCGGGTAGCTAACCGACAATTAAACTTTCATAACCTGTTCATTAGCACGAATTAACGCGGTGCGCTAACTCATCTGGATTCCGCTAATGCAACGCACTTAATTTACAGCGCACCGGGCGTCCTCGTGCACGAGGTTGCAGGGGTGTGTTTGCCCTCCTTCTCCCCGGAGGACACGTCGACAACAGAGAGACGAGTGGCGCGGGGGCGGACCGGGTAAGTGAGATCATAAACGACACACACGAGAAACAGAGGGAGACCGGCGACGGGACGATACGGAGGGTGAGAGAGAGAAAGAGGATCGGGCAACGACAGAGGGACATTTAGAGACTGATGGCGCAAACCTTTTAGGCAAACTAATGCACCGAACCTGTTACATCAGAGAGGCTACTCGCACTGGCCACCCCCTTGTCTCTTCGCGCACCCCCTTGCTTGCTGCGCTGTGTACCGATTGCATTCGTTACGGGAAATATGCACTGTATCAGCGCGCATTTTTGCTGGGCCTGACAGCGTCTTTGCTCCAGTCGCGTCATCGGAAATAGGAACGAGTTACTGCTCTTTTTTAAGTAAAAATAAGAAAAAATAACAGAGGAAAACATCGTATGCCTAAAATACGTCCACACTTTTTACGCGGATGCACCGATGCAACTGCAAGATGCAATTTCTTTGTTCAACCAATCGATCCCTTTCATTATCTTGCGTGTAAAAGTGTTAACCCAAGATCATCGAAATGTCGATATTTCACGAGATATTTGACATTTTGTCTGCTCTACATTGCGCGTAACCATTTTTATCATAAGCGCATAAAATCCGCAGACTAGCTGTTACTAGATCTTTATAGAAAAAAAAATTTTATACATCAATTGCAAGCTATGGGGGCTAAGTAAAAATTGATTTTCCTCGTTAATGATTTTGTATATGTTAAAAATAGTATATCGTTATTGTTGAAGTCTTTTAATCTTTTTCCTTTTTTGAATCACAGCTACTCGTTTTTTGTCATAAATGCATAAAGTCTAAAAACTGTTCTAATTTCTACGAAGTATTTCTAGAAAGTATTTCTGTATAGCATTTCTACAGTGAGTTCTCGCACGCGATCAATCTCTATCAGTTTCAAACGAGTGTATAAATCGCAAACATAAATATGCGTTATATTTTTTTTTTTCGATCGTGCGCTAGGATTAATACGCAAGATTCGGATCCGAATGAAGAATGAACTGTTCCGATCAAGTTATGGAATTTCAGAACACCCCGTGCACAGAATCGTTTGTCTTAACTATTCGTGCGGGAGAGCGTACATGCACGCGTATGCAATTACCTGTTTGACTAGAGCGTGCAACCCGTAATTACCGCGGGGAATTCGCGATTATTAATTTAAGTATTACTCCACAGACCTATATGCCGGCTTTGCATGCGGGACACCTAAGTTGGCCAGATAAGTTGTCCCCGAGTCGAAATTAATGCACTGTCCACCGCGAGGATTAGTAAAAGTAGCATGACGAATGATACCTTTTTTTGATTAATCTACAGCAAGTCCTCAACTCACGCGGTTTCCGTGCAAGTCGAAAAACCGCGGAAGTCGAATAGTGCCTGAACGCCATCGCTGAAAGGTTATTAATAAAATCTGCCGTGTACATACTATACGCATAAACTCATTTGAAAGAAAAATTCAAGCAAACTGTGTTCATGGAAAATTGATAAGTGATCAGTGGATGAATTTTGTACCCGAATTCCAACGAACTGGAGCGAAACAGGAGTTTATTTTCTTTCTTAATATGTTTAACCCTTGTTTAGCCAACCGGGTACCCATTTACTACATTTCTTTCAACAATTTGTTAATGTTCCTTTAAAAATATTACAAAATTTCTCTGAATGTCTATTCTTTGCTCGCTAATGTATTAATTTATAGTCTTAAAATGAGAATTTGAAAAAAGAATATAGTAGTATTATAAAATACTCGTTCTTGTCATAAATGCATCAAATCCGCTGTCCACCGTCAACTTCACACGTGAATTCATTACTTCACATTAATTCTGTCGCATACGTGCCGGCAAAGCTGCCGTTCCGCCAGTGAAAAAAAACCGAATTTCACAGTTCGGAATTGGTTTTCTGATTCTCTTCCAAGGATCCGCGTATCCATGACTCTGCGTAAGTCTTTAAAAATTTTAATTTTGCTAACGAGTCAACGCGGTACAAAAACTGCGGAGAGATCTAACGGTGTGTGACTTAATTACAACGTACCGTAGGTACCCGTACCCCAAGTTAGTTCCCTTTCCTCCGCGGTATGAATATCGCATTAAGTCATGAGTGAGAGATAGCCCCGGGCAGGGGTTGGGTCTCTCCGATGGGAAACTACGAATTTAATAGAATAATAAATGGACCCGTCTGCGTCACAACCGTATAGGTATACACCAGCCGGACGATACCGTGCGCGAAAGATCGGCACGTGATAATTTCGATTTTTCCATCGGAGCAACTTAATTTCCTCGATGCTTTTAGCATGTTCTTTCGTTCCGCCGTGTAGGACGCAGACACAGGTGAGCGGTGCTTAAATTGACGCCATATTCGTAATAATGCACGAGAGATATAGGAAGGAAGTTGACTGCTCCGTAACTTTTATAACAGTGATTATGGTAATGGCCGGGCACTGTACGCCGGGGCACAGTTCTTTTAGGACATATTAAACCATGGATTATGGATTGTAATATCGTGGAAGACGTTCCGGGCAATATCGTTCGGCACGTTCTTTCGAACCAGACGAAATTTTCCCTCGGTGCGATGCCGACGGGAATATTGCCGGTTTCCGCGGCGAACTTTACAAAATAAACAGGGCCCGGTATGCATATGGATCGCGGGAGGATGATAATGGACCGGACTTCGTTTATAATGTGCTCGGGAATGTGTGTGTACGTGTTTGATAAGCACGCGTTCCCAGGCTGGTAATTTGAAAATTTTGCGGTCGCGGTTTGTGGCGGCGAATGGGAAATTAAATAAGTAATAAGTGATAACTAGACTGCGCATCTCTTGATGCAAAATAAAAAATGCCTGCATCGATCGCGACAAATAGAAACCAGATTGGGTGTTATTTCTTCCCTTAATAATTTGAATGGAGGGGAAAACAACAATTTTTTAATTTCATCTACTTAATTTTCCTATAAATGCATAAATATCCGCGAGCCAGTGATAACTACTAATTTTTCTCATAAATTAAAGAGTTCTATAAATTCCTCAACGTCCGCCATCGCTTCTCGTTGCAAACTGTCTCACTCTCCTCGAATCGCCACGTGTCCTCGCGCAAGGTTAGCTCGAAAAAGTGCTGGAAAAAGTGCTAAAGTAGTGGATGCTGCAGGAATTTTGGTGGCGCATGCGATCGCGCGGCACATGTTAGCACAGTTTACAAAACAAACACTCTCCGCGGATCGTAAAGGGCGTCGGTGTCCTAGGATGATGAAGCAACGATACACGACGGGCTGGGGACAGCGTCCGTTGCGCACTGATAACACAATTAGCTTGTCTCGTCATGCGCGACCTCTGATAAGGGATTCCCTCACTCTTGGCCCTGTCTAACATCTCCCACTCCGTATTCTCTCTGTGCGCGTTTGTTTCTCTCGCTCTCCCGACTCGTGCGGTGTCCGTCGTCGTTGTCTCTCGTTCTATCCGGCTCGGGATTCGATCGTGTTCGAAGCCCAGGATCTCGTCGGTCGAGTAAATCCAGACGAGGAGATCCTTTGGGAGTACACGGCGTTCCAGGGACGCGTGACAAGGGCGGCGGGGGTGCAGCTTAACCCTCTCCGATGCGATGGCGAAGGGACACAACACGCGGGGTGAACCCGACCCCAACGTTAATACCTTCCGGCAGGTTTTCTTCACTTGATTTATTCCGCAGGGGCTAGGGATATCGTGTGGCACGGCACGCACGTGCGTGCACACGTACCCAGAACGCGCCGGTTTTCGCACGGGCACGCGACTCTGTGTAGGTATTAGTATGCCGAAGGGGCGGACCTGATGCTGCGAGCGAGATACTTGAACGGAGACCGCGGATGTCCAGATCGTGCCCTCCCAGGCACATTCGGTGCCAACCGAGGGATGCCACCCCCCTGTAAAATTGTTCGCTACGCCGCGCCGTGGGCCGGCGTCGCAAAAATCGCTCCGCAAAATTCATACGAAGCGGTGCTTGCCTTTTGAAAAACTTCCGATCCGGAATGGGGCTGTTACTTTCCCGAAGCTTCGAAGATTCGACCTGCTCGTAGTTTCGAAGCCTTCGAATCGTATGAGGTTGTAACTTACGAGCTTCGTGTTATGTCATGATTCTTCACAAATGTTTGTCAAATGAAAATATAAATGAAAAAGTTGATAGAAGTAACAGAATATAAAAAATAAAAAAGATTTAAGTCGAAGCTTCGAAACTTCGATTCTCAAGAAACAGAAACACAATTAATTTATTCCCTTTATGATTTTAATAGAAGAGAAATCATATATGGACATCTCCAATTTTTTAAATTTTTCGACGATTTCGAAGTTCATTATTTTGTTCAACATCACTAGACTGCGGATGTTTATTCAAAATGAAAATTGTCTGCATCGATTGCAAGAAACAGAAACAAAATCAATTTATTCCCTTTATGATTTTAATAGAAGAGAAATCATATATGGACATCTTCAATTTTTTAAATTTTTCGACGATTTCGAAGTTCATTATTTTGTTCAACATCACTAGACTGCGGATGTTTATGCAAAATGAAAATTGTCTGCATCGATGGCAAGAAACAGAAACAAAATCAATTTATTCGGTTTAGGATTTTAATAGAAGAGAAATCATATATGGACATCCTCAATTTTTTAAATTTTTCGACGATTTCGATGTGTATTATTTTGTTCGTCATCAGAAGACTGCGGATGTTTATGCAAAATGAAAATTGTCTGCATCGATTGCAAGAAACAGAAACAAAATTGATTTATTCCCTTTATGATTTTAATAGAAGAGAAATCATATATGGACATATTCAATTTTTAAAATTTTTCGACGATTTCGAAGTTCATTATTTTGTTCGTCATCAGTAGACTGCGGATGTTTATTCAAAATAAAAATTGTCTGCATCGATTGCAAGAAACAGAAACAAAATCAATTTATTCCCTTTATGATTTTAATAGAAGAGAAATCATATATGGACATCTTCAATTTTTTAAATTTTTCGACGATTTCGAAGTTCATTATTTTGTTCAACATCACTAGACTGCGGATGTTTATGCAAAATGAAAATTGTCTGCATCGATGGCAAGAAACAGAAACAAAATCAATTTATTCCCTTTAGGATTTTAATAGAAGAGAAATCATATATGGACATCCTCAATTTTTTAAATTTTTCGACGATTTCGATGTGTATTATTTTGTTCGTCATCAGAAGACTGCGGATGTTTATGCAAAATGAAAATTGTCTGCATCGATTGCAAGAAACAGAAACAAAATTGATTTATTCCCTTTATGATTTTAATAGAAGAGAAATCATATATGGACATATTCAATTTTTAAAATTTTTCGACGATTTCGAAGTTCATTATTTTGTTCGTCATCAGTAGACTGCGGATGTTTATTCAAAATAAAAATTGTCTGCATCGATTGCAAGAAACAGAAACAAAATCAATTTATTCCCTTTATGATTTTAATAGAAGAGAAATCATATATGGATATCTTCAATTTTTTAAATTTTTCGACAATTTCGAAGTTTATTATTTTGTTCGTCATCAGAAGACTGCGGATGTTTATGCAAAATAAAAATTGTCTGCATCGATTGCAAGAAACGTGGTAACAACTTTTGCAACTTCGTCATCATCTGCTCCTCCGCATCACGCTCTTCTAGCAGATCTTGTTCGCCGCCACTGGAAACGTTTGTCACACTTTCGGCTACCGTTCACGAACGCGTGTTAACATGTTTATGCAAATGAGCGGTCCGATGGAGAAACATGGAGCGAGGAATGAAATAGTATTCGATTCTGTTTATACCGAAATCGACTCTTCAACATTTACTGCAAGGCACACCTGCAAACAATGAATGAAATTTTCATTCAATGTTCTTGCTAATAATATTGCAGCGGAATGAAAACCACGAAATCTTCGAGTGAACTATATGTCTATTGGAACAACACGAATCTTGATGATGCAGAAATCAAAACATTAGATGATCTTTTTGTTGAGAAAGATTTGATAAAAATGCTTCTAGTGATTTTCTCAAAAAGCACGAGTGTATTAAATATATAAATTCATGAATTGTGTAGGTAAAGAATATTGTATATTTGATCGTATACGGTTTTTTTGGATAACTTGGATAAGTAGGTTATTTAACGGCGCGGTGACTAATTGTTTGGTTGTACATTGAAAGTTCGGACGCATTTCCGACTGCTGTCTTAATAGGAGAAGATAATACGTTAACTGTAAAAATATCATTTAAGAGGATATATCCGACCATAAATGCATTCGTTAATATCATCTTCGAGAAACCGTATTCCACGTCGCGTTTGGCCTTTTAACCTATTTTTTTACCAATATATCTATCTGACCCGGTCCCTAAAACCACGTCTGAACCGGTTTCAGCACATCAGAACGCTTTACAGTTTACAATGATTGGCAATCTTGGAACAGTATTTTTCTAACATGTGCGCATAATTGAGTAACATCAGAAATGCTTTGCGAAGCAATAAATCGCAAAGAACTTTATTATTACTACTACTGTTATTATTATTATTCCGCATTACTTCACGTGTATGTAAACACCGCAAGAGTTAGGGGAACGGATAATACCTTGTTTTTCTTTTGGAGCTTCAAAAGCGAGTACATCGTTCCCCACGATCGGAATAATAATTATTTATTCGTTTCTCAATATAGAAATACAAACGTTTCAAGATGTTTGAAATAGAATTTTCCAAAATTGGAAATATTCGCTACAAATAAAATTTTGTTTGCAAGATCATTTACCAAAAAAGAGTGCGAGACTAAAATCAAAGTAATTAACCCTTAGCACTCGAGTGGTGGCTCAGAGTCACCACTAAAAATTTAAAGTAAGGTGACTTTTTGTTTTTATCAAAAAATATTTATTTATTCATCGATATTTATGTTGTCCCCTTCAAAGTAATCCCCTCTCAGATATAATACACTTGTGCCAGCGCTTTTTCCAATCCTCGAAGCACTTCCGATAAGCACTTTTTGGTATAGCATTGAGCTCTTCCAGCGATGCAGTCTTTATCTCCTCGATCGTTGCAAATCTTCGTCCTTTCGTGGGTCTCTTCAGTTATGGGAACAGGAAAAAGTCGCAGGGGGCCAAATCCGGTGAATACGGTGGCCGAGGCATGATCGTGGTGTTGTTTCTGGCCAAAAAATTACTCGCAAGCAACGATGAGCGAGCAGGTGCATTATCGTGATGCAGAATCCATGGATTGTGTTTCCAAAATTCCGTTAAAATTGCTTGGCACGAACCAAACGAGATTGGCACGAGATTCTAATGGTAATTGAACGATTCCCCGACACTATTTTCTTCGTTTCTTCAACGTTTTCATCGGTTGTTGACGTGCTGGGGCGTCCAGGGCGAGCTTTGTCGTTAACATCTTCTCGGCCGTCTTGGAAGAGCTTCTACCACTTATAAACATTTTTTTTACTCGGAGTACACTCACCGTATGCCACTGTCAACATTTCAAGTGTTTTCGAGCACTTAATTCCATTTTTTGCACAAAATTTGATGCAAATTCTTCGATCCATTTTTTTCGACAGCAGAAAACCGCCGAACACGCGAATCACTTCTAACCTTTATGCTTCCCACAAACAAACAAAAAATCCTATATAGCTGAAACTGTGAACATATGTTTGGGACGAGTGTACCAGCATAAGAAAAAAGAAAAGAAAACGAAAATCGACTGTAGGTATCCCGCGAAATTCAAAAAGTCACCTTACTTCTTTGATCACATCTCGTATACAGGGTGTTCACGCTATTACTAGCCAGCGTTATTCTTGTAAATAGTAAATATTAGAAAAAAATGAAAGAGGAAAAAGTAGTACTAGATTTTTATACGCAACATAATGACGTATGTGATTTTTTTGCGTTTGTACTATTTTGTTAGATACGAAGGCGACCTTCAATTTTTTAAATGGAATGCTGTATATATTTTTATAACACACGAAAGCGTGTTTCTAGACGAATTCATCCGTATACTGCATAGTGACCTTCAAGATCGTGCAAGGTCAGAAACGGAAGAAACATTTTGAATATTTCATACTAATTCACACCAATGTGTTTACAAGTATTCCTTATTCATACGAATCAGACGATGTTGTCATTCGCTATCAGAGTGTCTACTTCTAGTTTCTTATATGACGAGACCATTTCAGTATTACTTCCGAAACCAATTAGTAATATCGCATAGGGATGCATTGTTCTTCGGTGGACGGGAAAGCGGATATGGCAAGCATTTATTACCAGTGCGATGGAAATAAAAAACAAAGTAAGTTGAAATACCTAGGAGAATATCCGTAGAGAATGCAACCAAATGAAAATCATTTTGTTTTGCTTGCAAAGCGTTCGAAGGAAACAGGGTCTTTGCAAAATAAGTGTCATAATCGGCGATGTCTTCTTTTTGAAGATAAAAAACTAGAAGTCCTCTTACATTTTGAACAAAATCCGACAACTTCGGTACGAAAAGTAGCTTCCGCGTGTGGTAGCCTCGCCAATAAAGAATACTTGTGAACACATTGGTATATGAAATTTTCAAAATGTTTCTTCCATTTCTGACCTTGCATAACCTTGAATATTTCCTCGAAGATCGCTGTGCGGTATACGGATAAATTCGTCTAGACACACGCGTTCATGTGTTACAAAAAAATATACAGCGTTCCATTTAAAAAACGAAGGTCATCTTCGTATCTAACAAAATGGTATAATCACAAAAAAAATCACATACGCCATTGTGTCGCGTATAAAAAACAGTACTACTTTTTCCTCTTTCATTTTTTTCTAATATTTACTATTTACAAAAAGAACGTTGGCTAGTAATAGCGTGAACACCCTGCATATCTAATCAATTCCTAAACGTTTAAGTATTATACGAGGTTTTACATCAATTTAATATCTCTAAGAAGAAAGGAATCATGTAGAAGGGAGTTGTTCCAGCTAGAAAGAAATGTTTAATTTTCCTAAACGTTTAAGTATTGTACGAGGTTTTACATCAATTTAATATCTCTAAGAAGAAAGGAATCATGTAGAAGGGAGTTGTTCCAGCTAGAAAGAAATGTTTAATTTTCCTAAACGTTTAAGTATTGTACGAGGTTTTACATGAATTTCATATCTCTAAGAAGAAAGAAATCGTATAGAAGGGAGTTGTTCCAGCTAGAAAGAAATGTTTAATTTTCGAGTTAAAGTATTGTGTTGTTCGGAAAGTAATTTCGTTTTTTCCCGACAGAGGATTTAATTGTATTTTTTAGCACCCAGCTTCACACTTAAGCCGCATAATCATTATATGTTTTGAGAGCTGATATAGCAAGGCTTGTGTGTGAAAAAGTCCAATCGATTCTACGCAGTAGTTTTTGGTTGGTGCCATTTTAAATATGGAGAGCAATAAGCAGCATTTTCCTCAAATTTTACTTTTTTACTATAGAAAAGGTAAAAATGCTATTCAAGCCAGAAAGAAATTAACCGATGTGTATGGAGAAGATGTGTTGACGGTACGCCAGTGCCAGAACTGGTTTGCAAATTTTTTTTTTCTTAATTCGGAAGTCTACTGTCATGACAAACTGAATGATGCGCTTCGACAGAAAAGGCCAGAATTAGTCAACAGAAAAGGTGTAGTGTTCCACCAAGATAATGCGAGACCTCATACAAGTTTGGTCACTCGCCAAAAGCTTTTACAGCTTGAATGGGATACAATGCCACACCCACCATATTCTTCAGATCTGGCACCTTCGGATTATTATTTGTTCCGGTCACTGCAAAATTTTCTAGACGGTAAAACCTTCGCTTCAAACGAGGAGGTCAAAAACCACCTCGAACAGTTTTTTGCCAGCAAAGACCAAAAATTTTATCAGCGTGGAATCATGCTACTACCAGAAAGATGGCAAAAGGTATTGGACCAGAATGGCCAATACATAATTTAATAAAATATTTGTTCGTTATACGAAAATTGTCTTTCATTTTCACAAAAAAAAAAAACACGAAATTACTTTCCGAACAACCCAATAGCTCCGAGTGCGAGGGGTTAAAAATGGAGTCGTTCAACCGTCTGCGTGAAGGACACGGCGCTCGAAGCGTCGAACAACCACCTGAAGGACCGAAAACTCGTAAACCGATACGATATCGGCAAGTTTCCGGTACGAGACCACCCCGAGCGGATCGCAAGCTCGGTTTTTCATGTTGAACTTGAAATGCAAGAGTCTGGGGTAGTCGGAGGGAAGCAAACTATGCCGTAGATCGCCTATTGAAAATAAGAGGCCACCGGGAAGAAGCAGTAGCCATAGGCGGAGGCGCATTGTAGCATAGGGGGTGGAAACGGTGCGGTAATAGCATAAATCCGTGGTGTAGTCGGGTCTCGGTATAGTTGGGGAGGGGGAAGGGACAGGCCAGGGTACAGCCGACTCTCGGAAGAAACGACAGTCGCCACTCGACGCCTGCAGTGAACGGAAGGTGGGCCCTGCGCAGACGCGAGCCGCATTTTTCGGACAGAGTGCATTCGTTCCTTCGTCAGAAGAATCAAAACTGGTTTCGAACGTGTATCAGGATCACCGGCAAGTGCGACAAACCAGGTAAACAAACAAGTCTACGAGCCAGCGGTGAATCCGCGCGAGTCCGAGGCGAAACTTCCGAACTCGGCGGAACAGCTGAGCTACAAAACTCGAAAGAAACTGAACAGATATCGAACGACGAGTTCGCGCGTAATCGGTAATCGTACGGGGCTGGGATCGAAAGTGTAGAGCCAAGAAGAGGGGCCAAACTGGTTGCTCGTTCGGTTTGGATCGAATTTTGAAAATCGCCGAGTGAAAAGTGCCGGACGAGGACTCGGTGGCCAGCCGGCTGGAACGAAAAGAGGGATTCGAACGTGGCACGCATGTCGACGGGAGCGGAGAAGGAGAGAAAAAAGAGCTCGTGAAAGTGTCCGAGCGGAATTGTCAGCCAGGAGAGGAGACACGTCTGCCGGGACGGCGATCTATCGATGGAACAGGTGCGAGCTACGTTTCCGAAGGCGAAACCGAGCTGCGACCCCGCTGAGCCCGAGGGTGACACAATGTTCCCGAGAACCAACTAACCGAATCGGCCAATAGACTGCAACCGGGCTTTTCGCGTACACGTGACTCCAAATTTTGCCCCCTCGAACAAGGACCTTGCTACTTATCCGAGTTTTGTGCTTTGTGAGAGTGACCGTTCTTCGTATTCTACGAAATTTTGTAGGCTTGTTTTTATCCGCGTGACCGAGTGATTGGTTGGTCACTTATCTATACACCGTTAAGACTATTATCGACGGAAGCTGATCTTGTCCTTTGCGCGAGGACCAACCGGAAGTCCTCGACGTGGACGTCGTAGCAGAGGAAAGGGAATAGTCACGCTAAGTAAATAGCGCCGGGGATCAGTCTGCGACACGAATTCGAATGGTGAGTCTCCGTTTGTTGTGGTGTACTCGAGAAGTCTAGGTGTGCCATTGGGATACTGCTCGGTTACGTTGATGGGAGGCCGCCGGGCTAAATGGTTCGCCTAATTCGCCCCGCTGCTAGACACTGGCCAATGTTTCTACGTCGATTTTGTGGAAAAGGCGTCTTAGAATTCGCAATCTAAAATTTGGTTGTTTATAGAAACAGAGTTCTAATGTATGCGACGTGCTATACATAGTTAGCGCATTGACCGCCGCCATCGATCACCGGTGATGGACACGTACTAGCTTATTGCCACGCGAAGGTGTCTGTGTTTTTAACACTAGGTTTACGGGACCCGTCAAAATGATGGGCTCTAATATTCTTAATTTGCAATTATTAAGATTGCAGAGATGCTTCCCTGAGAAATTATTTACCAAATTTAATGCTTGGGGTATATGCTATCGGGAAAATGGCCAAAAATTTGGATAGACACATTCTTGTTATGTTTATAAATTAATGTAAAACAGTTGTATTTAGACCTCCGTAAACCTAGCGTTAATCGAGTCAGGGAAGTATAACGAACAAAGTATGTACTTCAGAAAATAACGTACAGCATGGTTTTAAAAATTGTGTCGAAACTGTACAGTTTAACTGAATTAATTAAATTGAATCTTCGGTAAACAGATGTCTGTTTTTATCTGTTCGTTGCACGAATTCTCGCAGTCCTTATAGTTAAATGAATTTATCAACAAACTAATTAACGAGGGAATTACATGCTTGTTTGGAACATGTACACGGGAACACTGTACATATGTCTTCTGTCGGGCGAACGCCTAATGTAAAAACAGAATGCTCGTGTAACCTTAATGTAAACGGAAAGTTTTGAAGTGGAACATTTAGGACAACGTACTGGTTGCCGATCAGCTCATTCGATCGAATTTAATTTACATCGGACGAGGTCTCTCGAACCAGTTCCGCGTCGACTATTTATCGACACAAATTTTTAAGATCATAATTTTAAATGCGATTAGAAAGACGGCTCTATTTTAATCCCGTCTTTCTAAAAATCCGCGGTCCACTGTTAACACTGAACATTCATTTTACAATTATTGTAATTACGAAGTTGCATACGTGGAAATTGATTTGATAAATTTGTAAGCTAAAACATTTGAACAGCTTTTAGAGCTCTGTAGAGGTTCGGTGTTAAATAATTGTATACATAGAAATCTACATACATATTTCGTTGTTCCCGAGCAATTAGTGGGTTAAAAATGAAAGGGGGTACGGGGTGAATGGGGGGTTAATATGTAGAACTCGCGTGCTGTTCCTATTTGTCAGCGTGCGGACAGTCGTGAAAGGGGTTGATCTGTTTTGTCAGCAGCACTTCCGCGGTTCTAACGTCGGACAGCGGATTGGGGTTATTGTTACGGGCGATAAATCGATGGCCGCGGTGATTGAGACAGTTATACGTGACCGTTCGATTGATTAATGGCGATTCTCTGTAGCGCACGGGCCAGCTGTTTGTAAACAAATGATGCGTGCGGTGGAAGCAGAGAGCCAGCCGTGCTGTTGATATCGCGATTCTTTGCGTAATTATTCGCGTTTGCGGCCGCTGCCCATTCACGCGAGATACATCACGCCCGTGCCGCGATAACGAAACGTCCTTTTAACAGCTCCAGAGAGTTTCATTTCTACAACGAAACGATAGCGTTCTAGAAATGTTTGACCATCCGTTTTTGTACGACCAATAATCATTGGATACAATTAAAAATAGGAACACTAACTCAATCGCGAGAATTCGATACAATTTAAAACTTTGCACTCGGAGCTAATTTAACACGAAAATTAAACATATCTTCCGACCTAGAATAATTTCATTCTATATTAACTTTTTTCTTCGTACGAATATAAAATTGATATAATACCTCGTACAATGCTGTAATACGTCTTTATCCCCAAAAATGCCGTAGAAGAGAAAAGAAAATCTATATTCTTTGTATGGCTACATTTATTTGAATGCTTAACTAATGATTACAAACGAATCAAATTTTATTTTATTTGAAAAGATAGGCGTAGCATTCGTATTTGTTGGACCTCGTTTAAATTCTTCATGGCGAGTGTGACTCGTTAAAATACGGCAAGAGGTTAAATGTTTAGTAATTGATTAGACACCGACATATTTAATAATCTAAACAATATTTTGGATGTTGGTACAGCAATTTTCAGCCGCAGAGTCACCATTCGAGTGCTAGGGTTCTAAAGGCAAACTTTTACTGTCCGGCACTGTGCCATTTTCTTTACAGCTGCAGCGATTAATACGTCTTTATCCCCAAAAATGCCGTAGAAGCGAAAAGAAAATCTATATTCTTTGTATGGTTACATTTATTTGAATGCTTAACTAATGATTACAAACGAATCAAATTTTATTTTATTTGAAAAGATAGGCGTAGCATTCGTATTTGTTGGACCTCGTTTAAATTCTTCATGGCGAGTGTGACTCGTTATAATACGGCAAGAGGTTAAACGTTTAGTAATTGATTAGACACCAATATATTTAATAATCTAAACAATATTTTGGATAATGGTACAGCAATTTTCAGCCGCAGAGTCACCATTCGAGTGCTAGGGTTTTAAAGGCAACCTTTTATTCTCCGGCACTGTGCCATTTTCTTTACAGCTGCAGCGATTAATACGTCTTTATTCCCAAAAATGCCGTAGAAGAGAAAAGAAAATCTTTATTCTTTGTATGGCTACATTTATTTGAATGCTTAACTAATGATTACAAACGAATCAAATTTTATTTTATTTAAAAAGAGAGGCGTAGCATTCGTATTTGTTGGACCTCGTTTAAATTCTTCATGACGAGTGTGACTCGTTAAAATACGGCAAGAGGTTAAATGTTTAGTAATTGATTAGACATCAATATATTTAATAATCTAAACGATATTTTGGATGATGGTACAGCAATTTTCAGCCTCAGAGTCACCATTCGAGTGCTAGGGTTTTAAAGGCAAACTTTTACTGTCCGGCACTGTATTGTTTGTCTGTTAACGGTCAAAATTTCCCCAGTTTCCCTAATCGTCCCGGGGATAATCTGTTTGAGGGTTTGAGAACCACCTGGACAATAAACTTGTCTTGTCCCCGGAGGCCTCTGTTACTAATTAGGAGATTTCGTGCGAGTTTCGGTGCCTTTTCGTTTCTCAGCCCGCATAAAGCCTCGAACATTATTAACGGCTATGGGATACCGTTATGGGGGGTAGCGTCGCGTCTTCCGAGACAAAGAGACCTGCGAAATTTCTTCGTGCCTGCGAGCACTGCGACCAGAAACAGAGAGAGAAAGAAAAAAGGTATGAGAACCTCTGGGAACGTAGTCGTTGGTACTGTATGCTCCGAGGATGAGTCCTCGTCGAGGAAGATAGTGAACGACGATAAACCGACCGGGTGGGGATAGATAATACTGTAAAAAGTTAGGAACTTAATGTCTTCGACCATTAGACGAAACAGGGAGGAAAAGAGAGTCAGAGAAGCAGATACGTTCGGTGTCGGATTAATGTCCAAGCACACCGAGACAATATTTCCGCTTCCTATCTCGTTTGAACGGTGTTCCGATGCTCGACCTTCATCCTTTTAGGCCAACGGGAACGAACACCGATATTTCCGGAACCGATTATTGGCTTTTACGAGCGACTTCGATGCACGAAAATATACAGTCGGTCGAATAATTTTTTCATGCGAAAGTGCATGCTCGATTTTACGAGAGTCAGTTTTCTTAGGTTCGAGGGAAAGTTCTGTCGTATTTTAACATTAGGTTCACGGGACCCGTCAAAATGACGGGTTCTAATATTCTTAATTTGCAATTATTAAGATCGCATTGATGCTTCCCTGTGAAATTATTTAGCAAATTTAATTCTTGGGGTATATACTATCGGAAAAAATGGCCAAAAATTTGGATAGACACATTCTTGTTATGTTTATAAATTAATGTAAAATAGTTATATTCGGACCTCCGTAAACTTGCTTGTAAATCAAAAACATATGTTGCCAGCGAGTGAGGAAGCAGGAATTGACAAGTTGTTAGAAATAATGGAAATAATATCAATGAATAATATTAACCGTTGTGTAGTCAACCGGGTACCCATTTACTGTATTTTTCTTTCAACAATTTGTTAAAATTTCTCTGCATGTCCATTCTCGCTAATACATTAATCTTACAATGAGAATTTGTGAGAACATGTTAAATACAGAATGGTTTTAAATAATCTATACATTTTGGTTGACTGCATAAGGGTTAAACATATATTTTTATAAATTTATCCTCAAATGTTTTCCCTCCAACCTAACGTTTCGAAATTGATGTAGAACCAAAAAATTGACAGAGAAGTATAAGCTTTTGTAACGGATGCACGCAGTCGGCAATTCAAATTCTCTTGAGTTAATAAAAGTAAAAATGTTTCCGGCATTGTTCGAAGAACTGAAATTGATGCCATAACAGTTCCCCTGCTACTCCAATGAACCGGAGACCGGGTTTTGCGAAGAAATGAAAGCGTAACATTTCGTGTGCCCGTTAATCGATTTTTGCAGCGCGCACCGGCCAGAAAAGATATTGATATTGAAATTACACGGGCAAAACGTGAGCCTGCATTCGGTCGCCGATCCACCGAAACGTTTCCGTTTCGAGAACTATCAATTCCCCGGTTGGTATCGAGGAAGAAAGTAATTATTTCGTGTTCACGTTCGGTATTAAGGTCGGAGTTTATCGTGGAATTGCCGCAACAGTTTCTTTCTTGTGTCCGGCCGCTTGTTTGCCTTTTTAATTGCTCGGACCGCTAATTTGTATTCGTCACGGAGCGTCGTTTATTTTGTTATATCCGAGCCAGCTGCTGTGCGAAGCACTTCGAGAAACCGCGATACCGCGATAAAAAAATAAAACTTGCATTAATAATAACCGAGGTGAACTCCATCGAACTGTCTATATTTTCTTCTTCGCACAATTAAATAACAAGCTTCTCAAATATAGACATTAAGTCAATAGTTGTATATTAGGTTGGAGGGAATAAGTTCTGTCGTATTCGAAAGAAAACATTTGAATCGATTTATAAAAATGATAGAGTGCCCATTATTTGTAACAACTTGTCGCCATCTTTCGGATAACCTGTCAATTTTGTGTTTTCGATTTACAAGCAAAATTACCCGTTCTTTAACCCTTTCCACTCGGAGCTGTTTTAATTCGAAAATTAAACATTTCTTCCGAACTAGAACAATTCCATGCTACACGATTTTTGTTTTACTTCTATGCGTATAAAATTGACGTAGCATCTCGTGCAAGTATGAAATGTTTAGTAATCGATTAGATACCAACTTATTTAATAATGTAAACAATACTTTGAACGATACAGCAAATTTTGTGGTGACTCTGAGTCACCAATAATGATTTATTTAATCATTTCATGTTAAATTTAATTGCTGGATCTCTAGAATAAAAGAAGCTGAAAATTTGGTTAATAAACTTATAAAAATCTTAACCCTAAGCACTCGAGTGACGCCTCTGAGGCGACATTAATCATTGCTGTACTATTAATTAAAATATTGTTTACGTTATTAGATCTGTCGGTATCTAATCAATTACACAACATTTAACCCTTTGCACTCGAATGGTGACTCTGAGGCGCCAGTAAAAATTGCCATACCATTATTCAAAACAGTTTTAACATTATTAAGCTCGTCTGTATTCTATAAACTGTAGAAAGCTCAACTGTTGTATGAGAAAACAGGTTCAATTTGATGTGCATAATGTAAAAAAGATTGCATAGAATAAAAATGATCTGGGTTGAAAGAAATGTCTTGACTTTCGAATTAACATTGCTTCGAGTCCAAAGGGTTAAGTATTGTATGAAGTGTTACATCAATTTCATATCTACCAAATTTAAAAAATCGTACAGGATGGAAATATTCTAGAACGCAATAAATGTTTAATTTTCCAGTTAAAATAGCTCCGAGTGCAAAGGGTCAATAGAAATCGGGCGCGAACCACGCACAGCGAAGATCCACGGTGTCGCGGAAGATTATTTTTTGTTTGAACTTTCCGGAATAGGGAATTCTTCGGTGCTCGAATCTCCTTATCTTGTCCGAGGATTTCGATAGTCCGATTCGATTGGAAGCGTGTTCCCCGGACAAGTTTGGATCTCGAGGTCACAGATACCAGGTTAATGGAGGTCAGGATCCGCGTTCAGGTCGCGTCGGGGCCATGGAAAAGCGGATCGAGATCAAAGTAGATTGCGATCGTTCGTCGCGCGACTGGTACACTTTGATTCGTTCTTCTCTGGGACGCCTAAAGAGCCGGTGCTGCTGCTGTTGCTGCTGCAGCTACCGGCCATGCAGGTGTAGATCTTATGACAATATTATGAGCACCGATGCAAGCCGCTTGTCGATCCTGTTTTATAACCCCGTCGGTGCGGCTCTTCGAGTTTATACGTCGATCTCGCTTCCTATAACATGTTCACGCAACGAAACGTACGTCTCAGTTCCTTGCCACC
Source organism: Lasioglossum figueresi (assembly GCA_028455805.1). Classification (NCBI taxonomy): domain Eukaryota; kingdom Metazoa; phylum Arthropoda; class Insecta; order Hymenoptera; family Halictidae; genus Lasioglossum; species Lasioglossum figueresi. Next base: position 11,304,258 of record CM052191.1, read on the forward strand.
GTTGACGAGAGTCACGGCGGAAGGCGACACGAACGCTAGCACCGACGTCGAAATTAACGGGCCTGAAATTTTTCGCTCTTCATTGTCGCGATTGTTGCGTCCTCTGCGCACTCGATTCTATTTCTTTGGTTAACGAAACGGTGTATATCCAATCTTTTTATCTGTATCTTTAAAGGAAATTGAAACGATACGTTTTGTAGATTTACGTTGACTGCGAGAACAAGCAACGGACACCGACAGTTTTGAAAATATTTGGATCTTCACTATTTTTAACCGTTTACAACGTCTCTGGCATCGTTGCGAGAAACAATGGAAATCCGCAAAACGTATTTTTCATATTTACAATCTCGGACGATGCTCAACGAAGAAACTGTTACTTCAATGTTCGCTATTTCTGAAATAAGTTATACCGTTTTAAAGGAGACCTGTTCGATCGAGTGTATACCGAGATAAAAATCGCGAATAATCTGACGGGATAATACTGTTATTTCCATAAAATGATGCGATGCGAAATAATAATCAGTCGTAGTTTTATTGTTAAAAAAGGAACGTTCAATCGGTGTCCACGGATAAATACCGTGCTAACGATCGAATCGAATGGACACTTTTCCAGTGAGCGATAGTTATTTATACCGATGAAAACACTATTCGATAGCCTTGTTATCGTAGTTGCATTTACTCGGTTTGCAGAGGACAGTTTAACATCTGCGAAGCGGCGATGGAGAATATTATTTTATTTATTTCTCTAAATTAAGTTTCTTAAATTGTTGATTTTAGAAAAACTTCAATTCGCGGAACGGAAGATGCTCCATCGTTTTGAACGACGAATATACTCGTCAAACACGTTTAAAGTACGCGAACCGAAGGAGGGCTAATCAATTTAATTGAAATGCCCACAGAAGCGTCAATCTGCATGAACTTCCGCGGCGCGTTCGTCGCCGAAGAAAGCGGTTGCGGCAAAATTATGCGTCGGATCTGGTGAATTGCGTAACGAGGAAATTGTGAGAGTAAACGAAGAGTCATTGGAAGTTTCGCGAGAGACGCGTCGAGCACAGATGCAAGTGCATCGATAGGCGATTATGAGATTGCTTGTGCGCCGCGTACAACATTTGTATCTTCTTCGTATGCAGACGTATGCAAGGATAAATGGTACCAATGGTGCAACACTTTCTATCGTGGCGCACAATCGGAATATTCGATTGAACAACGTGCGTCGATCGAGATCGACGCCGGGACGATCACCGCGAGCCTGCAGATTCATCTCACGTTTTTGCGGTTCAACGACGAAAGTGCACGAAAGTTTGCACACGTAGAACCTACCCGGCCATGACACTCTTTTTTTCGAAGCTACCGTCGAAGAAACTCGTCGAGAATGTGAGAAAAATTTTCGATTAAGCCCGTGTGCTTTTAGCCACGGTGAAAGGGACACCGATTAAAATGCGATCCGACGTTTCGCTTAATTAAGACATTTATTCCTTTTACGAGCGGATGTCCACTCAAGTTTCCCGGGAATTCACGCCGGGATGAATTTATAAATTCTGCGGTTGGTCGGACAGCCTCGGCTAGGTTTTGGACCAAGCGCCGTGCCAAAAGAAGTCGAGATTCTGGAAATAAGAAAATTCTCGAATTCTCAAATTTCCCTGACGAACACGCGAACTTCTTGAATGAAGAAAATCAGTTCAAAATTAGTTCAAACGATATCGATGTTTCGTTTCCTGTGACGCTGTTTGCAAAGAAAGTGTACAAACCAAAGTATACTGTGATTATACAGAGTTCCTGCCGCATAATCAAGCTTTCCGACCGCGTTGTATGTAATTGTATCGGTCACCGTATCATAGGTCAAGCTGACATTAGGCAGACGTTGCGACTCGGTCTCGCTGACAGCAGAAGAGAGTAAGATACAGAAAGAGAGATGGCGCATAGAGAAGAGAGGATTAGCGATAACCGAGTGACTATAAGACAGATGCGACCTGCTGGCCAATAAAATGTCGTAGTATCGTGTCTAATCTTTATAGTTGTGTCTTAATTCTCGTTGCGACGCAACAGTAGGGAGGGAATCTCCTATACGTATGTGCTACACACATGGATAAGCGTATTAAGCATTTCTATACTACTGGTTCGTCGAATAACATCTGCTAACGACATTTAAAGTCCACGGTTTTGTTATCGTGTTTGATTGGACGAGAGCGTTTTGGTATTGGTCGAACGGAAATTAAACAGATCAGGCTATGTTTTGCTCTGGGTACGTAGCAAAAGTCACTGATATACACATCAAATTCGGTTGTTCATCTAAATATTCTTGCTGGACCGTGTATCTTTACATTTTTACCCCAAGAGCATTTATAGTTGACAATTTGCTGGCAAATTATCATCAATTTTCGTCGTGGGCCCTGTGTTGGGGATTTGTAGACAAAACCACCAACCATATCCCAACCGCTGGTCACCGTTGACCAACCATAAATGCTATTATTATATATAATGGTTGGCATCTTGTTGAGCCTTGGTTGCAACAATACTTGATATTCCTTCGTAAATTGTCATCAATTTTCGTCGTGGACGCGGACGCAGGACGCGGACCCAATATTTGACGATTTGTACGCAAAACCCCCGACAAACTCCCAACCGTTGGCCAACCGTAAATGTTTGTACCAGGGTAGTTTGTTATTTTCTCAAAAACACAGAATAAAGGAAATATTTTTCTACCGATTTATGAGTGCTTCCGGGTGGAGGAGCGTTATAGAGGAATTGTTTAGATTGTGTTTAGATTTATTCCCGATACGAAAGGCCGCAGCTGCGCTTAGACCCTGGGATTGTAGGGACGATCCCGTTGGTGTACGATATACAAACGAACGAAGGGTGTGTGGGAGGGGTCGATAATTGTGACAGAAATTCAATCCTTTGGATGGTGAACCTAATGCCCTGTACTGACTGCCAATTCAATCAAGTGCCGACCAATCGTAGCCCCCGGTACGGGATTTTAGCCTCGGATCGTTCCACGGGATTTTGCCACGGTCCGGCGGGGACGAATAAAATGCCGGCGGAGCACCGTGTATCGTCGAAACGAAAATAGGTATTAACTATTCAATGGCGGGCGTGATGAACCGAACTGTATTTCTGTGTAAGCCGTTCGTCAATTTTGATCGTGCGGGGAAAATAACTCTCCGAGAGCAGATTTCGGCGAGGAGGAACGCTCGTCGACGGCTCAACTCCAAAATGCATTCACGAAAATCCTAACGCCACTCCATTTCTTTTTATACTATTCTCTTTGTCGATGTTATTGTTAGACGCATCATGCGAAACGATTATTCATGTTGTTTCTCTCGATCGAACGTATTTTTAACCACCTTTCTCTAGGGCGCACCGTTAAACCACTCGATCCATTTTTATTTAACCAGTTAACTGCGTTCGACGTGTATACACGTCAATCCATAACTCTATCGCGGTGCAACAACAATAACCTTTTCACGAATGAATTGTTAATGTTTTATCAAATAAAAATGTAATCCTTCCTCGTTTTTCGTAACATTTATAATAGCACCATTTGCTCCGCGTTCGACGCGTATACTTGTCATTGCTTGATTTTAACACTAGATTTACGGGACTCGTAAAAACGACGGGTTCTAATATTCTGAATTTGCGATTATTAAGATCGTAAAAGTGCTTTCCTGAGGAATTATTTACCAAATTTATGTCTTTGGGTATATATTATTAGAAAAATAGCCAAAAATTTGGATATACGCATCCTTGTTATGTTTATAAAGTAATGTGAAATAGTTATTTCTACAGCTCCGTAAACCTAGTGTTAATTCCGCACTCAGTCGGGGATTTTTAAAACTAAATCCCGCAATTAAGAGGATAAAATGGATTAGGTCGTGCGGAAAGCCATTTCGTTTTCTCAAGGGAAAGTGAAAGCCAATTCTTTGCCATTTAGAATAAGTTTTACGACATTCTGTTCCATGATCTCTGCCGATTTTTCTATTCATTTCTATCTTTCTATTTCTATATATATTTTTTTTTATTTGAAATGTAATTTACACCGCATAAAAAATGTTAAAGAAGCGAAAAAATGGTAATCCGATGGTACATCCCCTCCTTAAACAGCACACCCTTTTTTCGTGCACTTCGTTTTTACCCTTGCGGTAACAAAAAAAAAACAGAAAGGTTAGAATAAGAAGAAGGTTAGAAGGTTTTTCTACACGAAAAACGAAATTACTTTCCGATCTGATTCAAATCGAAATTTCTATCGCGACTATAAAGATTATCGAGCACCTTTCGCAAAAATAAATATTAATGAACTTCGGCATAGCGAGTTTTCCGCACCCCACGAACCCCGCGTTACAAGTACGATCACGAATTCCCTGTCAAACTGAATTTCTCGATTTTCCTTTGTATCGGTAGCCGAGCAGACGGCTGCTCGTGGGACTGGCTCTGTCGCTGCGTAACCCAGCCCGTAACAAATTAACAACACGTGTTTCGCATTCGCGTCGGTGTTGCTCTACAGAGGACACGGAGGACTTTATGGGCTCACGTTTCCAGCCCCGGAGTCAATCGAATCATCGGATCCTTGCGAGCTCCTTTACGGGCTTAGCCCCACGTCCCTCCACCATGGCCCCCGTTGTCTAAGGTCACGAAAAAGGTCTCTGGGAGTACAATAACGTTGAGATCTAACAAAAACTGTAGGAACATGATAGTCAGATGAATGAACTGTTCGGAACATGACCTGCCTTCCTAAACAAACTTGCGGTGGTAACGACTGAATCTTATTTTCTGATACCAGATCGTAAATGTTCAGTTTAGCCATTTCAACATCAGACGAGTTTTCTAATTTCTAATTTTATATTCCACATTATTAGACTCTGCGGATGTCCATGCACTTTCCAATTTTTGTAGGCAAATTTTAAAAATGTCGAGCGAAATGAAATTCTGTTTCTAACGGAAAACGAAAATTCTGTACAAAATTAACCTCTTAACTGCGGAATTTAGTTTTAACCCTTTGCACGCGGAGATATATTTTAACTGGACAATTAAAGATTTCTTCCGATCTAAAATATTTCCATCCTGTACGATTTTTTAAATTTGGTGGATATGAAATTGTTGTATTACCTCGTACAATACGTAAATGTTTAGTGATTGATTAGATACCGACAGATCTAATAATGTAAACAATACTTTAAATAATAGAACAGCAATTATTAATGGCGCCTCAGAGGCGTCACTCGAGTGCCAAGGGTTAAAAATCTCCGACTGAGTGCGGAATTAAAATCATGCAATGACAAGTATGCGCGTTGAACGCGGAGCAAATGGTACTATTATAAATTTTACGAAAAACGAGGAAGGATTACATTTTTTTTGATAAAACATTAACAATTCATTCTTGAAAAGGTTATTGTTATTGCACCGCGATAAAGTTCTGGATTGACGGGCATACACGTCGAACGCAGTTAACTGGTTAATAACCGATAAACGCATAAAGATCCGCAGTCTATTCATTATATTTATGTTGCTTTTACATTCGACAAGTTTGACAAGTTTTTGTAATAAAAATACTTCATGCGTCGAGTATATAAATGACTGTAACGATGGTCGTTTGATTCCTTTAATCGAATATTTTTTGTCAAAGCTTGTAGTCCGGCTATGTGCATTTTTCGCCACGTTTTTGTGCAATTATCGAGGTTCTACAGTAACGCAGTTTGATTGTCATGTGTCTAGCGGCAGGTTCTCGTGCGTGTTTGCCTCGGTTGTTGATTGTTGGAACGAAATGATGTTGGGCGGCCGGTGAAGTATTGCCAAGAACAGAAAAACCGTGAAGCCAGTCGCAGGAAGCGGCGCGACAGTTTAATGTTACGGTAAACTGTACCCTAACAGTTTCGATGTCATCATCGCGAAGGTGTGATGCTTGACGAGACCGTTTCGTCGAGTCTTCTAAATGTCGCAACGTCGCCTTGAAGGTCGGAAAATTGGAGTCGGGACGTGGCGAATCAGAAATTGAAATAACGCACTTCAACTTCTTCTTTGTGCATGAATGACGCATTTTTACTTGGTACGCGCGCGCTAAACTTTATCTTATTTCGTCCGATACAGGGTTCTTCGGAATTCCTGGATAAAAATTCTGGCCATAATCTTATTAAAAGGAGAACTCGTAATTTTAACCCAGCGAACCTGGGTAGAGTTCAACTTGAGTCACGTAACTCCGAAAGATCTCGTATTTTAACGGACACGGCGGGCAGCATGGGAAAGAACGGTTTCTACGATGCGGGAATGTTCTTCAGCTTGTTCCCTGAATTAAGACAGAGACGGTTTTAAAAGATTAGGCTCGAAGAAACGAGGAAACTTTTCATTTTAACGGTTTTATGTGAACCAATAATTTTAAGGAAATTATTTGAGAAAGAGCAACGTTTAAAGTATCGATTAACATACCAACGAGCTGCAAGTGGTCGAATGTTGTGAAAATCGTAGTTTTTCCCGACTTTTGCTCAGTTTCTTCTTAAAATTCACAGATTCTTACATTTCAACAATTTCGATGAAATTTTCAGTATACGTATAACTAACATACATCTATCATACTCTAATAAGAAAATTTTAAAAAGTGTAATAATTGCAATTTTTTCAAATTCTTTTTCCCATGTCATTTGATAAAAACCAATTCTTCTAATATTTCAAAAACGGTCACGTCGTTTGGTCCGATTCAAATACTTTCGTGAGTCGCCGTATGTGCCGACAAAGCTCGCGTTCCAGCAATCAGAAAACGAATTTCATAGTTCGAATTTGATTTTCCGATTCGCTTTTAACCAGTGACCTGCGTTCGACGTGTATACACGTAAATCAGAATCTCTATTGCGGTGCATCAACAATAATCTTTTGAAGAATGAATTGTTAATTTTGTTATCTAATAAAAATGTAATCCTACCTCGTTTTTCGTAAAATTTATAATAGGACACAATGCCCTGCGTTCGGCGCGTATACTCGTCATTGGTTGATTTTAACACTAGGTTTACGGAGGTCTAAATATAACTATTTCACATTGCTTTATAATCATAACAAGAATGTTTCTACCCAAATTTTTGGCTATTTTTACAATAATATATACCCAAAGAAATAAATTTGGTAAATAATTCCTCAGGAAAGCACTTTTACAATCTTAATAATCGCAAATTAAGAATATTAGAACCCGTCATTTTGACGGGTCCCGTAAATCTGGTGTTAAACGGTGTCGTAAAAACTTATTCTAAATGGCAAAGAATTGGCTTTCACTTTCCCTTGAGAAAACGAAATGGCTTTCTGCGCACGACCTAATACATTTTAATCTCTTAACTGCGGAATTTAGTTTTAAAAATCCCCGACTGAGTGCGGAATTAACACTAGATTTACGGAGCTGTAGAAATAACTATTTCACATTACTTTATAAACATGACAAGGATGTGTCTATCCAAATGTTTGGCCATTTTTCCGATAGTATATACCCCAAGAATTAAATTTGGTAAATAATTTCTCAAAGAAGCATCTTTCAATCTTAATAATTGCAAATTAAGAATATTAGAACCCGTCATTTTGACGGGTCCCGTAAATCTAGTGTTAACCCTTAGCACTCGAGTGGCGACTCTGAGGCGCCACTAAAAATTGCTTTACCATTATTCAAAATATTGTTTGCATTACTATATATGTATCTAAGGTATCTAATGAATTAATAAACATTTAAATATTGCACGCGGTATTATAGATATTTCATATTCATACAGAGAAAAGAATTAATATAGAATGGAATTATTCTAGGTCGAAAGAAATGTTGAATTTTCCAGTTAAAATAGGTCCGAGTGCAAAGGGTTAATTCCGCACTCCGTGGGGGATTTTTAAAATTAAATTCCGCTGTTAAGAGGTTAAAAATCGTCGTATGTCGAGGACTATTGCGAAAACAATGATCCTTGGCGACGTGAAAAATATTTCACGCATGCGGGTCAACAGGCAGAGGCGAACTTGACAATATGCAGAGTCGCGACGAAACCCTGGTAGGTTTGTTTCGCGATCGTCGTCGTCTACGAAACGATTTCACGTTCAAGGACCATCTCTCGGCCACGGTTGTGCAAATCCCTCGCGTCGCGTGTGGGTGTCTCGAATTTTGACCAGTGAGTTTGCCACGCACGGACGACTGTGACCTCGTTTAAGAGCCATCTCACACCGTCGAGCTTCGGAGAAAGGTGAGTTCCCAGGACCGAAAACGACGAGGAGAACGAACACCGTGAAACGACAGGCGAACACGGGATAGGAGAGATTAGGTTGTTCGTTGCTGTCCATCCGGGGGGCGAAGTTACGTAACCGCCAGGATGTCCGTTCGTCTGCTTCATAAGGCATTCTTGTCAGTGAGCAACTATCGCTTCCACCGCACCGGAACAGTTTCGAACCGCGTCTAGACTCTCGAAGAAAGCTACGAGATTGCTTCACGATCGGCACCTCTGCCTGCCTCGGGACGCACACGTTCCCCTAATCCTAATCCCGGAACGACACTTAAATGTTTAATAATTGATTAGATACCAACATATTTAACACTAGGTTTGCGGAGGTCTAAATGTAACTATTTTACATCAATTTATAAACATAACAACAACGCGTCTATCAAAATTTTTGGCCATTTTGCCGATAGTATATACCCCAAGAATTAAATTTGGTATATAATTTCTCAGGGAAGCATCTTTGCGATCATAATAATTGCAAAGTGAGAATATTAGAACCCGTCATTGTGACGGGTCCCGTAAACCTAGTGTTAAGGACTGCGTCTCCTAGACAGACGACACTCGCGCGTGACTGCACACAATCACCACAGTACACTCACACACCGCTAGACCACGTATACGTACGCGAGGATTGCAAGGGTCCGGGATTCCACTTCTGATTTCTCAATAATGCAAAGACGGGGTTTCTTATTAGTCAAAATCGGTAGATAAAAGATCAATCTAGGGGGCTATTTGCCTCAAAAGTCTTACTTTTACGTTTACGACGCGTAATTCTCATTATTCGGTAGCATATCGACAGCCACGATAGGCGGCAGCACCGTCGCCTCTCCATTGCTACTCGCGGCTCCGCGACATGCTGCAGAATAATGAGAATTACGCGTCGTAAACGTAAAAGTAAGACTTTTGAGCCAAACAGCCCCCTAGATTGATCTTTTATCTACCGATTTTGACTAATAAGAAACCCCGTCTTTGCATTATTAAGATATCAGGAGTGGAATCCCCGGACCCTTGCAATCTTCGCGTACGTATACGTGGTCTAGCGGTGTGTGAGTGTACTGTGGTGACTGTGTGCAGTCACGCGCGAGTGTCGTCTGTCCTAGGAGACGCAGTCCTTAATTCCGCACTCTGTGGCGAGGCGCCACTAATAATTCTGATACCATTATTCGAAATATTTGTTGCATCATTAAATTTGTATTTAATATTTTAATAAACCGCTGAAAGTATTGTGCGAGGTTTTATATCAGTTTTATATCGATAAAACTACGAAAATCATATAAAATGGAAATATTTTAGGCCAGGAGAAAGATTCGGTTTTCAAAAATTAGAATAGCACCGAGTGCAAAGGGTTAATAGTGTAAACAATATTCTGAATAATGGTACAGCAATGTTTAGTGGCGACTCTCTGAATCGCCGCTCGAGCGCTAAGGGTTATAGTTAGCTTCGAAAATTTGTATAAAATTTTAGAAAGTTCTACTCTCTTCTTTCGTGTAATCAATGTTAACGGTAAGCGTTGTATTGGATATAATATCAATTTTATATTCATAGAAAGAATGGAATTACTTTAGTTCCGGAGGAAATGTTTCATTTTCGTTTCAAAAATGTCCCAAAAATATAGGACTTCCTCGAAGTGCGCGATTCTTGGGGTTATTTAACCCTTTCCACTTGAAGGAAGCACTACATTTTTGGGAGACTGTTTATTAATTTAAATGAAATAATTCAATTACTCCAAATATTCAAAAATCAGCACACGCTGATCGAGAATTGAATTTTTAAGTGAGAATCAACATGTATTCAACGCGATCCGTTTCAATAGTGAGAGCTGCGATCTGAACTCCTTTTGAACTGGAATACATGCATCATTATGCCGATCATCCTTCTCGGTACCATTAAAATTCATTTGATTCGGACCATCGATATTGTAACAATCGTTCATCGAGACACGACGGCCGTCGTCCCTTGCACATCAATGGCTAACGGGAAAATAGAAAACAATGTAAATGGCTGCGTTACCTGGCCGGCGAAGGCGTTTCACTAATTATTGTGTTGCACGTCCCCACCAGTTCGTTGTTCTTTTGTCAAGCATTCTATCCTTTCATCGCCGATACCAGTTCTCAAGGATTTCAACGATCTTTGCTTTCAGTGGTCGCTTACCTGGCTGCGCGTTTCATTGCCGGAGACAATTGCAATAGAGCCGCAAACCTGCCTGTTCCAACTATTATTACGGTCTGCAATAAAATATTGAACCCAATTCTTTCTTTAACGCTAAACCTGTACCAGCCGGTCAAAATTTCAGTTGGGAGATCGAAACTATTTATTTATTTCAAGGATCTGCTGTTGAGAATTTTACAATCGTCGAAAACTGTTATTTAAATGGACAGATATATTTACATGGTCTGTCTGTTTGAAGTGTGTTTTTATTGTTCAATATCTTCGAGAAGAGTGATAAAGTGACGATTTTATTTTCTATATTTACAGTGGGTGTAGAAATTATTCGTACACCTTTTAAAAACGAATAACTTTTTCAAAATTGGACCCAACAGCTTGAGCTTTCTCGAGACGTTGGAAGGATTAGTTCAGTAGCTAATGTTCGATTAATTTTATTAAAATTGTTATTGGTCGCAATTTCGTAGAAAAAGTAAAGCTTATAATTTTTAAACTTTTCATCTGTGCCTGTAATGAAAATTTGAAAGGCGCCTTTTATAGGTCTAAGAAAGTGATATACATGTTCAAAGTTTATTAACACTAGGTTTACGGAGGTCTAAGTATAACTATTTTACATTAATTTGTAAACATAACAAGAATGTGTCTATCCAAATGTTTGGCCATTTTTTCCGATAGTATATACCCCAAGAATTAAATTTGGTAAATAATTTCTCAGGGAAGCATCTTTGCAATCTTAATAATTGCAAATTAAGAATATTAGAACCCGTCGTTTCGACGGGTCCCGTAAACCTAGTGTTAAACGTTAAATTAATCAGTTTACTGGAAATACGATTGGTTGCGCACCTCTAAATGGGACGAGGTAAATGGAGTATCTTTCCCGAACGGAAGATAGATGGCTGCCACGACGAATATCGACTTATAATCGGACTTAGAGTGATATTCGTCCGTTACGCTCCCCAAGCACTCAGCCAATTGACTGATAAGTCCGCCAGAGCGAGTAAATCCTTTCTTTCTGGCACGGGTACGACCGAGCTTCGCAGACTTTACAGACGACCGAGCATCGATAGAATTCACCGTGTTCCCATGCCTGACTTGGTCACTGTTCCAGCCAAGTCATCCGGCACGTTTTCATTCCATATTCGATACCAGCCTGAATCAATTAGACGATCTTCAATTACAGGGGTGTGCACGCGCTCGCCAGCCTCGCTCGACCATATGGAACTATGATTAACAACATAGGTATTTTTCTCCGTTTTATGTACCCTTTTCGAGGTATCCGACGGGCATTAGCTGGATCTACACCGCAGGTGCGGAATCCGCTTGAAAATTCTCACGCTCGCGTTTCTAAAGTGCTGCTAGGTTAATTAACACTTTACTGAACGGGCCTTTAAACGTTCCAACGACTGCATCGTTTTCGAATTTCTGTTTGTACAATGTGCTAGAGTGGAATGTTATTTAGAGAAATTGTTTGAACGTTTCGTTCTCTGGCATGACTGTGTAATTGTGAAAATAGAGAAAAATGCGTAAAGATACAAGCACAGTGTACGCATTTCTTATTAGAGCTGTGGAGATCATTTTTGTATATAAATTAGTAGAAATTAAAGTAGTTATGTTATTTTTGTTGACGTGGTTCAATTACCCTTACCCCGGGAAAAGTTTCCCATCGTAAAGCCGAATTATCGCCAATAAAAAAGCGCTTAAGGGGTCCCCTTACTTTGACGCTCCTATTGTACGGTCATCTTTGTTTTATATCCTAAATTGATAATCCTAAACTTGGTACGCCTAGCATCTAGGATTCAAAGAATACACCGAACTTATTTTAAACGACGTTACAATTTTTGCGTGGGGCGCAAATGCACGGAAAATAAGAAACGGAAATAAAGAGTTGGCGAATGGAAAATTTCCTAAACTTGGAACGCCTGGCACCTAGGATCCAAAGAATACACAGAATTTATTTTAAACGACGTTACAATTTTTGTGTGGGGTGCAAATGCACGGAAAATTAGGAACGAAAATAAACAGTTGGCGAATGGAAAAATTCTAAAAATTTTCTAGGAATGCTGTCTATAAAGAAACGCTTATGGGGTCCCTTTACTTTGACGCTGCTATGTACGGTCATCTTTGATTTATATCCTAAATTGATAATCCTAAACTTGGTACGCCTGGCACCTAGGATTCAAAGAATACACCGAACTTATTTTAAACGACGTTACAATTTTTGTGTGGGGCGCAAATGCACGGAAAATTAGGAACGAAAATAAACAGTTGGCAAATGAAAAATTCCTAATAATTTTCTAGCAATACTGTCTATAAAAAAACGCTTAAGGGGTCCCCTTACTTTGACGCTCCTATTGTACGATCATCTTTGATTTATATCCTAAATTGATAATCCTAAACTTGGAACGCCTGGCACCTAGGATTCAAAGAATACACAGAATTTATTTTAAACGACGTTACAATTTTTGTGTGGAGCGCAAATGCACGGAAAATTAGAAACGAAAATAAACAGTTGGCGAATGGAAAAATTCTAAAAATTTTCTGGAAATGCTGTCTATAAAGAAACGCTTATGGGGTCCCCTTACTTTGACGCTCCTATTATACGATCATCTTTGATTTATATCCTAAATTGATAATCCTAAACCTGGTACGCCTGGCACCTAGGATTCAAAGAATACACCGAACTTATTTTAAACGACGCTACAATTTTTGTGTGTGGCGCAAATGCACGGAAATTTAGAAACGAAAATAAACAGTTGGCAAATGAAAAATTCCTAATAATTTTCTAGCAATACTGTCTATAAAGAACCGCTTAAGGAGTCCCCTTACTTTGACGCTCCTATTATACGATCATCTTTGATTTATATCCTAAATTGATAATCCTAAACTTGGTACGCCTAGCATCTAGGATTCAAAGAATACACAGAATTTATTTTAAACGACGTTACAATTTTTGTGTGGGGTGCAAATGCACGGAAAATTAGGAACGAAAATAAACAGTTGGCAAATGAAAAATTCCTAAAAATTTTCTAGGAATACTGTCTATAAAGAAACGCTTAAGGGGTCCCCTTACTTTGACGCTCCTATTATACGGTCATCTTTGATTTATATCCTACATTGATAATCCTAAACCTGGTACGCCTGGCACCTAGGATTCAAAGAATACACCGAACTTATTTTAAACGACGCTACAATTTTTGTGTGGGGCGCAAATGCACGGAAAATAAGAAACGGAAATAAACAGTTGGCGAATGGAAAATTTCTAAAAATTTTCTAGCAATGCTTTAAGTATTGTATACTTATCTTCTGAAAATCAGTATGTACACCGTTCGCCTTAGAATAGCGGTGCACAGTGAGATGGTTGAATTGGAATTAGCAAGACTTCGAGATCATTGGCGTAAGACGAGGCGGGGAGCAAGAACCGTGAACGTACAAGGCAGAAATTGAATCGCGTAAGCGGGGGAAACCCGGCGAACCCGTAATTATTGGCAACGCCGGCTACGATGTTGCCACGGAGTCACGTAAGTGGGCCAACCAGTGTGTGGGTCAGTGTCAAACCACATCGAACTCGATCTCGACGAGGGATGAGGCTTTCTCAGGGCCAGCGACCGTGGCTACCAAACGCACTTCGGACTTGTTCGCGATCGATCGATCCATGGATCGGTCTACTAGGTCTGCGTTGCGTTGCACAGAGCCTCCGTAACGGATTACCACAGCCGCAGCCGACCACCATGGTCGTGTGATCTTGGGACACACGTACGCAACGGTGACATTTATCTGGGGCGTTACAACGAGCACTGTTCGATCAACGATAAAATCGCACAGATTTTTTTTCATACGGAACGCGCGTGGCGCAAAGGTTACGAGAACGCTGATCGAAGACGAAGATCGAAGAGATAATGCGTCAAGCTCAAGGTATGATCTTGAGGAATCGAGGGAAAGAGTTTTATTTTATTAATTATTATTGAAGGTTACGAGAATGTTAATTAAACCCTTGCCGTACCATTTTCTTTACAGTTACAGCGATTAAAACGTCTTTATGCACGAAAATGTCGTAGAAGGGAAAAGAAAATGTATATTTTTTGTATGGCTACATTTATTTCACAAACGGAACAAATTTTACTTCAATTTTACTTCATCTCAAATGAAACGCGTAACATTCATATTTGTTAGACTTTGTTAAAAACCTTCATCGCGAGTCTGGCTCGTCAAAATACGGCAAGGGGTTAAAGACGAAGATCAAAGATGAAGATCGAAGAATCCAGACATTGAAGAGTCCAGAGCAAGTTTTACTGTCTTTATCGTACGCGGACGAAAAATATCATTGTTTCACACGGATCGAACGCACGTGTCGCAAAGGTTACGAGAATGAAAATCGAAGATGAAGATCGAAGACGAAGATCGAAGATAATGCGTGAAGCTCGAGGTCTGATCTTGAGGAATCGAGAGAAAGAGTTTTATTGTGCTATTATACACGGATGAAGAACATTGTCGCAAAACCATCGCCGAAACTGGACCGGAGATTTGACAGGAGAGGTCTTCGTTCATCAGATCGAAGACCTTTTTTTAGTGCGGATGATGCTTAAATGACTTTGAGTCGATGGTTGGTGCGAAGCGGTCTGGTGGCCTTAGGCTGTCGGTCACTGACACTGTTTCACAACCTGTGCGACGAGCTACGACGGTCGTGTGTCGCGTGACGGCGAGGCAGAATCGAAAAGTAAATGTGAGATTCGTAAAATTTAAGTGATCGCTCGTGCCTGACCCCCTAAACTCCTGTTGACACTGTCAATCTGTCGAATTAGCGCGCTTCGCGAAAGACAACCCAGAGATTACGCGACACTCTAATTGCAGGGATATCCTTGTGTGACAGAGGTGTTATTCGAGCTTGTCAATTTTCTACAAAAATTCGGTAAACGTTGTTAACAACGGAAAATACGTTATTAAATATACTGCGCGAGTTGCTGCGTTTTAATAATCCGTTTCGAAAGCGCACTCAAGAGTTGAACTACTTGGCTCGTCAATATTTTACAAAAATTCAGTAAACATTGTTACCAACGGAAAATTCTAATATTTAATATACTGCGCGAGTTGTTGCGTTTTAGTAATCTGTTTCGAAAGCGCACTCAAGAGTTGAACTACTTGGCTTGTCAATTTTCTACGAAAATTCAATAAACGTTGTTACCAACGGAAAATAGGAATATTAAATATACTGCGCGGGTTGCTGCGTTTTAGTAATCCGTTTCGAAAGCCCACTCAAGAGTTGAACTATCTGGCTTGTCAATTTTTTACGAAAATTCAATAAACATTGTTGCCAACGGAAAATACGGATATTAAATATACTGCGCGAGTTGCTGCGTTTTAGTAATCTGTTTCGAAAGCGCACTCAAGAGTTGAAGTACTTGGCTTGTCAATATTTTACAAAAATTCAGTAAACGTTGTTACCAACGGAAAATACAAATATTAAATATACTGCGGGAGTTGCTGCGTTTTAATAGTTCATTTCGAAAGCGTACTCAAGAGTTGAACTCTCAATCGCGTTGCAAGTGCAGTTAAAACTGAAACTCGACGTCCACCAGGCGGACGCCGCGGTGGCGGCTGTTTCTGCGAACAGTTAGCAGATTCTATTCCGCGCGGGAACCGTTCGAGTCAAGTTTTCAAGTGTTTCGACGAGATTATGCGCTAAACTCGCAGACGGTTTTCTCTCTTTCTTTTTCGCTCTGCCGGCAAAATACGCGAGACCTCTCGGGAAGAAGGAGTTTCAGTCGTAGCGAAGCATTGTCTCGTTCGATTAGCCAAGCGGAGACCGAAAGGCCACCTTCACTCGGTGAAGGAGCTCGACTTTTCCGCGACCTTGAAGAACCTCGCAGCATGAAACACCGACAAACGGCGAGAACGCGACGACTCGCTACGGTGATCGGTGGTCCACAATTCTCCAATGTCTGTTCCAAGCTCCATACTCAAAAGTAAATAAAATTAACCAATTGCGAGTCCGACTACCACGTCCAACATCAAAATCCTCCGTTTGGCTCGCATTTGCTCCGCCTCTATTCATTTTGTTATAACTTCGAAACCACTAGAGATATTGTAATGAAATTTTCACTAAAAATATTTTTAAATAGTCATTTCCAACTACAGGTAATTAAATATTTTTTGCATCTGGAAGCTAAACTGACTGAACTTTAAAGATATGCTCTCTTAAATAGAAAGAACTTCTCAAGTTTTTTTTACTGTGTTTACATTAATCGATAATAGAAGATATGACTTTTAATCACAAAAATCTGCTCTTCAATTTAAAAGAAAAAGCACGAGAGAATATTACATAGGATCTTACTTGTCGTGGAAAATACTCTTCTTCAAATATCCAACTTTCAGTGATAATTACAGCTTGTAATATTCATTAAATTGTACCGATTACTTCATTTCCGAGGTCCTTGGATATTTAGAAAGCAACGATCATCGATTAGATATTGATGACTCGCTGAATTCCTCGATCCGGACCACTGCGAGACGCAATCCTCCGTGGTCAATTAAAACGCGACGTTACACAAAGCGATCGAGATGAAATTTCGTACAATTCCCATTACTTTGTCTTAATTAAAGTGGTCGGTCGAACGACGATTTTAATCTTCGCGAAGAGCTCGCAAAGCGTGATCCTGAATCGAGGTAATTAGCATCCTCTGTTTGCCCGGGAATCGAACTCCGAGCTCGAGCCTCTTTGATAGGGATCGGGGTCCGGCTCGTTTCCCGAGGGAATCTTCCAGATTTGTTTCTGGAAAGGTACAGGCTGCTTCTCTCTCTCTCTCCCGATCGATCTTAGATAATTCAGTTAAACGGACTATCAGTTCAAACGATCGCATCTGTTCGCCCGACTAACTGGTTTAGTTGACGAATTGACCCGGCTGTTAACCCTCCTAGACGCGTGAGATGATCTTCTCTCCCGTACGGGAGATTTCGACGTCGGCTTCTATATCGGTCGATTGCCAATTAATAAATCGGCGTTGTTACATTTACGAATCCTCGATCAGGAGTCGATCGATCGAGTATGAAACAGAAAAATCTTCGTGACTCGAAATGTTCGATTTATTGAAAATGCAATTTCTCATCGAGGAATGAAATGTTTTAGTTCACGCACACTCTGTATATTTTATATTATTTCATGTATGCGTGTATTATTATTAGCCTGCGGATCTTTATGCAAATTAAAAATGTGTTGCATTGATTGTGGAAAGCAGGAGTAAAGTAAATTTTTTGAATCTTTTACTTTTTTATACTTCACCCAGCCAATTTCTTCGTGAATGCATAAAATACGCAGTCTAATTATTATTAATCGATACAGATGTACAATGCATAAGTACAACAACGACAACAACGACAAGTACAATGTATAAGGAATATTTAGTCTATTTTCGAATGATTATTTAATGACATTGACTCAACGATAAACGAAATTCAAGTTCGGAATTTCTTGAAAGCATTTCCGCACGAAGAATTTCATGTCTGGTACACATAACGATGCACTCTTTTATTCGAAACGTTTTGAAACAAGTGTTGCACGGTAATAAATTGAAAAGTAGAGCGTGATGTTCTACGCTCTATGTAATACCCGGTTACAATACACGTGTGTATTACTTTTTTACAACATTATCAAGGTACCATTAACATCATTATCTTCCTACACGGGTAGAAAAAGTGTAAAACTGTTGCAGGATAAATCGCAAATAAAACACAGTTACTCGTCGCTGATAATACGGTATGAAAAAGTTATTTAACCGCCACGTGTGTGCATGTAAATGTACATTTAGCGCATCTGTAATCTAACCTGATAATTTTCCGATTCGTACAGTTCTTTTAGTGATATAATCTTGGACATTTGAATCACTTTGAGTCCCGTTACCGTCGCCATTTTGAATTAATATCGGACCTGATGTTCTCGAGTTTGTGTAATTATCGTGGAACGTTTCTTTCGAAAGTGTGTCGAATGATAAAAAAATTGTAGCTTCGATTCTTTTGTAAGGATTCTTAGTTCTGTTTGTTGCGCTTCAGGTAGAGAATGTTTGAATGTTTCTTCGCAAAAATGTTGAACGCGGTTCCATCAAATGTTCATTGTAATTGTTCGCTGCAGTCGCAGCAACGCAGTCCTGTGCATCGTCTCTTTGTTTTCCTCGAGTCGGCAATAATTCGCTTGCGACGATCACTGTTGCGGTTGCACAGCGTAATCATCGACACTCGTCCACTCGTAACATACTTGCGGTACCATTATTCAAAATATTGTTTACAATTACTAAACATTTATGTGCGAGGTCTTGTATCAATTTCATATCCATGAAAAGATAAAACCGATTTCGGTGAAACTTTCACAATGCGTACAATTGCCACAGATCTACGAAACGTATTTTGTAAATTTTCAATATATGCCCACACACACACATACACGCATTAAAAAGTTTGCGAATCGCAACTCTTAGTATTTTCTCTACAATTTCGACGAATTGCAATTTTTGAAAAAATTTCTTCTCACATCGCGCAGTAAACTAATTGCTCTAACTTCTGAAGAAAGTTCAAATCTAAAAAAAAGTTGTCGCTTGCTCCAGGAGTTTAGTTGTTTCTTCGCGACTAAGACGGAAGAACGTTTACGCCAACACTTCGAATTTTCGTGTGTGACCGCCACCTTATCGCGTCTCGATGTTCGCGTGCTAATTGTTCAATTATGCGTAATAACCCCGTCGAGAACAGCGGCTGGTAACGAGGGGTATTTTCGTCGAGTGCTAGGTAATTAATAATTCTCGGGAGACGCGGAGTAATTAGCATGCAGCGTTGAGTGGAAACTGGTGGGAAGCGAGCAGCGGTGTTTGTTACTTGTTAATAAAATAATTATTCTATCCTTATCGATACGAATTAATTAACCGCCACTGATATAAAACCCAGCCGATCTCTTAACGAATGGAGACACGGTTACCTTCGCTCGATCGACTTCGTTGTAATAATTGCAGTATCGTGTTTACTGTTTTCCGTGGATCGTCTAAATCAAGATTCGCTCGAGCACCGCGAGTCATGAAAACTGTGAATAATGTAACCCTCGCTAAGCAATTGTTTTGTAACGGCAAATGCGAAGCTGTAAACAAGCAATTAACTGCGTTCTAAGAACTGATCGATGACTACCAAAACAAATCAGCTTTTGAAATTGATTGTAATTGGCTGGTACAATTGTGTAATGATGTGCGAGCAGCATTTCATTGAAGGCCGTTTTCAAAATGCGATCTGGCAAATACAACTTTCCGTCTAAATGTACAGGTTGGGCAATTTTTCATAATGAAAGTCGATGTGGTTTGGCCACACACATTCTAGATCTAACTTTCATGTATTCTTCTTTGGAACTGTTTACCGAGCCTAATTATACCCGTAATAATTCATTTAACAGCGATATTACAGCAACGTTAACAGCACATTAATAACACAGCGATATTAACAGCAATTTAGTTTTTATTTCTTGCAATCGACGCAGACAATTTTTAGTTTATTCGTACAGATTACAGTTAACGCATTTACATGCTTGGGCTGCAATCTAGTTCTGTGATCTGGCAGTCTCTCTTCTATTTTTGAAAATATTCATTCGCTTGGAACAGATGTCCCAGGACAAACATTTTATGGTTGTTGTCGCGATGGATCGAAAGAGACGAATGGTACCGATAGGAATACCGACGCCCTTCATGTTTATGAATACAAATGAGATCTAGAAGAGCAGTCTATATTCACATTTATACCTAGAATATACACTCATACACGAAAGTATTCGAACGCTTACAATTTTAACATTCAACTAATGAAATATGTATGTTACATTGAAGTATTTGAAGTAATTTGCCACATGTAACAAGGGGTTGATCTTAAGACTACATATGTAACACTAGAAAATAATCCAACAATACGTAGCGTTTTTACAATACATTTATTATAAACACGTACTAGAAGCGACACACGAAAGTATTCGAACGGAACATTTGATAGTTATTTAAATTGAATAATTTAAAGTTTTAATAGGAAGTTGGACCAACGTTTGCTTTTATAACGGCCCTGAGTCTGTTTTCCATTGAGTGAACTAACTTGGAAGTAAACGTTGAGCCTATTGATTGCCATATTGCAATAATATTTCGTTTTAACGCTTCTTTCGAAGAAATAACTGTAGTTGGCCAGGATTTGTCGGGCCTTTTAGAAGAAATTACGTTATTATATAATTACGTTATTTGATCGGGAGCGCATGTGGTTTCAACATGATGGTTGTCCAGCGCATTATTCTAAAGTTGCTAGAACGGTGCTAAATTCTCCGGATCTGACACCATTGGACTTTTATCTATGGGGCAAGATAAAATGTATTGTGTACAAAGATAAACCCACAACGTCAGAGGATATGCGGCAAAGGATTACTGCAGCATGTGCTTCAATTACGTCTCGGGAAATCGACATTGCCTACAGATCATTTATTACAAGATTGCAATATTGCATAAACGAGGATGGTCACCATTTCGAACATCTATTATGATATGTAAAGGTCAACCCGACGTAAACAACGCGTAATCTTTCCTGAAACACGTAAGTTTTAAACTTCCACATTTTATCCGCTCCAACATGATTATTCTTGCTCAAGGTCATTTCAAGGTCAAAAAGGTGGTATCCGCTAAATTCAGTTTTTTATTGTCTATCGTGCTAACGTAAGAAAAAACATACTATTCCATTAAAAAAACAAAAACATCGGTGACCTTGAAATTTCATTAAAAAACACGACAAAAAAATTTGTTCCTTTACCATTATATTTGCCCCCTGCAATAGCGTCGCTTTGTCATCTGAAGTTTTCTGATAGGACTGTAAATACGAAAGATATTTAGGTGTTCCCATTTATGTGGGACATCCTGTATATCGATAAATATACTTTATCGATATCTTAGCGATAATCGCATCGTTAAACGCATCGTTAAACGCATCTCTGGCACGCTGTGCAAGGGGTTCGTTCGTTCCTACCGTCTCCGAATCGAACAAAGAATAAAAACGTCGGAAACAGGCCTGGAAGAAACCTCGAGCGTCTTCGTTCCGAAAACATAAAACGGCCGAGCTTTAAAAGCTGTCGCGGTTGGAACGTTCCAGAGATGCCACGAAGAGAAAGAGAGAGAGAGAGAAGCGGCTGCGGTGGAACACACGATGAAAGCTCGATCATCGCCGCCGCCGCACGACCCCCAGAAAAGATTCTGGCCTGTAGAAACTGAAAGCGCCCTCTCCGGTGGTGTATTTTGGCCCGGGGCCAAAACTTTCCAGACTGTTGGGCGCATTACCGGACTGCGGCGCGAGGCAACGTTACCGGACAAGAAAAAGCTCATACCGGTCGGAATAATATTTAGGATTCGCGGACATTGATGGAGAGAGAGGGTACCCCCGATCGCCGACATTGAGACCAAACAGAAGCCACCTACGCCTCGGCCTTATTTTGGACCTCATCCCCCTGTGTTATCAAGAACCTGGCCGTGAAGCCACCCAGGTCTCGAGTGTGTCTACGATGTGTATCGTACATCGCAGTGTTTTATGGTACTCCCGATGCTACACAACTCAAGTTCGACCCCGCAACGGCGATAAGCAAAATATTATCGCAAGTTAGGGCACAGGTGTACGTGTACACTGTGATAAAGTGGATCTTCTCATGGCGGCCGTCTGGTTGCGCTTTTGATACGCCCGGAAGAGCTTGGATTTATTTAGGGGATCAACCTCCTTTCCACTGCTACTTATTTTGCGGTTACGGTGATCGATTGACAAACGGATTTTATGCATTCATGACAAAAATTTACTTGATTCCTGATTACTAGACAGATTTTACGCATTTCTGGCAAGAACGAGTCGGTGTGATTTGAAACCGAAAAAGGATTAGAAGTATTTAAAAATACTGTTATCTTATTTTCAGCCCGTTAAACGTATTAACACATTACCGACCGGTGATTATTGCAATAATCAATGAAATCCAAGAATTTCCAATTAATGAAATTTTGAAAAATCTACGGTACAAAGCTAAACACTTTTTAATGAAACTTTCAATAGCAACAGCAATTTTCATTGTGAAATAACAAATCACATTCAATAACGTCGTCTAATAGTTTCATTTAGGAATGCAATGTGAAAGGAAATTTCTATGGCTTCTTTTGGTACAGCAGAATTATTGAAAATCCTATTAATAGGCTTCCGGTAGGCAAAGTGTTAAGGAAGAAAATTAATTTCCATTTCACTCCAGTTTGTTGCAGATCCGCTGTGTAGCGATCAAACATTCATCGTCGTTCAGAATTTCATAGGAAAAAGCAGAGAATTTGTATTTATTGTATGCCCATGTTTTCTCACCAAAGGCTATTGCATATCTCAAGGTTCTTAAACATTTTTTTTAGTATTCTTTGGATCCACTGGAGATTTCCATGGAAAATAAAAATTGTCCAAGTCAACTGTAAGAAACAGAAGGTTAATGAAAAACTATATTTTCTCTCTTGCTTATCGTGAAAGGTCGCAAATAATAAAACAGTAAAACTATTTCTGTCTTTTCGGTTCTGACAAATTAATTTTCGTTATCAATGCATTAAACCCGCAGTCTATTTATAAGAGTTTTTTTTTCGATGGATCTCTCGAGGAGATCAGGCGAGTAGAATAAACGCAAGTGGTGGCGGCCTGTTGATTTATTTGAATGTAATCGAACGGTTCCGGAGTTATTTCGGCTTATCTCGGCTCAACTCGTTATCGTCGGACGTGCAAAACTATACGATTTATGGATTTCTTTCAAGCCGCAGCAGATGCTCCTCGTTCCGCAATAAATTCAGCCGAAGAAGTAGGGTGAGCTCCGAGCATTAGAAAGATTTATACGTGAAATTCACGTGTGAAGAGCAACGTGGTGTACAAGGCCCGTGTGTTGGATAGTCTCAGAAAAAGGGAACCTTTTAAACCGCGCGAGTATCTTTAATATTCAACGGCGTTCTTTGTCGGAGAAAAATCGCCGTCATTTATATGCGCGGATACAACGATGACGGACGGCCAAAAAGTATTTAACGGAAGAAAAACGAATTTATAGTGCTCTTTGAGAAGCGGCGATGCTTTCGTAAATCACCGGAGACGTCCAATATATTAAAGAAACACTTTTTCAGAAGCCGTTCCGGTCATTCACGAGAAACGTGTCTGAAAATCGAATAGTAAAGCTGTTCTCCATCTTCATCAGCATCGTCAACGTGATCGTGTGCCTTTGTCACTTAATCCTCTATAATCCAATATAATCCAAGCGAAGAATACACAAAAATTCTGTACAACCGCGATAAAACAAACGGATTTCTTAGATGGAAAAAGTTGGTGGGCCATTAAAATCATTTTTACGTGCTTACACG
Organism: Lasioglossum figueresi; assembly: GCA_028455805.1. Lineage (NCBI taxonomy): Eukaryota > Metazoa > Arthropoda > Insecta > Hymenoptera > Halictidae > Lasioglossum > Lasioglossum figueresi. The sequence goes on from CM052191.1 coordinate 11,328,034, forward strand.
TTTTTCACTAATCGCATTTAGGCAAAATAGTATTTTCGAGTCTGAATTATTCGGTCGTTCGAAAAGTAATTTCGCTTCTCGTGTAGAGATGAGAGAAAGTGTGAAATCTTTTACAATTCTATTTTTAGTGGGAACAGAAAATAAATTAATGAAATAGAAATCTGTTTTCTCGGTACTTTTTCTGTGACGAATTAAAATCGCGTAAGAAGAGAAGCACCGAGTGCACCTTATTGTTTCAAATTGCAATAACCTGAGCCTGGCAGCATCGATCCACCGAAGGTGATCAAGCGAATCTGGTTCCGGTGATCGTAAAAAGACCATGATTTATGAATCTCCCTTCGAAAGCGTACATATTCGCGATGCGTAAACGGTTCCTTCCCGTTGTTCGCGATATTCGACACGGCAGAAAAACAATGGACACGTCCATCCACGCAGAACGTATGTCACAGCGTGTTGGCGTACGTACGTAGATAAACTGTAGGCACGAGTAAACTATCACAGCCAGTCATTTTATTTGCCGAACAACTTTGATCTCTCCTAACAATTCGTTTAAATAGGATGGACTATCGCACACGCGATGTGTCCCGTTTATTCTTCAAGGGCATTTGTTAGACTCCCCGCCACACGTGTTCCTCGTGTTCTCCGCCGATATTTCCGTCTTCTACGTTTTCATTAATTCACCCACGTTGACTTATGCTCGCTTGTGTGCGAGCTTATATAAAATATCACACCGAACACCGTCTCTCACAAAAATAGTGAAACGCTCGAACGTTTTCCGTATTCTCGTTTCGACGTTACCGGCAGTTTTTAGGATTCCGAACGAGGACATTCGACTTCGTTCGCTTCATTTTAATTCCTGTAGAAAGTGTAGAGGTTGATCGCGATTAGTAGACTGTAGACAAACTTTACTTTTGAGATTTTTAAATTTTCGAAAATTTTTCACGCTACTTTTAACCCTTTGCACTCGAGTGGCGACTCGGAGGCATCATTAATAATTCTGATACCATTATTCAAAATATTTGTTGCATTATTAAATTTGTCTTTCATATTTTAATAAACCGCCGAAAGTATTGCACGAGGTGTTATATCAGTTTTATATCGATAAAACTAAGAAAATCATATAAAATGGAAATATTTTATGCCAGAAGAAAGATTCGGTTTTCGAAAATTAGAATAACACCGAGTGCAAAGGGTTAACCCTTGCCGTGACATTTTCTTTACAGTCGCAGTAGAAGAGAAAAGACAATTTACATTTTTTTGTACGGCTACATTTATTTTAACGTTTAAATATTGATCACAAATTTTATTTCATCGAAACAAGAAGACGTAACATTAATATTTCTTAGAATTTGTTGAAATCTTCATCATACGTGTCTGACTCGTTAAGATAAGGCAAGGACTGAATTGAACAAATCATCGTT
>CM052191.1:11329554-11342520 GCA_028455805.1 Lasioglossum figueresi
TATGGCTACATTTATTTTAACGGTTAAATATTGATCACAAATTTTATTTCATCGAAACAAGAAGACGTAACATTAATATTTCTTAGAATTTGTTGAAATCTTCATCATACGTGTCTGACTCGTTAAGATAAGGCAAGGACTGAATTGAACAAATTATCGTTTCGCTTGATCGTGCCCCGAATAAAAGAATAAAAATATCGTGATTTTATAGATTTAGGGGTTAAAAATTGGAAAAGATCGTAGAAGAAAATGTCATAAATCTTGTTCTAAATGGTAAAAAATTTGGTTTGATTTTCCATGGTGAAAACGAAATGACTTTCCGAATGGCCTAATAAATATACGTAGTTCTGAAATCGGAACCGGCCGGCGTGTAGTTAATCTTTCACGCCGGGTAGAAAACACGTTGTCCCTTCGCAGCAGGAACAACGTAAAAAGTCGGGATCCCAAACAGCTAAAAAAGGCAGAGGCGAAGGGTTCAAACAGTTTAAAAATACACATTCGGCCCGTGATTCACCTGAGCAGCGGGCACAATGGGCCCCGTTGCCCAGGAACGGTGGCGTACGTCGGCTTTGTTTATTTTCGTGCACATGCACCTTGCTGACCCTCTTACCTTGACCATGGTGCATCCAAATTCCCCTCGATCGACCCATTGGCGTAACTTCTAAGGGTGAACCTCCCACAACTTGGAAAAAATTCATTCTTTTGTACACGTTTCACATTTATTATTATTTATTCGCAGTGTATTTTAACCAGTTAACTGCGTTCAACGTGTATACACGTCAATCCAAATCTCTATCGCGGTGCAATAACAATAACCTTTTCAAGAATGAATTGTTAATTTTTTTATCAAATAAAAATGTAATCCTTCCCCGTTTTTCGTAAAATTTATCATAGAACCATTTGCCCTGCGTTCGACGCGTAGACACCGCCATTGTTTGATTTTAATTCCGCACTCTGTGAGGGATTTTTAAAACTAAATTCCGCAGTTAAAAGGTTGACGTGGTCGCATTAACCGCATTATAATACGTCGTTAAATGTACAAATATCTTAAATGCAATTTATTGCACTTGACATCAATATTCTACGAATTAATAACCGACTAAACTTCGATGATGAAAGAAAACGCAGGTGTCCACTACAAAGAAATCCGTAGATCCGAAATTTTCAATACAGCCCCACATGAAAAAGTTGTGAAATGCAACTTTTAGTATTTTCTCTGCAATTCCGACCAATTGCGATTTTTAAACAAATTTCTCTTCGCAACATGCAGTAAACTAATTGTTCTAGTTTCTCAAAAATGTTCGAACCTTATAGTCCAACATCAAAAAAAGTTATCGTTCTTTTGACTTCGTCCGAATAGTAATGGAAGTCACTGTAGATCGCTGGATAAAGAAGAGGACTTGAGGTAATTTTCAATGGGGGATCTAAATCGTTCCAAAGAAAATCTTGTTACATGCGAAAGACAGAGTCTGTAAGAAATCGAAAATGTTTCCTTTCGATATAAGACGAGGTTTATCGAAGCATCCGGGACTGCCGGTGTGGTCGACCTTACCCGACCGGAATAAAAGTATCCAAGCACGGTGGATGTTTCCTGCCTGCAGAGACTTCAAGGTGGACTCGAAATTAAACGAGATACATACGTATTGCCGGGTAATCAATTCTCTTGCTCGTACACCTTTGCCAGGAACCGGACCTAATTGCACGTGACGCACGCGGGAAGTTCCCATCGGTGGTTTTCTGTCGTGTACCGACTGAAAAATCAAAAAAAGAAAGGAACTCGGTACAGCATGGCCGGTATCATACGGAATCGCGTTTCGCGGTGGGAACGGTTTCTTTTCTGTCTTCCGGCCTTGGAACTGCTGCGCGCACTCTATGGAACTCTCTGCGTGACATTAATTTCCCGTAAACCATTTTATTTGGGTGGGCAGCTCTTCATTAACATACACAGGTCACCCGAGAAGCATTTTCCAAGAAAAAACATTTTTGTCTAAATCAAGAACGCCCCACACGAGAAACGTTGCGGTTCGACGAATCTAATAACAGAATCAAAATCCCAAAGTTGCGCGATGTTGCCTTCGGTCTGCGCGTTGAGCCCAAAGTTTGAAAATTTGGGGAAAATATCGTTTTATTATTATTATTATATAACGTACGAAAATAAACACGTTACAAAACAGTCGGTTTCGACTTTCGACTTTTGTCTCATTCGTAGTAATATAATCAAAATACCATTGTGTATAGTGGTATACAAAAATATAAATATAAAAATTTTAAAAGTGACCTTCGCAGAGCTTCTCACGGTCACTGTAATATTAAACAAATATAATTGTCATATACTTTTCTCTGTACCCTACAATATTTATTCGAAACATTTAAAAAAATTTACGACGATACGTGTTTCATTCGAAACGAACGTATTTTTTCGCGAAAATTTTAAACGAACGAATATTAGAAAGTTTCGTCGGGATTAACGATGTCTTGGTCGGGGGAAGAAAAAAATCGTAGCGCCGGTGAACATCGTCGGCATCGAAGATTAAAGTGGCCGTGACGTGATAAAGTGCGGTCACGTGCAAGATCATTAATGACAAAGTCATCAACGGTCGAGCAACAAATTTACGGCTGTTTAAACGCTAGACAGAGAACCACGCGGACGGAGAATTGTGGCAATAAAAACGAGTATTTTAGTTGTGCAGGATCGGAGACGACCATCATCCGATCGGGGCGATTCGTTACGGGGAAATTTATGGCTGGCTCCAAGCGAACTGAAAATTTCCACAAAATTTAATGGCACCGGTGTCGCACAAAAAAAACCCGGTGTTTTTATTTTTATTTTCACCGTCGCTCCATTTTCCCGGAGGAAACGAATCGAACTAATTGGTTTCGCTATTCGGTGACCAAGAGGGCAGACAATCGTTTCGACAAACCTCGCTCGATTAAGATTGCTGGTTTATTCGATGGCGATTCGGAAAGCTCTTACGAGCCTCGTACTTTGTCTTCGCAATAAAGCTAAGTGATTCCGCCTCGTATAATATTAGCTTTTAATCCCGCTGTTTACTGATTTTTATGTTAAGCCTTCATGCTTCGCCGTCTTTATATTACAGTAATAAATGAGTTGTTATTTGTAACGTTGAATAAATCAGTTAAATGGAAGTACACATTCTTTTAAAGAACGATATAAAGCTTGTAGCAGTTGCCGATGTAACACGGAATTCCTAACACTTGTTAGCAACGAATGAGTTGTTATTTAAAGTGTTGAATAAATGAGTTAACGGAACTACACATTTTTTAAAGGACAATATCAGGTTTATAGCAGTTGCTGATGTAACACAGAATTCCCAACACTTGTTATCGAAGAGTTCGCGAGAAATGGATGAAAGTGAGGGAAAAATAGATCAAGCCTTACCTCTTTCACACCACGTGTGTATCTTTGATCGTAAAAGTGTCTTATATCAGAAATTCAGCACCTTGCCTACGGAGAAGATAAAGGGATAGCGAACTCGAGTGCCATTCTTCTGCCAACTTGCCTCTTCTTTGATATATCTTCCGCCATCGGTTGATTGGGCACGTTCCCTCACATTCTGAAACCTGTAAACTTATTTTTCTTTCGTGCGAGCTTCCTGAACTTTTGCTTGCTTGCTGTTTCGACCCTTTGCACTTTTTCCGTGAAAAAGTTTCGGACGAAGTGCCGATAAATATTTGATGTATTGCTTCCTTGTTTCATCGATTCTATCTTATACATTTCATTCAATCGACTTTTATTTTCTGGCTGTCCTTTCTAAGGAATTTTCTACGAAACGGTTAAGTCAAAATTCATTTCGCCTAGTTTTTCTCTGGCTAATTCTAGACGAACTTGAACGGAGATGTAATAATTATACAGTTGTCAAACGTACCCATGATTTGTGCTTCATGGTGGGCCGGAAGTGGGTCATATCGCTAGCATGATTGCGCGAGATCACAGTTTTATGACATAGTGATGGCGTTTCGCCGGGAAAACGCAGAAAAGGAAGACAAACGTCGCAAACATTCCTCCTTTAGGTTGTCGCTAAAATAAAAGTCTAACAATTTTCAATGCACTATCAAAAAACTACACTCAAATAAGTGTAACAATTATAATTTTCTCTCCCAAACCACTTTCTCCGCAGCATCCACTACAGAAAAAAAAGAAAGCACGTATTTTCCCCTACAGAATCAAACGGTAACAATAAAAAAGAGACTAGCTGACGATTGACGCTTCTTCCGCGAAAAAATTGGGATTTTCGGGTTAGCGAATCGCCTTTGTGAATTTCATGGGAATTCTGCTCGGTTCTCGGCAAATATCTCCATGACCGAGCCCTGGACCCTGTTCACGGGGCTGTCGCTCAGCAAACTGCTCCCCTGTATAGTCAATTTTCATAATTCACGCGTGAATGGCTGCGCGTGTCCCATTAACGCTGCCACCACGCCCGGCGATTGAAAAGAACCGAACAAACGGCGTTTCGCTACGGGTCTCTCTTTCTCTCGTCCTTTCTCTCTATTGCTCTTCTAAAAGCGTTCTCGCAGTTTTTGCTCCCTTCCGGCGTGCACGCGCTAGATTATAGTAAGCGTGCGCCCGCTTATGGGGACCTGGAACCTTGAAAAAATTGATTTTTCTTCTTTTGCAGTATCTCGAAGCGCGCGTTTTCAACATTTCAAGATCCCCGTTCAAAGGGTATGACTCCTAGTACCCGAAGTATTTCGACTCCGAAAAATTCTGTTGTACAATCCAGATAATGCGAAATGTGTACGCGAAATGTGTACGCGAAATCTCAATGCAAAACGACCGTCCTATTTGTTTAGAAGACATTTGAAAATCCCCGTTGAAGGAACTATGACTCCTAGAACTGGAAGTATTTCGACACCAAAAAATTCTGTTGTGCAGTGCAGATAATGGGAAATGTGTACGCGAAATCTCAATGCGAAACGGCCGTCCTATTTGTTAGAAGACATTTTAAGATCCCCGTTGAAGAAACTATGACTCTTAGAACTGTAAGTATTTCGACTCCAGAAAATTCTGTTGTGCAGTCCAGATAATGGGAAATGTGTACGCGAAATCTCAATGCGAAACGACCGTCCTATTTGTTTAGAAAACATTTGAAGATCCCCGTTGAAGGAACTATGACTCCTAGAAACTGGAAATATTTCGACTCCAAAAAATTCTGTTGTGCAGTGCAGATAATGGGAAATGTGTACGAGAAGTCTTAATGCGAAACGACCGTCCTATTTGTTTAGAAAACATTTGAAGATCCCCGTTGAAGGAACTATGACTCTTAAAAGTCGAAGTCTTTCGACTCAAAAAAATTCTGTTGTGCAGTGCAGATAATGGGAAATGTGCACGCGAAATCTCAATGCGAAACGACCGTCCTATTTGTTTAGAAGACATTTGAAGATCCCCGTTGAAAGAACTATGACTCCTAGCGCTCGAAGTATTTCGACTCCAAAAAATGCAGATAATGGGAAATGTGTACGCGAAATCTCAATGCTAAACGACCGTCCTATTCAGAAAAATGTTGCCACGTTTGCATCGGCATGGCGCATCGAAACGAATCGGGATCAGCGTGCTACAGACCCTGAATCTCTCGGTGCATCGACGACGTTACTTCATCGGTGACCCTGAGTTCGGGTTGCTTTCGTAATCGCAGCAACATGGAATTCACCTGGGATTCATTATGCACGCTCGGAAACTGAGAGCGCGCTAATTAGGTCTGTTAAATTCCTCGTTGCTCGAGTCTCTTTCACCCGGTATCTATGTCGATGAGCGCACCTAGGGGATTCATAAATTATCACGTTTTTTCTGTCACGCGCTGATGCGTGCCGATGCAAAAACCGGCGACAGATGCATCACTTTTCTTCGCCGATCTCGCAATATGGCCGTGGTGTGCTTCTCTTTTTGTTTCGGATCATTTAATAACGATTTACAAGTTACTTACGAAGAATTATAAAGTTTGTTGCGTGCCGATGCGATGTCTCGCGACAAGTGCATCATTTTTCCTCCGAAGTTCAGCTTCGCGATATGTCGGCCGACCGTGTCCTCAGCATCGCGTGATCAGTTAGGCTGCTCCGCAATCGTTTCGTTCCTTTCCACATTTCACGCGAGTGCCTTCAAGAGCGTTCGATAATCTTATCCGTTACAGAGCTTACGTACATTTTAACATGTACAGATTAACTGTCGCATTTTCAAGCGCTTCAATATTCAGTTTCCCTCGCGATTCGACGTCTTCATTTAGAATCCTGTTTCACTGAAATAGAATCCTCGATCATCCACCTCTCGCGATATTAACCCTTAGCACTCGAATGGCGACTCAGAGTCGTCATTACAAATTGCTGTACCATTATTCAAAATATTATTTGCATTATTAAATATGTTGCGATCCAACTCACAGAGAACGAAAATATTCTATAAGTCGCCGGACACTTATTCACATTTGGATGCAGACGATTTTTTCCGATTAAACGACCTATATTACGAAATAAAAATGGTACTTACTAATTTTTTCCAATGTAGAGGATATGTAAATCAAATCTGACCAAAATATCCTACATTTTCTAATTTTTTAAATTCAACTGGGGCAATTGTTTTCCAATTTGGCTTCTAGAGCTGTCCATAATCATCCCACAATTTCTCAATCTCTTTTTCCCAACATTTACTGAAATAGTATATATATATATATTTAATTTTGCATTCAAACATTATCACATCTGATCGAAAGAAAACAATAAAATCAAGCTGGAAGCTTGTATTGTTCAATTACCATTTTGTTGAAGACAAGTATGTGTCCGGTGATTTATGGACAAAAGTGTATACATATAAGAACATAGTAATTTTATTGATATCGATTCGAGAGTAATGGAAAGGTGTTCGCCAGCTGCTAAACGTTTAGCAGAAATAAATCATTATACTGGAACACGTGCTGATAACCTGGATAAACGAATATGATAATGTCGTGGGAGCAGAGTGCTGGTGAGTCACCGTTGTCATTAATACAGGGCAAAAAGAAATAAATCTCCATTATCCGCGGAACAATTGGTGGCGCGGTGGCCATTTCATTACGGCGTACAAAAGCACTGGTTAGCCGCGGAAACTTGCTCCACGCGTTCTCCGATCGAATAGAATTCGAAAAGTTCACTCGCGATTGCGGATTACATATTTTACGTTGAAGAAATCCGACTCACCTTCGGCAAATGTCTCGTAACAGTTATTGCCTCGGATTGTGAACTCGCGTACTAACGTTGCCGTAAATGAGTAATAGCACGATCACGTGGCAATAAACGAGAACAAACTGTACCGCTGTAAAAGCGCATTTCACGCGCTATTAACTCGAAATGGATAATGTAACAAACGTATTTCGATACTCTATTGGATGTTTGTATTAAGTAATTCAACATTATCCTAATGGAGAGAGGAGGGTCTACATCTACATATAAATACGTTGAATTGTTTAATGCGTGGCATTAGACTGCAAATCAGGCCACAATCGTCGCTGCAATTTGCGAGAGCGATTTATTTCTATCCTGTATATCAGAGTTGTGCCAATTTAGGTACATTGTAATTGAATTACGTAATTCGATATATAAATTTTATTTTTGATCACACAACATGAATTTATAAGCGATACCGTGTTCATCATTCATGCTAATCCTTTTCCTTTTTTACTTTGCACTGTTCCTACCGGAAGCCTACTATATAGGCTTCTTAATGACTGAACTGTATGCAGAGAAGCTGAATAATTTTCTTATAAATAATAATTTCAGAAGATGTTGTACTATATTGATTCTAAAAATTTGTTAAATTATAAGCGATATTGCTGTCGCTCTTAAACAATTTATTGAGGAGTTCTCAACTGTTGTGTAGTGTTCACACCTTTAATAAGTTGCAAATAATAAAAGAGTATCTTAAAATTCTTCTAATGTTTTTACTGTTTTAAATTACACGCACTCATTTTTGTCATAAATGTATCAAATCTAGCTGTCTAGTAATTATGATTTGTGAAGTAATTCAATCGTAATTCAACGCAACTCTGCCGTACACCGAGTGTACAAGGACTAAATAAATAAATGATGGTCCTCCATTTTGCACGGTAGCTGCAGGCTGCTCGTGCCATAAGCAGTCATTGCGTGTGTACTCACATACCAACCGTATCAATGGCGCGTAACACGTTGTGACCAAATGTTGCCGTCTGAACCAGCAGAAAAATATTCGGTCCGTGCCGCGTGCTATTAACAATGAATGGAATTTCACGGTGCAATTGGAGAAGAGTGCGACAGACAGCTGCAGCAACATCGCGCAACTTCAGTCCTAGCTGGAATTTCTTCGAATCAATTTTTTACGATCACTTTCTAAATTCTTGCGTGCGCCGGCTCGCGATTGCAACAGGAATGCGTGTTTTGTCCGCCGGTCTCTTTTATCAAAACAGAACGTTTCATGGTAATCATTCCGGATACGTACTTCGAAGCTTCTACGGATTCCTGCGAGTTGACATGTTTTGTAAACGAATTTTCAGGAACTGGAAAAAATGGTTTAAATTGTATTCGATGTAAAAGAAAGCGTGAACAGTCCTCGCTTGGGCGTCGAATTGCGAGAGACATGGCCGTCGCAGTCTATCAGAGCGTGTCTGAAGCAGTTGCATTGATTTTTCATCGATTCCAGTTTGCCGCTGCCATTAAATTCTCCTCAACAGGTTCGGATCTACGGATTTCTTTGTAATCAACGCCTACGTTTTCTTTCAGCATCAAAGTTTCTTTAGCTCGTTGTCATTTCATGCAATATCGATGTCAAAACATTGCAGTATTAAAATATTTATACATTTAACACCGAACCTGCCGAACAGTAAAATCGATTAAAATGTCTCAGCTCGTAAAAAATGACGAGGCTAAAAATTTGTTAATTACAACATGTGCTTGCAATTTCATAATTCTAAAAAGAGAATTTTTAAAACCGGTCATTCGACCGGCAGTGTGTGGGTTCAGCGTTAACAATATTCAGTAGATACGCTTTTATAATGAATATTCATTATTTCAGCAAATCACCGAGTTCTAAATAAATTTTATATAAACATTTTTAATTCGATCATTTAACGGTACAATGTTGTTTCCTATGCATTAACGTCACTCGTAACAGCATGCAAAATTTGCTTCAGACGATTATCGTTGTTTCCCAACTGCAATGCGCGTTAATTCGACGAAAACGCAGCAACTGCACTTCATTCTATCGTGTTTGCACACGTTGTTTATAAATCGTTACCTCTACACTTTGATCCACATTCGAGCAAACTGTGTTACGATTATCTGGCGGTCATCGACCCCAATTAAAGCACCTAGCAAATATTATTTACCGATCTTGCATTTCGCAGTAGCGGGAACAAAACAATTGTTGAGACTGTCATCTGATATAAAAAAACGTGGTAAAATTGTTACAGGCAGACAGACAGCGGATCTTTATGCAGAATAAAAATTTTGTTACGCCAAGTACGACAAACTGGAGTGAAATAGAAATTTATTGAATTTCTATTATAGTATCTATGAATTTTTCTAATGTTTTTACTGTTTTAAATAACAGCTACTAATTTTTTCCATAGATGCATGACATCCGCTGTCTTGTCATTAACACTAGGTTTACGGAGCACTAGAAATAACTATTTCACATTATTTTATAAACATAACAAGAATGTGTCTATCCAAATTATTGGCCATTTTTCCAATAGTATATACCTCAATAAATAAATTTGGTAAATAATTCCTCAGGGAAGCAGCTTTACAATCTTAATAATCGCAAATTAAAAATATTAGAACTCGTCATTTTGACGGGTCCAGAGTGTACTAATAGGCTCGCGATGGCTAAAGTGATAAAATTGACGCAGAAAATTGTTATCTTGCATAAAGATCCGATAATGACAGGTGAAGGTTACGAATCGTGGACGCGATTCAGGTCGACCTCCTTCAGAAATAAATCTTCGTTCGTTAGTATTCGTAGGAATGCAAGTCTGGCAGACGTTTACTCAAGCAACATACATACATACATTGTAGCTTCATGACGCCGCGTGCTGACGGATTAATTAGTTTACATAAAACTTCGCTGATGGCACCAAAGCGGAACTGTTACTGCCAAGGTCCTGGCCGCTGTTACACGCGAGAAATATTTCTTAATGTTACGTATTACAAGGTAAATGGTCGATGGTTAAAATTAACACGTATCGCCATGGCTCGGTTACGCTGTTTGCGTAATGAAAGCAAATAATACGTCTATTATCCATGCGTGGAAACTGATTTACAATTTACATCTTGAACCACAAAACATTCCACTATTTCAGTGATATGATCTCGAAAAAACCGTTCACGTTTCACTTGAAATTGTTCACTCGATTGTAAAAATTTCTGAAGTGTTTTGTCCGGTCGTTTAAAGTGTAAACGATCGATGGTTAAAATTAACACAAATAATACGTCTATTATCTGTGAAAACTGATTTACGATTTACATCTCGAACCACAAAACATTCCACTATTTTAGTGATATGATCTCGAAAAAACCGTTCACGTTTCACTTGAAATTGTTCACTCGATTGTAAAAATTTCTGAAGTGTTTTGTCCGGTCGTTTAAAGTGTAAACGATCGATGGTTAAAATTAACACAAATAATACGACTATTATCTGTGGAAACTGATTTACGATTTATATCTCGAACCACAAACAATTCCATTATTTCAGGGATATACATAATCTCGAAAGGATCGTTCACGTTTCACTTGAAATTGTTCGATTGATTGTAAAGTTTTGTTAAAATGTTTTATCCGGGGACAAAAACGCGTCGATCATCGAAGACATGCATTTTCGCAGGTGCGCAGGGGCGAAACACGTGAAAAATTTTAGGCGACCGGGCGTTTAAGCGTAATCCGGGAAACAGGAAATTTCACGGCTGCAACACGTAGCGCGTTAAATGCATCGAACACGGGGCTTTTAAAAAGTAATAAAGCCCGCGATGCGATTCGGCCGTTTGGAAAGCGTAGCGCGCGGTATTATTTTTTTCACGCTCGAGGGAGCCTGTTCGAACGCTTTAGACTTAATTCCACGTAAAGCGGTGCGTTTTCCCTTTCCAATATTTCCGCGTGAAAGAATTTCAGCGGTAGGTTACGGCGAATAAAAGTCGTGAGCCACGGCACCTATACACATATACGAAGAGAACGAGACACACCGCGCGGTAAATGGTTGTTCAATGCACACGAATATTGAAAGTCTCTGCTGTCTCGAGGGGGCGAGTTCACAGCTCACCAAGCAAGAATGTTTTTCGTCGGGCCCTGAGGAAAGCCGAAGACCTCCGCATTCGTTTGATTTTATTATTATCTACGTGCACGACGCACCGCGCCGGTCGACAACGAAACGAGACCGAAGGTCGAGATAAGAACTTCAAATTCCACCAGCATACATTTGTGCCCATAATTATGACAGTGGACTAAGTCATACATTTCTTGTTTCGAGATATATAAAGGAAAAGGATGTTAACCCTTTGCACACGGAGCTATTCTAATTCGAAAACCGAATTTCTCCTTCACTTTCATAATCATGGACACATTTAACACAACCTACCGAGCACTAACAGCGATTCGCATGTTTTGTCTTGTAAAAATGACAAGCCTCTATTTATTTAGATTTTGTGCAATTTTTATAACAATATGTGCGTGGATAAAGAAATTGATCGAATCAATCTCCACGTAAGCAACTTCATAATTTCAATAATTGTGGAACAACAAATCGATTATTATATCGATTAAACAATAGTTCGCACTGGAAGCTTTCTCAAAATTCAGTAAAAATTTACTGAAAAATTCGTGGTTGTACAGGTAGAGTCTATGAAATCGAGATGTTGAAAATCAATGTACCTGCAGATAATCACAGAGTCTAAATTATGTACGCAATTTCAAATTACTGTTTGACAGAGACAACGTGCAAATGATCGAAGTCCTGAGAGAACGAACTTACTGTACAGGAATTCCACCCTTTATGCTCGATTCGTTTATTTCGAATGCCAGGAGAGGGTCGGGTTCACAGTTCGCGCGGGAGCACAATGAACGGGCGAAAAAAAAGGGAAACGAGCCGGAGTTTATTTTCGGAAAAATATGAGAATTATTTTTGATTTTACGGTCGCATTTCTGTGGAGGCGAATGTTGCACTCGCGCGACCGGTGGCCGGTAAAAGTGGAGGAGCCGGCGCTGCCAGAAGAATCCCGTCGGCCGTGGATCCCCCGAGCCTTTTTCTTCCTTCTATCCCGAAAAAAACACGGACGAAGCAGGATTTCTAAATCCGTCAAACGACCTGTTATATTTAGAAGCAAATGTATTTTTCTCCGGGTCCGCTGTGTTTTTTCCTTTTCGGGCTGGGACGCCATTTCACCCGGCCAGACGCAGATAACGCCAGGTGAAACACCTTCGTTCCTTCACAAAATTAATTAGGCCTTTCTTATCAGTTTTCACAAAATTTTAATTTCAATGGAACCGTTTCCTCTAATTTCTTTTGCGTACAAGATACAAACTTGCAATTCTATATGGATACTTTGAGTGACATATCTAATATACAGGGCGTGTAATATGTACATATATCCTATTGTGTTGTATGAAATATACAAATACATCAAATGTCCTATCATTTTGTTCGGCACTGTATGTATATTCTAGGTATAAATGTGAATATAGACTGCTCTTTTAGATTTTATTTGTGTTCATAAACATGAAGGGAGTCGGTATTCCAATCGGTGCCATTCGTGTCCTTCGATCCATCGTGACAACAACCATAAAATATTTCTCAGTCCTGGGACATCTGTTCCGAGTGAATGAATATTTTCAAAAATAGAAGAGCTTTTAATCCCGCTGTTTACTGATTTTTATGTTAAGCCTTCCTGCTTTACCGTCTTTATGTGCACTTCTTCCTCTAATTTCTTTTGCGTACAAGATACAAACTTGCAATTCCAT
>CM052191.1:11349140-11391177 GCA_028455805.1 Lasioglossum figueresi
TTTTAGGAAACGCTTAATGTTCTTAATAATTCCGATGAGTTGAAAGCAATGCAACAGTGTTTCAAGGTTTTTCGAAAACAATGTTCTTAACCCTTTGGCACTCCTTTGTCGAGCGTGACTCGACATCGAAGAAAGAAAAATGTAAATAAAACGGGTTCTCATACGTATTTGGTTCTTCCTTTATTTATATGTTTTAGTTACAAACAAATATAATTGGTAAACAAAATTGTTTAAAATAAGTTTGTTGGCAACAATATTGACAAATACTTCGGAGTGCTAAGGGTTAATAATTCCGATCAGTTGAAACGCTCGATCTTTGTCAATTATTTTTGTTGAAAATGTGACAAGAAGGATGTACCAATTAACGAAAATTGAAATTGTTTCGGTATTCATCGGACATCCGGAATTTCACGACTTAATGTATCGAAGGAGGAAACGTGTGCCTCGTCATTGCTCGAGCAATTAACCTGCAGCAGTTTCAACATGTAATGTCTTTACTTTCCGTGTCTGTCCGATAACGATTTAACGAGCTGCAGTGAAAGTGAAAGAAATTCGAGAAACTCCTTTGTGTTGCTGAAAAAATTCAGACTGATCTTTCCATAACCATGTTCAAAGTATGAAAGCGCGTACCGTGTCTAATTAATTTGTCAGGAAAACGAAAATTTTATTCAACATCTTTGTTAAGAATCGAGATTTGCCTGCGGCAGCCTCGTCGCAAGTTCGTCCGATGATGCACATGCACGGTGTTTGTGTACGTTGAGACTAGTACAACACGATAACGCTATCGAAACTCGTTACAGTGACAATCGAACGGTTCGAAGAATCGCAGTTCAAGCTGACGTTGTTATCTAGCGCGGAGAAAGCTTTCGATAGCGTGGCTTTCGGTTCTGCGAGCGACGAAAATGGCTAATCCATTGACGAACGCGGATAGCAGATAGTAGATCGCCGCACCGAGGAAACTGCTACCGCGTATCAGTAAAGGAGCATTTAAATGCAGACTGGAAAGCGCACGCGACCGCCGACTTTCATTATCCATTCCCGACGAATTATCCGATAGAAAATTCTTTTCCCTCGGTTACACAACCGAGTTCCTTATTCTGCTAGCCAGACGCAACATAGTGCCAACGAGAAACTCGGTGTTCGTGGAAACTCGACAAAATAATGTTGGTGATCGATACACTCCCGATCTTTGCGTAAACTTCTACGAAAATCGTAAGAAAAGCAAATGAAGTCACTCGTTCGATCGTAGATACGTAATGCGAGAAATTACATAGGTTTTTAATATACAACGCGTTATACAACCACCATTTTGTTCTTTTTCCTGGTATAGTTGCGCCGCCACTGCTGTTATACAACAACTTTCTTAATTGCTATGGTTCTTGTGTAGCGTTCTGCAACAATACGTACATTTTTTAAAGCGGTTCGCAATATCGAAAACGTGAAATCAAATCTTCAGAACCCTCCATCCTGTTTCGCTTGAACCTCTCAAGTAATTTCGCCTTTCAATTTATGAACGCGATTAGAAAATTGTCGGAAAACAATGTGTCGGACGTTGTGGAGCATTTTCGAAGAGGGGAGTCTTGAAGCTCGATCGAACGAAGTACAAGAGCGTAGATTTTCCCCTGTCGCGACGCTAACGTCGCGCTCGGCGTTGTTGGTAAACTGGTCCGCCTTTTATTTGTGCTATCTTACATTTCTATGAGTCGCAATGTTTGCAGAGGTTCCATTGATTGGCCAAGCGATCGCTAAAGCTGTCCCCTTTCGACCGGATACTCCATCCGATCGTAAAGCTGTCAGTGGTACCACGTATCACGGGAGCGCCTTTCTTTCGCCAAGCATTTTATTCGCAATTCTTGAGAACGTCGGAGCGACCACACCCGGAAATATTAGCTATTACGTTGCCACATATGAAACGTCCTATTTTACACGAGCCATAAATACGCTGCGGATCTCCATGCAAAATAACAATTTTTCGTGCAGCAATTTCACGATACGGGAGCTCTCGGTCAAAATTTATTGCTTGCATCAACACTTTGTTTACCATGTCGCGTATGACCAATTTTTACTTCCGATCTTGTGAATCGGGCTTCGTTAAAATCCACAAAATACGAGCAGCAAGACTGAAGAGATAAAGTTATTTCATTGTTGATTTCAAACAATTCACGCAATGAAGACATTCACCTTTTTATTTGGCACAGACACCGATGGCACGTCTTATGATGTCAGCTAATGGTGGCTTAAACAGGGAAAGAATTTCCATCGTTATAGCGTTCTTAGTCTCTTAATAGCTGTTAATAGAGAGACGAGCTGTTCACACGCTGGTCGCATCTTCAGATAACAGAAAGACGAAATAGTGAATTTCCAGAACAAGCGATCTGTAGACAACGGATCCTTATCGAAATAAAAATTTTCTACCTGAATTGCAACAAACAGGAGAGTGAGATAGACATTTATTTTTCTTCAAAGTATGTTTAATAGGTTGAAAATGATATAACAGTATTTTTTAAATTCTTCTAATACTTTTTACTGTTTTAAATTGCACTTGCGCCTTTTTCTTGTAAATGCATAAAATCTGTCCAGTGATCAGGAATCAATAAGAATTGTAATATTACATTAAAACGGTTATGCTTCAGATTTATTCGTCCTTCAGTTATCGGTTTTCTGCGATCGTGCCTTTATCTTATAGCGAAGCTGATAAACTGGATACATTGACTCAGTATCGAACTACATTCTCGAAGAGTACTCGCAGTGAAGTCATCGTACAAGAGAAAATGCAGGCTCCTTGCATAATCTGACCTTTGCTTCTACTTTATTGTAACGCTTGGCTTCGATACAACTTTCATTACTCACGAAAGGTTGTAGAGCGAGGAAATCGACTGATTAAACAGCCTTAGAACTCATTCACAGAAAGTCTTAAATTATACTTTTCATTGCGAAACGACGTTGATATTACCCATAATTATGAGTACAGTCTATCCTACGCTCGATCGTTCATTTTATTGTCATTATGTCGGCTGTGGTATGGACACCTTATAAATAGATTGTAAACGTTCATGCAAATGTAGATATTTGTAGGCTACTGTACCGCAATTGGGATCAAGCACGAATTTAACTTCTTAATATAATATAATTACTTGTATTCAACCTTGTCTCCTATCAAATTTAGTTATTAACAGTCCAATCATTTTAACGACACCATCCACGTAGATTGTTTATAAATAAGTTATTCATTTTTTACGGTGGGTCTATAATCAGCTTTTTACGACATGGACATGTGGCGCGTTCGATACAACATTTTCATCGCGTTAAATGTCAAGGATGACATGTGTGCATTATCAGTCCACGCCAATATAAAGAACATAAAAAACCAAGATGGCTAACGGCGCGCATTCTTCAATTTTTATATTACTCTTATACAGGGTGGTTCACCTAAATATCTTCTCTTATCTGCGATGAAATATCTTCTTTATCTGCTTTATCAAATATGATTTTTTTCTGAAGATATTTTGTTTTCGTGTAAATGTATATTCTTTTCCTTTCGTATTGTAGTTGACATTGAAACGCATTTAGACGTACTATGTCATAAATAAATATGTCGCGTAAAGAGCTGTTACAAGAGCATTTAAAGAAACGATCGTGAAACAGTCCTTGAAAAATTGGATAAAGATTTAATGTTCTCATTTAAGCGTCTGTTTGAAAGGGATGCGTAAATTTAATATCCCCGGGCTGCTGATACGGTTCGAGCAGTTAAATCGAATTTCAATGATTCCGTGGAACAATGCGAATAACTGTAGGGGCCAGAAAGATCGTGGAAAAAGAAGGAAGTTAAAAGAAAAGTTCAGTAGTCTTGGGTCTCTCGACGTATTTCAGTCACGGAACGACTGGGCGCCATCCCACGTTCTTCTCTTTTCCTCAAGGTGTTGATGCCTGACACGTTCGTGAGACCGAATCTCGTATTTATACGGCCTATTCACGAAGTAGACATAATCGTGGAGTGGCTGCATAACGGTAAAAACAGATCGGCAGGCGTGCATTCACTTTTCCCCGTTCGGTGCACATGCAGCTCAATGCATATATACATACGTACATACATATACGCGCAGACGAAGATAGCCGCGGGCATGCAATACCTTTTAAACTCACGAGTCATTGATCCATCCAGTCGCGGTGTACAAATAACTCTAATGGAATTACCCTTTCCTTTCAGTATTACGCTCCGAGGACGAGGCCGATTTACCTCGATTCGCTCTCGATTTTCGGCCGAATAGGGTTCAATGAGAAAATCGAGCCAATCAACGAAACCGCTCGTTTCCATGCGAACCTATAATTCGCAAACCGAATCGAGCGTTCCCGAGGCAAAATAAAAATTATGAAATCTTCTGTACCCTTTTTAACCGCATTCAATCGGGCATTTCTGCAAATTCGCAGACTCTCGTCTTGCACTAAGAACATCGCTGCATTCCAAATATAATAGAAATCTCTTTTTAATTTATTTCGATATTCTTTAGCAATCGAACAAGTTTTTGACAGGATAGTTTCTCACCGTTGTTGCAGCTTTCATTCAGCGACTGTCAAAGGAAGTAATTTAATATAATTTAATTTTTGAAAGTCTCCAGACTCTTCTGCAGAAATGTTAATCCGCGTAATAAGATAATAATATTCCATTGCGTCGTTCAAAGAATTTTCTGAAACCTCGCTCTTTGATCTACGTACGTATGAACTCAATTCCATTAAACTAGTTGAATTGGTTAAACACTGTAAAGTTGCGCTCAAAGTACTTCGAGGAATTTAAATTGAGAAAGGAAGTATTTCATGTCACAGCGTTTGCATTCAGCTTCGGTTGTTAGAGCTTTCACTCAAGCATTGAATCATCTTTGGCCGCGCAGCGGTAGCCTACTTTTCAGTCTTAATAGACGCCATTTGCTTAGATGCCATCTGGACATTCCAGAAACTTATTTAACAAATTAGTGTTTCCTGCGACACACGCGCTGCACTCGAAATATCCCAATGGACGGTGCTTTATTAGTATCAGATGCGACCGATAATAAATCTTGGGCGGTGAGCTTCTGCGCTCTCTGTTTAATGAGTCTTTGACTGATTATGGTACTCGTCAAGCTGAGTGCACCGGGCGGCCCTTGTCTACTTGTGAAGATCAATTAATGCTGTTTCGATTAGTTCCTTTAATAATGAACAAAAATTTCCTCGATATCTCAAGGAGAAGGATATTAACGCTAACTGAATTCATTTTCGACAATATCGTAAAAATTACACCGAATTAATTTAAATAATAGATAAATTAATTTTTTTAATTTCCACTTACGACCACTTTCATGATTATTCAGAAACATTATTTTTCACGTTTTCCTGAAAAAATTATCAACTACTGATACCGAACTGGTGAGAAACAATTTTGAGCAGTGCTGTACCCTTGTAAACTGATTTATCGCGCGCTGTTATAGTTTACCCCGCCTTCGTGGTCGTCGCCTGTGCGTATAATAATTATGCGTATAACGTTTTGTTTTTCCTCTGTTTTCAGACGTTTCCGGTGTGTCAAGCCCCGAGAGGAAGGTGACGAGCAGGTTTCAGACGAGAATCTTCAAGATAGCTCGAACGAATCCCGCAAGAAACCGCGCCGAATAAAACGAAAATGTTGACGATAAGCCAGCGACGGAGGCATCCTCGATGGAGAATGCTCTTCACCGTCGTCATTTTGTCGAGTTTCGTCAGGCATTGCGAGTTAACGTCTGCAAAGAGACTAACCGACGTCGGTTCATCCTCTTCGTTGTCCACGTTATCAAGAAGTTCCGGTGAAACGAGGTCTCAGAACTTAGGTTCGCCGAACGATCTAGCTTGGCAGGCTTGGCTTCTGTTGGACTCTCAAACAGGAGCACACTCCGGGATGGACTCTGCGACATTTCTACGACGGATAACCCCGAAGAGCGTGTTCATCGCGCCGGCTTTACCAGCATTGCCACCCTGCGCGGATGGTTATCGCGCGGACGCGATGGGGAGGTGCGTGAAGGACGTTAACATCGACCAAGAGGCGCATTTCGTGTTCATTCTTCAACAGCTGAACAGTCGATACGGCAACCGAGGAAACTCCGACTCTTTCAGCAGCAATTCGAAGAAACCGAACGGTCCTTTGCAGTTCAACATCCCTCTGCTTACTGGCTCACACTCGGAGCCGTCGAAACTGGAAGCTGAAGAGGTTAGGGACACGATAAAGGTTCCGGTGGTGGTACCTCCTCGCATCGAGACCATTTCGAGCGAAGAGAAACGGCCGTTGGAGGGTATCGTCGCAAATCATGACACGAAGATCAACACCAAGCCGAAGGGCAACGAGTTCGGTTTCCTTTCTGCAGACTCCAGCGTCTCATCTTCGGAGAAACAAGAATCTCCGACGAAGTTCGACGCGGCGGTTCCTGTAGCAGAGTTCCCTGTGGACGAGGCGAACGAGACTTTCCCCGAGGTGGTCGACTACAAGATACCGATCGACTTGAAGACGTTGCTGAACATGTCGAGCCTGAAGACGATCAACGTCACCGACGATCAAGCGGCGTGGAAGAATGGATCGCAGCTTCTGAATTCGACAGAAGCGACGCCTATGCTGATCCTACTTTCGTCGACGGCGACGTCGCCGAACTTGGTGATCCCGAACGCGGAGGATCTACCTTTGGAGAGCAACGCGAGCCATCAAACAGACGTTCGGGAGAGCAATGTGACGAAGAACGTTACTGATAGAGAAGCTATCAGTGAGATCGTTCCAGAACCGACGCTCCCGAACAAAGATCCCGACGTACCACTGTCCGTGGTAGAGAGGGTCGATGGAAACTCGTCGGACACTCGGAACTCGAGTGCATCGAACTTTCAAGAGTCGCAGGAAACCGAACCGTACTACGACGACGAAGAAGCGATCGAAGATTACACGGACAGCACGGACCTGCCGGATGAGGAATCTTCGGAAACGGAAGGCGGTGAGATTTTGAAGCACGGCGAAGCCGGGACGGCGATACTACTGAAAGATATTAAACGATTACAGAATGAACATCGACAACAAGCGGAAACTGCTGCGAGCGACGCGAACAACAACGAAACACCAAAGGAGGATCTGTTGGCTGACTCGTGGACAAGCTCGAACGAGTCCACGACCACGGATAAAGAGGAACGCGACGAGGCTGGTAGCAACGTGTCCAGCGAGGTTAGCATCAACGGCGACATGATCGTGGAGACTACGCTTTTGGATGTGACCACAGATAAAACACGGAACATCACGAGGACATCGGACAGCAACAGCACCGGCAGTATCGACGAAGGCGACGAGTATCTGCGGGAGCTGTTTGAGTCAGAAAAGGAGATGAATCAGGAACCCTTTTCTGAAAACACCCAGAGCACGGAGAAAGTGCAAACTGATCAAGACAGACCGACGGAGGATGCTAAGAGCGACGAATTAGAGGCAGCACCTTCATCCTCCGAGTCTCTGTTGTACGACCCGAGTTTCCGAGATCAATACGCCGAAGAGGATCCTATCACCGAGATCCGCACGATCGACGAGCAATCGGCGGATAACAAGAAGGCTGCGTTTGTAAAGAAGTCCAGAGTCCCGAACTTCAGACCCACGCAAGACGACAGACACTCCACCCATCCGAAACAACCTGTCAAGTTCCCATCGGAAGAGGTGAACAGCATACACAGTCAGGACTACAAAGAAAGAGCTCCGTATCCTCTGGACGACGGACTTCATTCCAGCACCAAGAGCAGCGTGTTCGCCCATCAGAAGTCCTTCCACCGACGACCATCCCCTTGGCGAACGGCTTCTCGTAGCCAGCAGGTGTCTAACCAACAGGTGGGGACGTCGTCGCGAAGACAGTGGCAGAGGCAACCGCCGATTTCGATCTCCTTTTGGACGGCTATGCCTCTGATGAGGGATCCCAGTCTATACTCGACCGACCAAGACTCCCACAGCAAGACGACAAACGGTGAAACGTACACCAACAACCGATTCCCGGAGGTCTCGCCATCCTGAAGGGCTGAGCATCGCGAGCCGTTGTCCGCCCGATGAAATCTGAATCGGGCAGATCGCGATCGAGATCGAAACGGGGACACCTGTCGGTGGATAATGGAGTGTCGCCGGGAGGTTTGGTTGCTACCTGCGTTCTCACGCCTCGTCGCTCTCAGTAGGAACGTCCAAAGACTGTAGAACTGTGCCAAATAAATTAAAGAGTTGCGCGAACTCTTGCCCGGCCTCGGCATTTCCGTGCCAGCCGATTCGTCCGTCGTGGAGGAACTGATAGACGACGACGATCATGACGACGACCACGGGGGCTGATTGATCGCATAGTACGTACTTACAGTCGGAGTAACGAAAATACGGGATCGTGTGAACCGTGGCCAATACGCGGCGGGCCGATACGTTGCGTAATTCTCATTAGAGACCTCGTCCAATTAGCGTCGAGCAACGTTGATCGGTCATCGCCGGGAGAAAGGGAAAACAGAAAAAGAACTAGATACTAGGTCCGTCGAGAATTAAAAAAAAACGAGATTATCAATCGAACGTCTTCGAGTTATCTGTGTCACCGTGTTTCCAAGGTCACAAATGGAAATGCGCGTTTCGGAGTGTGTAAACGCCAAGGGTGGGCGGGAACCCGGAAATTTTTATTGTTCGGTGACCCGAACGTCATAAATTTTTAGGTACCCGCCAACCCTTAATAAAAACGTTCCTTTCGGCCTAACCATCTCTGAAGCGAATTTTTTCTGCCAAAACTCTTATCACCAGACTGCGGATCTTTATGCGATATAAAAATGTTCTTCATCGATTACAAGATTCTAAAAATTGATTACTTCCTCGAATACCGTTAACAGGACGAAAGTTTAAATGTTTCTACCGTTTAAAATTACGGCTGTTCATTTTTGTCGTAAACGCATCAAATCCGCGGTCTACTCTTAACACACATTCATACATATATATTGTATACATAAACGGATATACGCGTGTATATGTTCACCTGCATGTTACACATATGTATGCTTGTACGCGCGTGTATCTCTGCGCGCCGGCTTTTTTGAAAATGTTTTTTTCTATCGAGGAACTTTTTTGATCGAGGAAATCTGTCTAGGCCTAATTTACCGATTAAGAATCTTTTTGATAAGATTGATATAGTATTAATGGCGTGAATATCCCCGAGCTTCTCGTGTGAAGACTAAGATCACACGTTTTTTGGAACGCAACTACATATACATATGTGTGGCAGCGACAACGTGAAAAAACCATATTAACGATGATGAAGAAAGAATTTCTTTACGAAAGAAATATGTCGTTTGATGTCGCGTTGCGTTTTTATCTCCGTGTGACCTTGGTCATGTGATCGACAATCCAAAATGCTTTTTCTTTTTTAATGGAATTATACTTTTAGATTTAACGTTCGAATGTAAGAACTCATTTAACGAAATTCGGTACCTTTATTAGAGGCTTTCGTATGTCTAAGACGGTATTATGTTAATAAGGAAAAAGTCGAAACTATTTTAAGCGGAGAAAGTGATAAGCCAACGGACTAAAAAGAATTACGTAATTTTGCTGTTAACATTCTGTCAGCAAGCGATGAAAGCTTTCTAAAGCCTAGTATGCGCAAGAAGTTCCGAAATGGCAGTTACAAGTTCTGTGTTATCGTTTGTCAACCAATTATTATTTTTATCGTCCAATCGAACGTATCGCATATTTTAATCGATTCAGAATAATTGACCGAACGTGATACTCGAGACAGAAATAATTGAAATTCGAACAAACGTTTTATACATTAATGTTCTAGCTTTTCCGACGAATTTAATCGATCAGTTTAATCTATACACTCAGTTTTGAAAATGTGATTTTATCCAGATTATTCTACGTCTCGAGATTCAGTCAAAACACGTAACAAATTGGATCTACGAATTTTCTGCAAGCACAAATACTTTCGATCGATATTTAATCCGAGTTTATTCAAAACTTGAGACTGTACGCCGACATTTGCAGATCCGTTTGTTATCTTAATATCGAAACGTAGAATAATTCGACGAAACGCGTAACAATTTGTCAACCCTGTTCTGCGAGTAAAAAATATGAATATTGGGAATCGAGATCCCGAGAGACGAATTTTGTATATTTTCTAGAACACTATGTAGCATATTAAGGATTTAGATACTCCGAGAAAGTGGGTGTTACGAGCCCTACAGGCAAAAAGCAACAAATTTCCGACGTCTTGTATCCAGAAGAGCGTCACTTTCTCTATCTTTCGAGCGCGTGTATAATATGCAGAAGAGAGTGCTCTAATGATTCTTGCCATTAATTGCTAAACAACCAACGATCCGAGCAGCAAGATTCATTGTAGCAGAGTGTACCTCTTTCCTCAAAGGTATCTATAGTTCTCAACATATTGTTCCGGTGTAACAACGAAATGGAAATACTCTGTCGTTCTATGAAAAGCCAAATATTAGTTAACGAAGAACCTTGTTTTCTATGCATCACGATTCGAACATCTGGTTGCACGCGAATGGAAATATACATTGGCAGGATATCGCGCTATTATATACTCGAAATTTCCATAAAGTCGTTGTAGCTGTTGCTGAAACTAATTAAACTGCAAATCTATGCACAAAGATAAAAATTTCATTTTCAATATGCTCGAAACATGTCTTACATTTTCTCATAAAAACATGATACCTGGAAATCAAGTAAAGCACACCCAAAGAAAGAATTTTTGCGAGTAACAGCTGAAAACGCGGCTTTACGGAAAAATCGGGGAACGTGCAGAGATCATCGACGAATGGAAGCTCTGTTATGAAAACAAGCGAATTGTAAGACGACTTCACGGTCGTGTTCGATCATTTAGCCGCGAATGTCTGCGCAATAAGTCATCGTACATTGAAAAAAACCGTGGATCACTGCCTAACTCGATGTCCGATCGAGAGCAACACAATTAATCTTCCGCCCGCGCTAATAAAAAAAAAAAAAAAGGCTATGAAGATAAAAGTGACGAGTCGCTTGTATATTCGTTATAGTTTAATCAGTCGGGATTACGTATCACGGCAAAGTCCTCGATCGAACATTAAGCAAGATCCTATTCGACATAATCTGTGTATCACGCTCGTACACGCGGAATCTGGGTTCGCAAGCGCGTAAAATCTGCTCGTGACCCCGGTACGTCGAATCAGACTGATTTTTAGCGGTATTGCGTTATTTATAGAATTCGAACTCGCAATCTGTCACGTGAGGCATCGAGACCGGAGGTGTGCCGGTCTCTAAACGAATTGTTTCTCGATAATATGATCTTTGCAATCGTGAAACGTAGGGTAAAAATGCTGCTCGAGACGCAGCATCGTTTCTCGGAATCTTTTTTGAGCGGCGAATTTATTTTATGAAATCGTTGCGCACGATATTCTGTTTGGTTTCATCGAATCCGAAGACTCGTGGATGTTTTGAAAATCGCTCTTCTCCGGTAGCCGAAGACTAAACCATCTAAAAATGAGAAAATGTCAATATACGGTTAAGGAACGTGTAATTAAATTCTCGTATCGGTCTTGCATTACTTTAACCCTTTGCACTCGGAGCTATTTTAACTCGAAAATTAAACATTTCTTCCGACCTAGAATATATTTCCGTTTTTTATGATTTTTGAAATTTTCTGGATTTGAAATTGCTGTAACACCTCGTACAATACCTAAATGTTTAGTAATTGATTAGTAGACTGCGGATCTGTAAAAAATTCAAGAATTTTAAGGGATGAAATCAATTTTTCCTGCTTCTCACAATCAATGCAAAACATTTTTATTTTGCACAAAGATCCGCAGTTTATCGATTAGATACCGATATATTTAACAAGAGCCACTTAGCAGAGTGCTAAGGGTTAATACTTCTCGATTCATTTTCAACGTGTACACTCAGCGGTCCGATGGTCGCTAAGAATACGCGATCTTCGATGGTGCTTATAATTCTCGATTGAAAAAATGATTTACCAAACAATGCGATCAATGAACAGATTCCAGATCGATAAATGAAAACTTTGAGGAGAACCGCGCGACCATCGGAGTGTTCCGCGAGACTTCCTTTGAACGTAATATTGAAATCGACATTTCATGTGCATCAACCTGATATTTATTGAGAGCATTGTTCTTCTCAGACGCATACAATTTCAAGATTTTATGCCCCTTGAGGTGTAATCGAGTCCAAGCTTGCGGCTACATTGCGTAGCGAAGGCAACGTATTTATATACAACATAGTATGAATGTTTTCGATGTGCGAATTGATCATTGTTCTACGTACATAAGTACTTCGAAACGAGCGTTCGGAGCAGTCAGGATCTCCGATGTCGTTCGAAAGCTTTACAGCTGTCGTTGCGATCATTTTTCTTTTCTCTTGAACGCATGCGAGACCTGTTTGTGAGTATATGCGAGAGAGTGCACGCAGTACTGTTCGGATTTGAATTCGCAATGAAACTCTGTTACGTGGGCTCTGTGTTGCACGTACTACTTATTGAAAAAAAGAAAATTACGAATCTGACGTCGCGGCCAATAATTTTCAATTGCTCTGCGTACGCTTCGATGTGGTGTGTAATCTCTCTTTCTCATCTACTGAATGTTGATTCGTGTACATATTAATTTTATTCAAAGGAATTGTATATACAGAGTAATTAAGAAGCATCATCGGCGTCTTAATGTGTATTAATTGTAACTGTATTAAATACTATTGTATTATTTATAGCTAAATATATTGATGTATATTATACTTGTCGTATCGTGTAGGAGTCTGTTAGATCGCAAATGGAAAAATGTTATAAAAATCATTCGATGTTGGTCTTATACCGAAATACTCGTGCTTTCTTATTATTCAGAAACCTGTCCAGCCGTGATACACGATTATATTACAAAATCATTTTTATCCATTAAACATTCTTTACATTGTACAGAATTATAATTGTTAATGAAACTGCATGTTACATCGTACTATCCGCTTTACTTTTTATCCCCCTGAAACCTTTCGCCAAGAAAAACTTTTCCGTCGAATCGTCCCTTGTCGCTTGAGGTCTGACGTTCCTAACGGTTCTGTAAAATCTTAGTAAATCTTGTTCTATCTGTTGCGACTTTCCGCCGTCCCATATCTTACAGAGAAATGTTCCATCCGTCTTTGTAACTTGCAAAGCGAACTTCATAGCAGCGTATACAAGTTTCGCTATATTTTCTTGATCTAACTCTTTCATGCCGGTGGAATTAGGTGCCATATCCGATAAAACTACATCTGCTTTCTTATCTTGTAATATCTTGAACAGTTCAGCTTGCGACATGGCTGTTGTGAAATCCATTTTACTCAATACATCTGCACCTTCGATCGGATAAATCATTTGTTTGTCTATCGCAATCACAGTGCCACTCGGATTATTCAGGATTCTTCCATCTGCGTTTGTCTTTGCGACAGCAACTTGCGTCCAACTGCCAGGCGCAGCTCCGCAGTCTATTACGATTTGTCCAGGTTTCAATATATTGAATCTTTCGTCTATCTCTAACAACTTGAATGCACTTCTACACCTATAATTCTCTCGCTTGGCCAACTCTATGTACGGGTCTTTCAGCTGTCTCATAAGCCATAACTGAGAACTGTGCTTCTTGCCTTTCAAATTATGCGGTTTCTCTCGGCATAATGCAGCGCCAGCATGAAAATTCCTTATTAAACCCTTCATGTCTGATTACAAAATCATAACCTACAAGAGGTGATCGACACGAAAAATTTGCAGATTTCGCAATCACATGTGCGCACATTTGTAGAAAAACCACTGTTTTCTTGTTTTTACTTCCCTCGCTATTGCAACCGGTTGTTAGTAAAAATTACTCGTATAAAGAAATAATCTAAACGAAATCAAAACACTGAATGCAGCCATAAATGCTTCTTCGTTGAATAAATACGAGTTGCGTCGGCGCACGGAGGTTCGAGATCGTGGAAACGCGAACTAATTCATAGCGTTGTTATTTTTTATGGACAGAACGTATTTAGGGGTTTCTTGGGTCGTAGATAAATAATAACACTTATAAACTACTTTTATACATGATAATCAAGGTTCTAAAGTGGTTAGCTTTGTCAGTATATTCTATGGGCCTAAATTAGAAAAGCATATTATATAGACATGGGTTAAACAATTGTTTAACACATCATTAAAAAGTTAACGACCAAAAAGGGAATCTTACTTTTCTTACTTTTTCTCATGTTCATTTGTATACATTATAAATAAAAATTATTTTATCTTACTTGCATACAATCTCAGCCCTCAGCATCTTAGAAGATTCGTCGTTGTCAGTGTCCCATTTGCTGTCAGTTTCATTAAAACGATTGAACTCAACATATCTTGGTCCAATTCTTTTTCTTTCCTTTTATTATGGAGGAGGTTATAAGAGATTCCTTTTTTAAGTTTGTTGTATGAAACATTTAGTTTATCTTGTGATAAAATTCGGGTCCGAGTAGATTTAAACTACTTCCAATCAATCACAAAATATAGTGAAGCCAACTACGGCAATTTTACCTAGACATATAATCTTTCTTTTACTCGCTTTTTTCAACGCTTTGGACAAAAATTTGACCTAGAGCCACCCACATGCGTGTCAAAACTTACTTCAGATATAGAAGAATTTATAAATAGTTAAAATTTCAAGAAATTTCAAGAAATTTCAACATCGAATATTCGACTTCAGTTCGTGTTTTCACGGTTTCGAACTACTGTGCACCGCCGTGTCGAACGTCAGTATTACCAACATAGATTTTGAAAGTCCGTAAAGAAGGTCTGAATATATCAGGTCTAGTCTGATATATCTACGAATATATAATCAGGAATGACAAAATTATGAACAAAGAGAAGTGAAAGAAGAGATCGCCAGAATCCGTTGACGAAAATGATAAAACCATTGTTCTATGGAAAAGTCCATGGAGTTGGTGACACTGTCGTGCGTATCAGTTGATTAAACCCTTGGGGTGCGCGTGCGCGAGGACACTATGATGGTAGCGGAAGTTCGTAGTTACGAAAAGTGTCTCGTACTGTCGAACTGCTTGTCGGCGAAAATGCGGTAGAATTTCATGAATAAACGATTGTTCGAGCGAATATTGCGGTGAAAAAGATAATTTACAATGAACTTAACAACGGGGAATTCTCACGGGAACGGTTTACTCTATGCTGGTTTCAATCAGGACCAAGGTATGTGACCGAGTGTGCTACATTTGACAGTCCGGTTATTTATTTTCTCTATTCTAACCTCTGCGTATAATTCCTTCGCCACAAATTTACAGTGATATTATCATATAATATCGCTACCGTCGTCTTTCTATCGGAACATGTTTGAATCATGCGATACTCACTGGAAAGCGATCGTACTTTGGAATCGTTGATACCATTTTTTTACTTTCCTAACCTTATCCGTGTAAGGTTTTCGTTAATATCTAATAATCGATATATGTGCGAGACCTTTTGCATGAAATTATATTACAACAATCGATATCGTCTATCTATAATTTTAATTATTTTTATAATCGTACAAATTAATTATATAGTGGCATGCGTCTTAAGTAAACTGTTATCAGCAATTCTGTATTTTTATATATATATATACAAGTAAATAAATGTGTTTTATATTGTACAGATTTCATTCGAGTTATTGATCATTTTATTTATTATACCTCGATTCTTTTTCTCACATGTATCGTGCGATACGACACTATTGGACCGACAATTTAAAGATAATTCTGTTTAGCCAATTGTATTGGTTTCAATCGTAACTCTTGATATATATGAAATTTCGAGAAACGTTTCAAATAAAAGTGACTCGTTTTAGCGAGGATTATGTAAATTCAGAAAATTGTATCCCATAACCGTTTAAAAAATTTCAGTTATCTCTCCTTTCCCACGCTTGGAAGACAATGTTTTTTTTTATTGTACAGGTCCCGTTGTACCTTGTAATTTAAGAAAGAATTTCCTCGATACTATTAATAGTTTATAGTTCAAAGATATCTGCTTGTAACACATTTAGTGAAACACCCTGTATATTGCACCAGCAGATAACCATATCATTATTGCTTTTATAATTTTCCACTTGTAGGATGTTTTGTTTGTGGTATGGAAAATGGCTTCAGAGTGTATAGCTGTGATCCTTTAAAGGAGAAGGCTCGTCATTTCAACAATGGAGGCTTTGGTTATGCAGAAATGCTATTTAGGTGTAACTATCTAGCATTAGTCGGCAGTGGAGCAGATCCGATGTATCCCACCAATAAAGGTACTCAGACTTCGAAACTTTGGACATTTTGAAGGCTTCGAAGCTTCGGAAAAGCAACAGCCCTGCTCCAAATGTCGGAGAAATATAAAATTATTCATTTGGTGTGTTATGTTCACAGTTATGGTATGGGATGACATAAAGAAGTCTCCAGCGATCACTTTAGAGTTTAATGCCCCTGTGAAGGGTGTTAAACTGAGGAGAGATAGAATAGTAGTAATTTTAGAAGGTGTTATAAAAGTTTACACGTTCACGCAAAATCCTCAACAGCTTCACGTGTTCGAGACTAATCCGAATCCTAGGGGGCTATGCGTATTATGTCCAAATAGTAATAATTCCTTACTCGCTTTTCCTGGCCGAAACAATGGTCATGTACAAGGTACTGTTTTATTATATCTTATATTTATAGTTTCATCGCATACAATAACTTCTTTTTTGTTACAGTGATAGATTTGGCTAATACGGAGAAGCAGCCTTTGAATATAGAAGCACACGAAACACCTTTGTCTTGTATAGCTTTAAACTTACAAGGTACAAGATTGGCTACTGCTTCGGAGAAAGGTACATTAATAAGAGTGTTCGAAACGCAAAGTGGAAATATGATTAATGAATTGAGAAGAGGGGCTAATTACGCAAACATTTATTGGTAAGTGAAAATCGAATTGTGTGAACAAGTTACTTTAATGAATAAATACATTAATTGAACTATAATTTCAGCATAAATTTTAATCACGATTCTACTTGGCTGTGTGTAGCGAGCGACCACGGAACTGTACACGTTTTTGCCGTAGAAGATCAAAAATTAAATCGTCAATCTAGTTTAGCGTACGCACCTTTCCTGCCAAAATATTTTAGTTCAAGTTGGAGCTTTTGCAAATTTCAAGTTCCAGGTGGTCCGCAGTGTATGTGCGCTTTCGGAACTGTTAACAATAGTATTATAGGTTGGTAATGCAATGTAATGAGTTACCATTAACATTATCTAAGATTGTAAAAGTTTTTTTTTTTCTCTTACAGTAATATGCGCAGATGGTAGTTACTACAAGTTTGTGTTCAATAACAAAGGTGAATGCACGAGAGATTTCTATGCACAGTTCCTTGAATTAACCGATGACGAAGAGGAATTGGAGAACGAAGAGGAATTGGAGGACGCCGAGGAGGGAAACCCTTAAACGAAATGAATTTGATATAATTGCATGTTTCGTGATTTTCTTTTTTTTTATACATTGCTTGCTACAAAATGAGATTATACATTTCATACAATGATTTTAGTGATCACTGGATACAAATAAGTATAGTTCACGTGGAAACTGAGAACAATGTATGTGTGTAAATGGCAAACGAGAGGAAAAAATTTATCGAATACTAGAATATATTATTGACTTGTTATGTGGGCCTATCGCTGAAATGCCTATGTATATAACTACAAGTTCTTGAATGTTACAGTTGAGGAAAGGAGTCCGATATTTGAAGCTCTATTCATCGTGTCAGTGTAACGAAATACCATTGTTACATTTAAATAACTAAGTCTATAGTTAATGTTGATTCACGACATCCCAAAAAAAGAGATATACGCAAGTAACACGTACATTTTAGAAGAAATTTTTATGTTTCGCAATCGATTGTGTAACCTTTCTCTATATTTATTTTATACACGTTCAGATATCTCTTTTATTGTTATCGAATATATCGTACGCATCAACACATATTTCACATCTCTCATTGTAAATAAGTTTCGAACGAACATACAAATGTAAAAATTTGTTTGATTACTGCTACGCGACAGTGATCGACCAAATGAATTACAAAAGGTGCATAACGTAATGGAGTTTCGTAATCTTTATTTTCCATGATTTTCGTACATTTAACATACAGGATACACAAAAACAGAACTACATTCAGTTGTTAATATTGAAATATTACCACAAAATATCAAGGTTGTAGTGTCACAAAGAAGATGGGATTGAATATAGAGTAAAAATTAATCAGACAAGACTCTGTATCTATTTCTAATAAATTATCGATTACCAGTGGCAAACTATGTATTTCATGTATCTTTTTTTTTTGTTATTTTTATTGATTTTTTTTTCTGTGATTTGAAACGATTCTATGAATCCATGAGAAACCTTGTAACGCTTTAGCAATTAATATTCAGTCTTACATAAGGAGAATGTGCCGTAGCTTAATACGAAAGTTCCAACGAAAAATGATTTCGAATTCAACCGCGGCGATAACCGAATTGAAAAATATATTAACGATATTATGCGTCGCCGCTTTACGATATGCTTTTCGTCGTTACAGATTTAAGAATAATTGTAAATCTGTGCGTTGCCATCCAGAGTACAGTTTCACAATGTCATGATTGAACAACGCGTATTACCAACGAGTAGTTTGCAACGTCTAAGCAAGAAATAACGTGTGTAACATACGAAGCAAGCTTTTTTTGTACTGAAGATCGGTTTTTTGAGCTTTGTGAACGCCATTTGTCGGGTCTTATAACGTACAGTGTTTGTTCAACATGAAATTATTCTTTCGTCTCTTCGTCGTCGAGCCGTTCTCCGTTCTTCGTCCTCGACCATATGCGGCTACTTCTACGCCTCTCCCATAAACATACTTTAAACCTCGTACGGCTTGTTCGCGCGTGGGTGATTGGTTTTCGATTTTTGTACGGCCGGTACCAGCGGCTTTATCTTCACACCATGAAGAATGTGCGTCAATCCTATCTTTGTTTCGAGACTCTTATAAGTACTGTAGACCACGAACCACACGTAAGAGCTTGTGATCACGAGAAACAACACGATTATACCTGAAAGAAACAACATTATTTAGCTCCGACGAAGCGCAACAATCGACCGATATCGTCCAACGATAATTTGTACATAAATGTTTAAAACGATGCGGGGGTGAACATTTGTAAAATATTTTTCTATGCACAATTAGAGTATACACTATGTTTATAGAGTATTATAAGTTGGACATTTTGATGTGTTTAATCGTAACTTTTAATAAAAGTGTTTTCAAGCACGTTTAAATGTTTGGCGAACAGTGTAAATTTATTTTTCGTCTCGATCTATTAGTATTGTATCAGACGATTGCACAAGTGAATTATTTTCTAATTGTAGAAAAGAACGGTGATTAGATAATTGATTAATAAAGCTGTATTCTTTAAAATGTAACCATCGAATTTTATTTTCAAATCGGGCACGAACTTGTGCAATCATCTGATAGAAAGTTGTGCGATGTTTTGCGTGAATGTTAATTAACGAAGACGCCTTAATCGTTCTAGTAATAATAATATTGTTCATCGACATACGTTCGCAGATGTCCGCTTTGCCGCCAAGAGTAGCGATAAAGGGGCAATCCTGTTCTACTAAGAACAGGGAAATCGTTAACGCTGATATTATAGTCATCATGACCATCATCCACGGCGCCATGAAGTGACGATTGTTCTAACGGAATAAATTACTCTGTTTTATCACGTAAACATTCTTTTCTACGTAAAATGTCATTACCGTTAACGCCCCGTATAGGAGCAAAATCGTAGAAATAAAATGTATCACTGTGATGACTAATCCACAATACATCGAGTAGACCGTTTCTGAAACAAACGATTGTTAGAATCGTGCGAAGAGAATAATGCGATTAGATCATAGATCAATTCTGTAAGCACCGGTCGCGTTATGATGCGCCATATCCATTTTCTTTGTATTCAGGTGATTAGAGGATATATCTTCCAGAGCTTCTCTCTCGAGAGCGTCTTCTGTATCTCTCACCACCATTTCTTGGATTCCCATGGCGTGTGCTAGTGCTAGCACGAAAAATATCATACTGAATCCTGATGTAAACTATCATAGGAAAAAACAGTCTGTATTAGTCACAGAAAAGAATAATGTTTTGCATGTTTACGAGCAAGTTAGACGATCGTATTTACCAGCTGAAACACAGCTATCAAAACCGTGCCTTGCTTCAAGTTAAAATAGTGCAAGAAATTGTTCAACAGTCCCACTTTCATCTTGCTTTGTTTATTAAAAAAATCTCTCTATGGACTAGATTATTCCTGAAACATTGGAGACGTGTTACGAAATTCTGAACATCATCGTGCGAGACAGGGGTTGTTTAGCTCCCCTGAATGATTGCAAGCCTCGGCACGAAGGTAGCGCGAACGGTAACACGCGGAGTCGCTGCAATCGTGTTATTCGACGTGTAACGATAACAAACAAACACCGAAATCAGAATATCGCCAGTCATCCAGGGCGCAGTCAGTCAGGCTCGACGATCATTGGCCTCGATACGAAAAAGCGAGCAACGCTTGTCGCTACTCACCCCGCAGAAAAAGGGAGCAGCCAATAATCGCTGGAACGTGTTTCACGATGATCAATAACTCTTCACTATTTCACGTTAATCGAAAATTATACGATGATTGTCAAGCGACGAGCACAAGCGCGACGAACAGCGCTGAACTCGAGCTTCACGCGATTTTTCGTCGCGGACCCTGTGTCTTTCACGTGCAAAACGCGAATTTACTTGGATCACAGGGTAGGAAGGTAACCCCTAACACTAGATTATACGACATGCGCACCACGCCGATCCATTGCCGCATCCTTCAAGGTGTATCCGTTCCCAATTGATCATTGATTGTTACTAACAAAACATTCGAGGCCGGTGACGCATCGCGTGCGTTTCACACTATTTATCCAATTCAACCGGTGATGCACCGTTTGCCTTCTAATTTGGTTAGATTAAAAAATATTAGCTACACGCGCCACGTCATCGAGACCCAATTTTGTGTAGCTTTGAATTTTTGCTCCTGTAGATCCTTATCGTGAGCTAAAATAATTTATCTAATTCAATCGATGCATCGTCTGCGTTCCAATGTAGTTAGAATGAAAATGTAATAGTTAATGTATGAATTTTGTATAACTTTTTGAAGTTTACTCTTGCAGATCCTTATTGTGAACTTAATTCATCACAAAAATAATCTATTTAATTCAACGGACGCGTCGCGTGCGATCTAATCTAGTTAGAACGAAAAAATTATAGTTACCGTATGAATTTTGTATATCTTTTATAATTCAACTCTTCTAGATCTTCGCTACAATGGACCTGAAAAATAGAAAGGAATTGAATTAAAATAAATTTTCCGGATTATAACACCGGATGGAACATTTCGAGAACTATGTTCGTGTAAACGATGCTATCGGGAAACTTTGAATTGGAGTTCGAAAGTTAGTTCGATTGAATTGGAGTGTCTCGAAAGTAGTCATGGCAACGCGAAGTTTCTGTTTGTTTATGTCGTGGAGGGCAACAGACACAACGAACACCTTCTAACTCGCGTTGAATCGCGACAGTCCGATTGTAGCTGTCGAGCAATGTTGACATTTTCGAATTTCATTTTCACAAAAGGTTAGAAATGGACCGGAAATACCAGAGGGTTGAAATGGGGGCGGGAGCTTTTCACCATCCGCCAAAAGCAAAGTATAGCGACGAAACGAGAAATCTGATTAAACGTAAGCGAAATTATTTTCACTCCGCTTTAATTAGTGTTGTTGCAATTTCATTCGCTCTACCACCGTTCAACTTCTGGACTTTTCTCAGTTTTGATGGAGGAGTCTAAAGTGACTATGATGCAAAGGAAATTTATTCAGGACGCTGTCGACAGAGGTGAACCTTTGCCTCTGTCTCTCGAAAGATCAAACAAGAAAGCGGATAACCACGGCTCTCAGTATCAAGTACGGTTTTTAAACTGTTCACAGAATATTATTAAAATAAATTACGGTTCTATTGAACGAATTATTGTTTCTATTATATTCATCATTGTTAGGTTCTAATGCCTACTATTTGGAAAAAACGGACTCAAGACATTATCGCCAAAAGTGGCGCGTACGAGAGGGAGCAATATACAAGAATAGGTCCTTTGCGTACGAATAATATATATTTTAATTATTTCAATTAATATAAAGTCTTGAATTGTATATCTAACGCTTTTCGTCTATATGTTCATTATTATTTAAAATATAGCGAACAAAGAAAAACAGAAGCGTCACTTGGCGTGCATGATGGCGTACGGAAAAGATATGCCGGAAACTCCTCGGAATCCGTCGGTTCTCTACAAAACAAAACGAGAACCGCGTCGTCTTGCGAATACTGATCCGATCGACGACTGTGAGTAGTTGAAGAAGATTTTCGATTATTTTCTTTTTGCATTAAACTGTCCTTTTGTTCAGTGGTGCGAGGTATACAGGAGAGAATGGAATTCTTGAGCGAGATGCAGTGCCTCGGAATGGAAAAGAAATATCGACCGATCATACACCAGGAAATAGCGCATAAATTACGATTAATCGAGTCCATCGACAAACAGAAATCGAAAGAAATTAGAAAAGAGATCAGACTACTGGAGAAACCATTGCCGAAACCGCTTCCATTGGGAGAATTAGATGACAATTAATAATCTCCCGGTATATTTTGTATTGGCCAAATATTCGATCGAATAAAGTACTAGGTCGTTGGAAAGTAATTTCGTTTTTCGTGTAGAGGTGGCATTGCTTCCATTTATTACTGTATGCATTTATGGTTTATAAAAATTTCCAAAAAATACTGTAGTATCAAATTCGACAAACTTTAGTATGATTTTTATTTTTTTCGTACCTACGAATGTTATTACCAATGAAAATAGGATTTTATTTGGTGCCACTGTATCTAAGTGTGGTAATTGTTTTCCAATTTGACTTGGAGCAATCTCTTTTTCCCAACATTTATTCAAATAAGACTAAATATAACATACAATAAGTATATATATTTAATTTTCCATTCAGATATTATCGTATAACGACCACAATTAATCGAAAGAACACAATAAAATCAGGCTGGAAGCTTTTATTCATTAATTACCATTTTGTCGAAGATAAGTAAGTGTCCGGTGATTTAAGGACTGTAATGTAGATTCAAATTTCCCGCGTTCCGAGTGGAACCGTATATGTGGGACGCTTGGCAGTGCGCATGCGCGGCGGGAGAAATAAGAACGGTCAACTGGAGAAATCGTATCGTGTTAGTCGTCAGTGGTCCGGCGCACGGCGGTGGCGTATGGTGTTGTTGGTTTTGTGGTGATAATTGTACCTTGACAAGTATCGTCGTCGTTCGTCCGAGAAACACAACGTGCATGTATTTGTTAATCGTTCATACGAGAACCGAAAGCACGACTACGGTGGCCGTTGTTTCGGGAAGAATCGAGTGCAACGATCTCGCCGGATCCCGGATGATCTACAAGTGATCCAACATGGCGTCGACCGATCTGTCGTTCGGTAAATGATGAACCCGTGTACCGTACGCACCTTTGACAAGGTCCTCTCGAGGTCGTCCGGTTTTTAAAAGCAACTCGCGCCCCCTTTCAACGCGACCAACCACGCTGACGTACGCTCGTTGCACTTTTTCGCATATTCCTCCGAAACCAGAGGAATCGCTTTTTCATTATCCTAAGACAATCGATCGGGCACGCGATCGAAATCACCGCTATTGTCCGTTGACTTTTAGAGCACTATTTGTTTTGGTATCTTGTATTTTACTCACCTTGTGTTCGTATACATACAATACCCTTTTCCACATATTTTCTGGTCATGATTATCATAATTCGTTTGTGCTACCACCTTGGAGGAAAGAGGAAACGTATCTTTCTTATTTGTATTAAAATTATAAATGATTCACAATTATTACTGACCCTCATGTTCTTATACGTACAATACCTTTTACCAGATATTTTCTGTTCATGATTATCATAATTCGTTTGCTACCACCTTCGAGGAAAGAGGAAACGTATCTTTATTATTTGTATTAAAATTATAAATGATTCACAATTATTACTGACCCTCATGTTCTTATACGTACAATACCTTTTACCAGATATTTTCTGTTCATGATTATCATAATTCGTTTGCCACCACCTTCGAGGAAAGAGGAAACGTATCTTTATTATTTGTATTAAAATTAGAGATGATTCACAATTATTAGTGACCTCATGTTTGGATACATACAATACCTTTTACCAGATATTTTCTGTTCATGATTATTATAATTCGTTTGCTACCACCTTCGAGGAAAGAGAAAACTTATCTTTTTTATTTGTATTAAAATTATAGATGATTCACAATTATTACTGACCCCCATGTTCTTATACATACAATACCCCTTTCCAGATATTTTCTGTTCATGATTATCATAATTCGTTTGCTACCACCTTGGAGGAAACGTATCTTCCTTATTTATATTAAAATTATAAATGATTCACAATTATTACTGACCCTCATGTTCTTATACGTACAATACCTTTTGCCAGATATTTTCTGTTCATGATTATCATAATTCGTTTGCTTTCTTGGAGGAAACGTATCTTTCTTATTTATATTAAGATTAGAGATGATTCGCAATTATTTCTGACCTCATATTCGTATAATTCAGTTGTTGGTGTTACTTGAATTTGAGTGCATTTACCTGTGCAACGTTGCAGTTTTACCTTCTAGTCTAGACTATATTTTTATACATGCATATAGTGTATTATATTTTACGCATAATATATGCAGGTTGAACAACCGATTGGAAAGTGATTCTACACGGATAATGGAGTCGAAAAGGCAGGATTATATTTTTCTGTTCGACCCCTCGTTTTCGCGAGAAACGAGTTTTAAGAATCGTCGGGTACGCGTGCACTAGTAACTGCGAGAAGTAGAATCGGTAGGTCATGATCAGACGCATCAGCCAATTCCTTTCTAATAGCACGCGTTTCGCTGAATTTTCAAACTCGAAAGGAAGCGTCCTATATGTATATTATATGTTTATAATGTATATTAATTTGTTCGTATAAACTATTAGATATCATCAATATTTCTGTGATTGTCAGGAAGAACGCCACATGTCACACACTTTCACTTTCGAGACATTGCCGTTTAAAGTTTTTATCACCAATGCTCTGACATAGGACGTCGGTTAAATTGAATTACTTTTCTGAGCCTTTCAAATTTATTTTTATGATTTTTTTCTGGTAAATACGTAAATGATGACATGCGCCGTTTTTCCTTGAAACCACAGATTTTTCACGATGACTATAATAGAACAATATGCATTTTAGTAAGTATATAAATTTGGTGCGAGAAAGAAATTTCTCCACTATAAAAAGTACAATTTTATTTAGACTAGAATGTAGAAAATCCATTACAATTAATTTATGCATTTTAGCAAGTACATAAATTGTGTAAAAAAATTCATAAGTTTAAGAAGTACAATTTGATTTAAACTCGAACGAAGAAAATACATAAAAATTAATTTTAAAATGATTCTTCATGTTTATAGCAACGTTTCGAAAGTGGCACCAACGCAGCACCGAAAGACCTCCGATCTTCACCAATTGTTTTTCCTCGTCTCTATGCATAAACAGCAGCGCAACAAAGTAATATTTGAAATCGCAGTCACGTACGCAGTGTTTGCATCGAAAATCGAAATCTCCATTCGGCCATAGGGAAATGGAGATAAAGTTTCGAAGAACTCTCGAATCGTTGGAAAACACAAGCGATCGGTATAAGCAGAGTCAGACACACCATCGTAAATCAAACGATTGGCAACAAGAATTCCCGCTTTAGCGAAAGATAACGTTTCCTCTTTTTTCCTTGGTGTCCGACGCGACACGTAAATCGGCGACGATGTTTTCCTGACGATCGGTTCGCCGCATTCGTTTCGCAATGTTGTAAAGTGCTATTCCGCAATTTACCGCGAAGTGACCGTCGTTTTATTTTGCTTTCCGCCGCCGTGTGGAACCAGGCTGCATACCGGCGTTTTACAGAGAAGTCTACGAGAAGATCAGCTCTCCCACGAGTGGAAATGTGGAACGAGAAGTGTTTAAATCCCTACTTGTCAAGTCACAGCTGAGCAGCTCCGTTCTTAGCCAGGTAACTGTCTTCGTCTACTCTTCTTGTCTCTGTCCCCACTCTAAGTCCGTCTGCACACGTGGCATTGTCAAAACGCGACTTTTCGCATTTTCCACTTTGTATTAAATCTTTAAAACAAGTGTAGAACTTTTCATAAAACTTGTTTATCAACTGTCTTCTGTTTGTTAACGTGCCTCGTCTTGTCACAAATTATGAATTATTACTAGACTGCGGATCTTCAAGGAAAATCAAAATTGTCTGCATCGATTGCAAGAAATGGAAACCAAATTGAATGTTATTTCTTCCCTTAATGATTTCAATAGAGGAGAAATCATACATTGACGTCTTCAATTTTCAAAATTTCCCAACAACTTTGCAGTCTAATTATTACATAAGTAAATAAATAAGTAATAATTAAAGCAAAAATAAACTCGGCTCACCGGAGTTTACCCGAATAGCGTTTCTCGTCGGAACGTGACGGATCAGAGTCGTTAACTGTCCAGCAATTTTGTACGCGGTGCGTCTAAAGAAATTTTCAAATTTTTTAACGATGAATAACATTTTTCTTTGTTTAGCGTCCTGTGTTTTAGACAATCGAGTTCGAGGATCCTTCGCGTGCTTTAATATACGAAGAAAGTAGAATCGGTTGGATGATCATCGGCTGAATCGGCTGACATTGAATCGCTGCATTTTCGAGCTCGATTTTCTCGATAGGTTTGACGAGGCGTAAAATGTTTAAAAATTGTGTAGATTCTAGATAATTAGACGTGACATTGAATGCGAGTTGAATAATACGTGTCCATTATTAACTGTTTCTACTTATTGTGTAATGGCGGTCGGATGCGCATGGATCAGATAAATTCTTCATTTTGTTATTCTGGGACAGGAAGCCTTGCGTAAAAATATATATTGTCTGCATTCTCACATTCTGTTTTGATATCATCGCTTATGAAGAAATTAGGTCATGGATTTTTAACGTTTATGCCACTGTATTATCAAGAATTACACAAAAAATTAAATTTTTATTTAATTTCTGTTTCTTACAATCGACTCAGAAAATCGTTCTTCTACGCAATAATTCGTTGTTTACTGATTACGCAACGGACTGTAATGATTTGATTGAATGCAAATATGGTGGTGAATGGAAGAAGCAATGTTTATAGATGATAACACGTTACCTCTATTGACGACAGCTTGCGATTGCTCGACTAGCCTTGAATAATTATACGTAAGAGACAGTACAATCTCTCGTTAATCAAAATCAGAAAGGAAGTTTGCAATTCAAATTTTATGAAAGTGGTAGTGAACAATAATTAGGGCTTAAATGTTAATTATTCCTCTTAAGTCGTAGTAATTTCATCTCTGAAATGCGCTTGCGAATACATGAACAGATAAATAAAGTACGTCACAGGTTTTTAAGTTACGCAGTGATACCGTAGTTAGATATTATAGTTCAATGGCTTAAATGTTTATATTTATCTCGCAGAGCTATGGTTTCCCAGTTTGGCCATTTTTATTAGTGCGTCTGTCGAATCGGTAAAATTCTTAAACCGAAAATTGAATTGATTGAAATTAGAAAAATTCATTGTACCAGGTAACCACACGAAAATGTTTTTATCAGATATAGCATGGTTTCAAGAGCATATTTTTTGCTATTTTTATTTATGTTATTATACTTACCGAATTCGTCTTGAATTCCTCTATTTTCAAAAAATTGAAGGGAACCTTGAAAAATCATGAGAAAGAAGAGTTGACAGAAAACTTGCTATAATCACGTGATGGCTCTCCTTCATAATAATAAGTTCTCCTTCAAACTGCGCTGAGATTAGGTCAATCAATTACCATTGGTGTATACCAATAATTGGCTTGTCACATTTAAAAATTAGGACAAGCGTTTTAGATGCGGTCGAACGAGATTGTATTTATCCGTGGCGTACAGGGACGAATTAATTTTCTGTTAATTAATATCGAAACCGTTACCGGTTGGTTCGATTGCGTTTGCACCCTGGAATTCTACTAATGCAGTAAGATAATGAATCAAGCGTGTATACCTACGCACGCACAACGGTATACGGCATACGTGCCGAAACAGTTGCCACGTGAATAAATTTCTTGCATAGCGGTTCCCGTCGAGGAAAACCGTTTCAGAATTTTTACGATCGTGAGGCGACTCACGACGAATAAACTCCCGGAAGCGCTAAAATCTCCGATCAGACGGTGCATCCTAAAGAAACAGCAGGGACGCGATTCTGATAACGTTATCGTTTCTGACCGGGTTAAACTATCCCTGGCAAAAAATGTCCGATCGTACGAGCGAACTGTTTCGCGGAGCAAATCTCGCGTTAAACTTGTTGGGAAATCCGACATTGCATTTACTGATTTCTTCTTCCCAGCTGGCTCTAATGATCAGACATCGAATTTTATGCGTTTATGACAAAAATGAAACTTAAAACTCTAAAAACATTTTAAAAATGTAAAAATATGGAGACGTTATTTTCGATCAATTCAAATTATTTACATTTTTCAAGCAACCCTGCGTATGATTAATAGACTGCTGATTTTTATGCATTTCCGAAGAAATTGGCTGGATGAAATATGAAACAAATGATTAGAAAAATTCATTGAGGGATGAAATCAATTTTTATTTTACACCTGCCTCCCACAACCAATGCAGACCGTTTTTATTTTGCGTTAAGATCCGCGGTCAATTAATTTATTCAACAGCTTCGTAGCGACAAAACGCAGGATACGTTAGGATAATAGGTTTATTCGTGTCGAATCAGAACATCGTGGAATAGCAGCAGGAAGTTACGATTCGTATTAATCTTGCTAATGTTTATTATCCGTGAAGATTCTTCGTTGTCGTTAAGTCATCCTCGTCGAATGAAGTTTTCCTTTACATAGAGTGCGCCGTCCTGTTTTTAGTGTGTAGTATCGTTGTTTTATCATCAACACGCCCGCCGACGATAGTCTCCACGAACGCCCCTCCATAAACTCATAGAAGATTGCGAACCAGAGACTGTGACAACCATGGAGATAT
Organism: Lasioglossum figueresi; assembly: GCA_028455805.1. Taxonomy (NCBI): domain Eukaryota; kingdom Metazoa; phylum Arthropoda; class Insecta; order Hymenoptera; family Halictidae; genus Lasioglossum; species Lasioglossum figueresi. Next base: position 11,378,358 of record CM052191.1, read on the forward strand.
ACAGTACCGGACAAAATGATAGGACATTTGATGTATTTGTATATTTCATATAGGACAATAGGATATATGTACATATTACACGCCCTGTATATTAGATATGTCCTTCAAAGTATCCATATAGAATTGCAAGTTTGTATCTTGTACGCGAAAGAAATTAGAGGAAAAAGCGTAAACATGGGCTGACTTTGCTCGGTCAAATTGATAGGACGCATGTAATATTTTCTGTCGTTATGTACTCTGGCAGTAATCTGTCAGCAGTGACGAGAAGCAGGCGAGCAAATTTTTCAGTTATCTACAACATTTGTGCCGTTAAAGTTAAAATGGGTCGAGGAAAACAATTAGACAAAAGCGAAACCGACCGAATTTTGTTATCGCGGTCGCAAAATCAAACTATCACGAAAATTGCGAAGTTATTAAATAGAAGCCGTCGCGTTGTGTATAACTTCTTAAAAAATCCGAAAATCTACGGAAAAAAGAAAAGTACTGGCAGACCTCGTGCTACAACAGAACGCGACAGACATATTATGCGTAGCTTCTAATTATAAGGGAACTGCAAGAAAAATCGCTGAAGAAGCAGGTGTTTCAGCTAATTTAAGAACTGTTCGACGTATTCTCCAAAGCAATAAACAAATTAAACGAAAAAAAACTGAAAAGAAAACCTCGTCTAAGCGAGCAACATAAGGAAGTTCGTTTAAAGTTTGCTCGCGATCATGTTTTGTGGAAAAAGAAGTGAAGAAATGTGATATTTAGCGACGAATAGAAATTTAATTTGGACGGCCCTGATGGCTGGAACTACTATTTCTACGATCTAAGGAAAGAAGAACAATATTTAAGCCGTCGACAAATGGGTGGCGGATGTGTTATGGTGTGGACCGGTATTGGATATCGGGGGAAAACTGACATAAATTTTTTATCAGGCCGTGTAAACAGCACAAAATATCTTGAATTAATAGACGATCGGTTAAATAAGCACGCGACTCGTATTGCAGGCGGTACGTTTATTTTTCAACAGGATAATGCTGCAATACGTACCTCAAGATGTGATAAAACTTATTTTAGTTCTAAAAATGTGACATGCCTCGAGTTCACCCGACCTTAATATTATTAAAAATATGTGGGCAGAACTTTCAAGATACGTTTATGAGAATGGGGAACAAAAAGATGTAACGGAATTAAAACGAAGTATTGTCACAAATTGGAGTCTTTCAAGACAAAAACGTATTAAAAAAATTGTTTAAATCAATTCCTAATCGCTTGGTATATGTTATACACCGAAAAAATGGTTTTACAAAATATTAATTTGGAATTCAACAAAATGTTTCTGTTCAAACGATTGTATTTTTTAATAATGTTCTGTCATTTTGTCCGACTAAAATCAATACATGTCTACATTATTTTCTCTAATTTCTTTCGTTAATTACGATCTCCATACATTTTTTAATAGTTCCTCTAATCCAAACATATGTGTCCATATTGATAATTAACACTGTCTAACGGTTCATTTTTGACAATATCGTAAAAATTACATTGAATTCATTTAGTTTCAAATAATGTGATGTGAAATAACTGATAAACTCGTTTTCTTTTTCAATTTTAATTTAAACGACATTCATAATTATGGACACATATTTATATTTTACAAATTTCGCAGAAACTCCCATTTATCTAACTCCCTTTTATCCGTAAGTGGATAAAAGGCCAGAGTCCGGTCACGCAACAGAATTATTCAAATGAAAATAAATCCAACTCGGCCCACGGGCTCCGGACATCTCTCGTGGCCGTGACTCTGGCCATCTTCTTCGGAGAACTCCATTCTTTATCGGTGGGCGCGAATCTCGCGAATTTCGCTACCAGCCGAAGGTCCAATGGAAATCACCGACACAATTTTCACCGACTCCAGATAACATTGACCGACAACGGCTTCGACTTATTCGATATTGTACATTGACTTTGTATTTTTCGATAATACCGTCGTTTGACAACAACGTTAGCCGACTACGTCTAATTCGTCTTGTAGCGTGATAATTATATTTGTATGCAAAAGTAAATGCGTCAGTGTTGAACTGTTAAAGAAAAAAATGTCAGCACCACCTTTGCTTTGAAAATGTCAGCGGCGAATTTCGTCGACACCTTGCAATCACCGACAATGTCTTCATCGACGCGAAATGTCGTTGACAGTATTTTCATTATACGAAACTTGGTGTTGGTGATAACATTGACGGCGATCTCAAGGTGTCGACGAGTAAACACTGTTGGCGAAATTCGGAGTCGAGGTAATTATTGTCGACGATGTCAGATCGAATGTTGACTACGGGTCTTGGAAAATAAAAAGTTTGCGAAGGTTTAGGCACGTTCAGCAGGATAATTGGGGCAGGTGGGGGTTTTTATCGGTTTACACGATGTGTATCATTCGGGATCATCCTATTCGTAGTGATCTGCGATGACTGGCGATAAAGCGGCGACCCACGTAACGTTATTTTGATTGTGTCATTAGTCAATGAACGAGACGCGACGTTCAATCTCTGTCGCGACGTTTCGTGCCGCGTCGTGTCACTTTATTGCTTCTAATTTCTTTTATGATCGGGAGCATTTGTTTCACCAACTATTTTCCCAAATGCACTTCGCGGTAGATCGTTGTGTGGTGACGTTGCGAACGAATCTGCAATGTTATATTCCATTGGTATCAATTTTTCAACTTAACAGGACCCTCTTGTGTTGAATTAATTGATTCAATGAACTTAGAAATTGAAGGAGATATTTCTTGTACCAAGAAATGTGAAATCGTGCGTATATGTGATGATTTCTATGACAAAATCTTGACTTACAATTATCTGACAAAGAGTCGAGTTTCATGAAACTAATTGTTTCCGGTATGAATTATATCATTGTCAAAGTAATTACAGGCTTCCGTGCAAACTGGATATTTATTTCGTATGTTATCCAATAAAAATTACAGAGGATTCTTTTATTATTGCACTTGATGAAAAATCAAATAAACTTCGTAGCGTAGAAAACATGGAATCGAGTGATATTGATGATCGTCTATAGTTCCTTGGACGTCGGAAAAATTCAACTGAAAATTCATCGCTGGAAGCATTTAGTATAAGCGGTAGCGGGAATTTCAACAATGATTACGACTCTTGTGCACGGTACCATGCGTCGCTCGACACGAGCGCAACGTGCACGTGAGATCAAACAGCTCCGCGGATAGATCCCATCCCTAGATCCCTCGCCGCAATAATTTTGTTTAATGATGTTCCAGTTGTTTCGTGCTTTACACGAGATACATGTGTACGTATGTATACATACATCCGACCTCTCTTCCCGCTTACCAACACTGACTTCAATTTTACATTTTCCAATCGATACAGAGTACTTTTATTTCGCATAAAGAAACGCAGTCTATTCATGACTGGTAGAACAAGGTGAAATAAGCAGACGGCAAATATAATGATACGCAATTACAAAAATTGGTAAAAGCACAATATGCCAAGCGTGTGTTTACGCGTTGAACGTTCGGGCAAGAAGGGACGCGAGAAACATCGAGGCGCTATGCGCGAATGTTTAAAAACAATTGTTCCCCGGAACGAAGGGTGATGATTGATAATTCCACGAATTCCATCAATAATTTCAGTAATCGTGAGATGACAAATATAAAACTGGATATCTGACCGGCAGTGGTAAGTTTAGTGTTAACCCCTCGCCTTGCAATATCAAGTCTAACTCGTGTTGAAGATTCTGAACAGATTCCAATAAAAACGTATGTCAATAATTTCCTATAAGTGAAATCAAATTTTATTTTGATTTTGTTAATGTACAGCTTTCTCCTTTTTTAGAAAATCACGATCTACAAAAAGTTTCTGATCACTGAAACTGTGAAATAAATCGCAGGGCAAGGGGTTAACTAGAAATCCAGCATTTACGCGAGCCTATTCCGGCAAGTACAGACAATAATAAATTTCCACGATCCTTTCTCGTAGCGTTGAAACGATTCAACGATTCAACGATGCGAAATAATTCGTCCGTTGCTGAAAACTCGCGTCCATGACAGACGAAGTCCCAGCTTTCACAGCGATTGTTCGCAAAGTGTTGTTCGCACGTATCACAAACGGGGAACCTATTTTTATTGTAGACTCCTCGCGGTGAACTTGATCGCCGATTAAGGTTTAATGACACTCGTGAAACCAATGGGAAAACAGGGACCAAAGCGCTTTCGAGCTACGAGAACGTGCACCAGATACTACAGCGCGTTTCACCATTCACAAGAACCGTGTTGGTCTTCTGGTAGTTTTGTTTCTACCATAACAGCAAGTTTTAAAAAGTTAACGACACTGCGATCTATTATTAATTGAAACTTGTTAGACACAGCTTCTGATACATGTATATTAGCCTCATTTCCTATTTTTCCGATCTTCAACGTAATAGTATATCCTCTCCTATTACATATTTCGCTTTCCCTTCTAATTTTCTGAATGACTCGAGCTTTTTCCACGGTTGGATAGACTCTTTTAATTACTAGGTTGAACCATAAATAACTTCCGTTTCCTCTTAATTAATCCCCGCGCCGGTTCATGGCATTTTATCATCAGAATCAATTTAGCGCACATCTTAAATAGTTATTGACCCTGGATAATTGCTTCTCTCGTTCGGTATTAATTGCGGCACTGTGATTGTTCAGTTATTTAGTGTTTGTTACGGCTATTGGTCTTTTTATCGATTTGTGGGAAATAACGTTCAATAAATAACGTGGTTCAATGACGTTCTTATACAGTGAGTGTACAGAGTGTTCGCGCACCTATCAGAAACGAATAACTTGTTTAAAATTCGACCGAACGTTAACGTTACTAGCCAATTTATAAATAATTTATAACTAAATTTTTATTACTGGCACAGATAAAACGTTTAAAAATCCTGACCTTTGAAAAAATTATTTACAGATTAGCTAGCAAACTAATCATTCTAAAGTCTCAACAAAACTCAAGCTGTTGGGTGCAATTTCGAAAAAGTTATTCGTTTTTAAAAGGCGTACAAATACTTCCTACACCCACTGTAAGTGTAAAATGTTTTTCTTACGAAGAACAGGAATTTTGAAACGAGTACAGCTATCTGAGTCAGACAGTAATAAACAAATTATGCAAAGCCAGTGGTGAACACACGACTTCTCCGATCATTCAGAATTTCATGCTGCAATTTGTACGACAACGCGAACATTTCATTAATTTTACTGTAAGATTCGAGTTTGATAACAAAATTGAAATGTCTCGCTAATCGTTGTTGAATGGTTACATTACTGTGGATCTATCGGATCTATTGTCGAAAAAGGCGAACGTCAATTTCGATCCCATTGCGATCGTGAATGCAAGTAACGCGCGGTCTGTGCAGGGTCTGCCAGATCGGTGAAAGACAGAGAGGTAATGGGAATGGAAGAAGTAGAAGTGAAATGACGGAGCAAGATAGAAAAATTCTTGGAATGCAGCTACTTTCATTTATGGCCTAATCCTTAGGAATCGTCCACAGTGTTAGCCGATGTTGCGGCGTTAGAGCGTGTTCCATAGATCACTACTACAATAATCCGTTTATAGATCAACGTCTGTGTACAACGCTTAAGTTTTACCTCTTCCGATTCAATCTCACGCTACCGAGTGTGTATATGTTGTTGTTGCCTTGTGTTGACGCGCCTTTCATCGTGTTTTTTAAATTGTCTGTTTCAGATATGGGAACTGGTGGACAGCAAAACGGGATATTTGGGCAGAAATGGATTGTACAAAGGTCTTGCTCTAGTCGCATTTGCTCAACAATCGAAACAGCCAAGCGACAAACTTCTGGAGAACTCAGAGTCTAAAGGTAGCCGCATCTTTTCACTTTAATTGATTTGCAAGTGAAAATTCTCTGACCTGCAAGTTAATTTTCCGTGGTTGAAATGTGGCTAACATAGAAGTTACAAAAGACCGCGGTGCTTTATGCGAAATAAAAATATGTTCTACCAGCATTGTAACAAAGTAGAGCGAATTAGAAATTGATTTTCTTTCAAAATATGTTTAGTATGTTGGAAACAATATGTAACAGTAGTTTTAAATTCTTCTAATGTTTTTACTGTTTTAATTTACACCTACTCGTTTTTGCCATAAATGCATAAAATGCAGTTAACTTACCTTATCGGTGAAAGACACCCGCTTATCACGGCTGGAGATTTACCGGAAACGTTGCCGTTCTCCTAGCAATTTCTCTTAACAGGATTGCATATCTATACTTCGGGAATTGATCGAACAGAAAATAGGCTTTCCGTTCGACTTTCAACTCCTGAGATGTTGATTTTACTTGAACTAGCCTACTTTACGTTGATACTCCAACGTCACGTTTACGCGAGTTAACGTGGCGGGAAACGCAGCCGCGAGAAAAGTGACTGGGAATGAGTTTCAACTCCGCTTTTATCGTGAACACGTAGCAAAGTACCGTAGGTCAGCGAAGTCTTCTCTAGTATCGAGGTTGCGGCTACGACAATCGTTATCTTTCGCATAGTCGAACAGCATAGCCAAAACAAACTAAATGCTCTTGTTAGCATTCCACGTTTCAATATATTTACAAAACACGGATTTGACCGACCATCAAAATGCACTCAATAAATACTTTAAACTGTATCAGACAGATTATTTCATTGTTGTTTCTTCTGTCGGCCTCGTAGAATTACCTACTCCCTTTCTTGGTGACCTTTCGGACGTAGCACTCTTGGCTCAAAGGTTGCATGCAGGTAACGATCCAACGAAATTGAATCTTACGTACACGGACATCTGTAACCTGGACACGATAGAAATGAATCTGGTGCCCGAGAAGAAGGGAATTTTTTTGAAACACGTGGAGTACCAAGTAACAAGCAAGGTAGTTTGTCTTACAATCTTAAGTCTTACAAACAAGAAATACATGTTGTTAATAATTCAGTTTATTTTCAGAGATTTAATTCCATCGTTAATCGACGTTACAGCGACTTCTTGTCGTTGCACGAGCTCCTCTTGGCGAGGTTTCCGTACAGGTTGATACCAAAGTTGCCACCGAAGAAGATCGTGGGAGGTAAAGCTCTTTGCATTTATAATTACCGAAAAACCGAAAATAATATGCTAAGATCTCGAGTTTGTTTCGGAAACATTACGTTAAAAAATCTAAGAACCACGATTTGCTCGTTACAGCGGACTCTCAATTCCTAGAAGAAAGAAGACGATCGCTATTAAGATTCCTGACGGTGATCGCTCGCCACCCTGTAGTGCGTAACGACCACATCGTAGAATTTTTCTTCACCTACACCGGCGAGGAAACACAGCACAAAATCCGCGAGGTGCACAAGAGAATGCTAGACGAGTTCGCCACCTCGGAATTGTCCTCGAAAGCGAAGGAATTAGTACCACCGGAAACGTTGACCGAATTCGCGAATAGTCGCGATCAAATACGCGTAATACTACAAGGAGTTTCAAAGTTGAAAAATATCACAGATAGTTTAGCGATTCGATCGCACAGTTGTGGCGTTGACATGGCGGAATTAGGCACGCAGCTGAGTAATTTAGCCTCGGAGTCATATGGAACTACTTCTTGGGCCACGGGTGGATCCAACATTTGGCAGGAAATGAAGAAAGGCTTCCACATTACTTCTAAGTAAGTGTAGTCACGGTAAAATGCTTTGAGGCTCGTTTGAATTGGACTGAACACCTTTCCAGAACACCATACATCTATTTACATTCTGTTAACTGATATACATTGCCTTCTGGCAATGGCAAAATTGCATTTTGTCTTATTTAAATATGTACTTCGATAGAAAAGTTCCTTAAAAGAATTTTCACGCGAAAACGTATTTATAATTTCAATATTTCTAAAAGAACAAATCAGGTGCAGGTCACTTTGACTGATCCGGTAGTTCTAGTGTTAAAAGGTACGATTATAAATTGTAAAACATACTAAAAACTGCAAAGAAAAAACATTAAACACGTCCACCACGTTAGCGCGACCGACCTGCCCTCTATAACGCCACGGCGTACCTTCCGTCTGCCCTTGAGTTGTACCGGCACACCGTGCAAGTAGAATACCATACATGTATTTCAGAATAAGGATATGTGTTGTCCAATTCAAAGTAGATGAAGAGCACATTCATCTTCGAGTACGATTGCAGGCTGCGAAATTGATATTGGCTCGAAGCAGATCTGGCTGACTGGGTTTATACGGTAAATTGTAAATTGTTAACATCATTTTTGCAGGGAGTTCAACCTGCTCTCGACGAGAGCCCTTCAGCAAGCAGTCAGAGAACAGACGATGGTCTGCGAAAGGCTGAATCTCCTCCAGGACGTTCTCCTGGCTCATAGTATATTATGCGAGCGGCACGAGCGCGGAGTGAACGCGGATCATCAGCGTGCAGTAACTACCATGCTATCCTTAAAAAAGCGACAAATGCAAGGAGTCATCCGCGGCACTGATGTAAGTATCGATGTGGAAATCCATTGAGATGATGATCCACGGCCCGGAGAACAGGTATATTTATCCAGTGACTTAACTAACTCGCCTGAATGTTACCGTGTAGCAGTGATTACGTGATTATTCTGAAATTACCCAAGGTCTCTTAACTTAACTAGAGATGCGACACAATATCTGATAATATGTCATCTCGGTCGTTACTATCTTACGTAATTCAATAATATTCAAGACGTCCTTCGTCTTCGTAAAGAGACTTCCGCTGTGTTTTCGATAAGAGAAACTTTTTTACTTGTACGTAGACCGACACTGTCGAACACCTGGAGAACAAGATGGTCGCGCAGGAATCCGTTATCGCCAACGTTGAACTGCGGAATTCTTTCTCGTTGCACTGTTTGCACATGGAGACGCAACTCGTCCATGCACATTTAGAGATACTGGCCACAGTATTGCATAGCCTGGTGAAAGTTCAAATACAGGGTCATTCCGAGGTAAGATTGTTTGTTTATCGGCGTCCAATTCTAATAAATATTGATCTTCGTTAATTTAATCGTTGTGATGTTTTGCGCTCTCGAATCCTGAGGGAATCGTAAGTTCGTATATATTTAAATGTTCTATTTGTTTACTGAAATGTTAAGCCTTAGCTTGAAGGATTAAAAGCAATCCTGTTATTAGTTCGTAAGTAATTATTAGACATCGGATTTTTATGCACAATAAAAATGTTGTTTCAATTGTTTCAAATGTTCTAGCTCGCCGAGGTGTGGAATTTAATAGAGCCAACGATCATGAAATGTTTACCAGAGAAGTCGACGAGCAGATCGAATGGAATCTCGTAGGGCAGTGAAAGTTTTCCTTAGCGTCGAACAGTTCGTGTTTTGTGATCAGATCGTGACCAAGACTTGAGGTGACTTCTCGCGTATAACTGTGAGATATGGATATTGAGTTCATAGAGGATTAAAACTATCTAATCGAGATACTGGAAACGACGTGTTACACATTACAAATTTTGATTTAATAAAACAAGAGTCTGTGCTAAATGATCGTATAAACATCTTTTTATTAATAATCATGAACACGTTGACTGCTAAATCACCACCTTAAAAATCCCTCGAGAATCAAAGCAATTCGAATACCAGAAATCCAATGAAACGAATGATAGTCAACGTGTGAGTATAATATATGCTCGTAAACATCGAATTACAGTCTTCCCTCGTATAGTATGGAGGCACAGAAAGCGTAGAGGTAAACGACAAAGGTACAGTTCAAGAGGCTGCATATCGATTACGATGCCAATGCAAATAGGAAAGTTTTTTATTTTTCATTCTTTTTTACAGAACTTTTACCAACGATTTGTGAGATTTTTCGAATTAAAATGAGTCCAAATACAGCATAATTTGGATCATATTTACTGATTTAAAGTGTGACCATAACTCGTTATGATATAGGTAAATATATTATTGAAACTCTATCGAGTTAGGTCTTTTTTTAACCAGGGAAATCTTACAAAAATTTTAGTAAAAGTTCGGGAAATATAGAATAAAAAATAAAAAAGTTTTGTGTCGGCGTTACATTCGTAGACGAAAGTCACACTATGCGAGGAAAGACTATAGAACACTCTATTCCGGCTGAAGCATCCCATATATATATAGCGTATAAAATTCAAAGAGAGAGAGACTCGTTAAACATTCCTTGTTATGTACTTAATATATTTTATTGATCTGATGAAACGATCACACGCTATTGTATATGTATATGTATAGTAAGTCACGCTTTTGTCCTGTAAAAGCAATAGACAAATTAGATGAAAGGTGTGTATAAAATAATAAAACGACTGTAAATAATTTGGTTATCGAGATACTATGTTTTTATATGAGTTAGAAGTCTGACACGTGTTATCATTATTCTTCTGTACCATGTTGAGCGTGGTGCACAGAATATTTTACACACATTTATAATACGATACTATTCTTTGTATAACAGCAATAAAGTACATTGTTATCATATATGTATAATTGTATTAATTTACTTTTTTATTATTTTAAATTAAATGCATACAGTTTGTTCCCTATTTTAAGATGTACTTTATTTACATGTATATGTCTGTCTTCTGTATATTCAGCCAAATATTGATTTAACTTATTTGTCAAGGAGGCTGTGAGATTGTTTAAAGTTGCTGTATCGTCGCCAAGGCACCACAGAAAACTGATATGGAATGAGGGATCCTATAAAAGATAATTTACTAAATTTTTAAGGTAGTCAGAAATGAGTTAAAATATTCAATCGTCGACAAGAACAACTTAAATTTCTTTCCAAAACGGATAGTATGCAAAAATAATCGGTGGTAGGAAACCCAGCGAATTTAAGTGACGATTGATTTTATTTACCTCGTAAAAAGGTGGCAACTCGTATTCCGCAAGGGAATCATTCAGATTTTTAACAAAATCACCCAAAGTCCCTTTGTCATCGATACATTCTATTCCAAGAAATGTACGTGTTTCATCTTCGTTGCGATACGCACAAACATTTAACAGTTCTAAATTAAATTGTTTGGTCTGCTCGCATAACTTTTTAATTTCCTCTACGAAGGAATCAATCCAATGAAATTTTAATATTAGACTTCTCGTTATGCTAATATGTAACCGATCAGAAAATGTATCATATTTCATCGGTAACTCTCTCAGTATTGAATGCATCCACGAAAGCAAGTCATCACTGGGTTCGTCTAAAGTTTAAAAGTATTATACCTTTAGCGATACCATTGAATAATGTTATTATTTTCTTTTTGTTTATTATACTAACAATGAATATAAACCAAGGTTGCCCAGTTACCACGTTCATGTTTGAAACTTCTCACTTTACCATCATGTTCCGACGGATCATCGTCGACTTCTTCATGATGTGGAACACCTTTCCACGTTGCAATGCTTCCAGGTAGTGGTAAACTGTAATATAAAATATATGATGTATTAAACAATTTTAAAAAAGGAACAAAATACATACCGCTTAGAAACCTCCTCGGATTTATCGTCAACGCTATCCTTAGTAACTTCATCTTCCTCGGAGTCAGAAACGTAGGTGCTTATTAATCCCAAACCTGACATTTTGTGTAAATGTTTATATTCGACGCACAATTTCTCATTTGTTACGAGTATATTTTTAAGTGTTTTACTATCGTCAATTTGTCAAACCAAAATATAATAATTCGATTCACTGTTTACGATGATAATATGATACTACACGGTTTCATTTTAAACATGGAAAATATGAAATTTAAGAAATAAAGATTGCAGAAGAGACTGTTATTGTATTTCATAGGTTAACCTAATGAAAATGCATTATATACAACCAGTATGAAAAGTATTCGTACAAAAAACCAATTCAATATAAAATCAGTGTATAATCTCGCATCAACCTGTCCAACAATGTTCACATGAAAGTACAGTAATCGTTTTATGGAGTTTCATTCTGAAACAACAATATTTGTGAAAATAAGTGCTTTTCTGACAGAAACATGAATTGGTGGTGCCGGCTCACGGTAGTTTGATGAAACCTCTAACTAAATAGTACCACCAGAGAGTATATGAGAGTGCTTACGCCCGGGTTTTGGTCGTGCCCATTATAGTGCTGCCCCCTAGTCGAGTGCTTAGCCTGGAACAGCACCTACATCATCTTTAGCCTGGATCAGATCCTACATCATCTTTAGCCAGGATTAGGACTTGGGACGTACAATTTATATTGTTTTATATAAAATATGTAACCAATATACAAATCTCTAATAATGTAAATTAAATATAATATAAATTAAATATAATATTAATTATAATGATAGAAGTATTTTAATTTTTCCCGATCTTTTGTTGCAAACTGTAGTTGTAAAAAATAAAAAAGCCTGAAGATTTCGAAGAAATACAGATTTTATATCGAAGCTTAAAAGCGATTATCTTGAAAATTAATTTAATGATGAAGTACTTACTGTCATCAACACTATCCCCAACATTTTCCATATATTTAGGTACAGTTATTACATTTTTTTATAAATAAATGTTCAAAGAATCGATCTGTGGGCACAGAAATATGTTGAAATACAATATGATTAAGAGTTAGATCAAGACTTTACTGTAAAAAATTAGGTGACTATTTTTATAAACATTAAACAGCCAGAAATAATAGATTTATCTGTGAATTGTATCGAATAAATTAATGCGTGCGAACGTTCATGGTTTAAAAGTTATTCCGTATCTTGAATACCATTAGCCACTTTTAGTAAAAAATTAGGTGGTCGGATAGCCAAAGGAGTTGCTTGTCGACATCGCTGTAAAATGGAATTTTTATAAACATTAAACAGCCAGAAATAATAAATTTATCTGTGATT
>CM052191.1:11391277-11484927 GCA_028455805.1 Lasioglossum figueresi
AGCCAGAAATAATAGATTTATCTGTGAATTGTATCGAATAAATTAATGCGTGCGAACGTTCATGGTTTAAAAGTTATTCCGTATCTTGAATACCATTAGCCACTTTTAGTAAAAAATTAGGTGGTCGGATAGCCAAAGGAGTTGCTTGTCGACATCGCTGTAAAATGGAATTTTTATAAACATTAAACAGCCAGAAATAATAAATTTATCTGTGAATTGTATCGAATAAATTAATGCGTGCGAATGTTCATGGTTCAAAAGTTATTTCGTATCTGGAATGCTATTAGCAGAGAGTAAATCTATTAGCTACTTTTACTAAAAAATTAGGTGGTCGGATAGCCAAAGGAGTGCTTGTCGACGTCGCTGTAAAATGGAATTGTTATAAACATTAACTAGCTAGAAATAATAAATTTATCAATAATTGCTGTCACAGCGATCGATATCGATCGATATTCGATGGGGTGGGGATGGTCGCGCATCGCTGCACAAGCGCCGCCCGTGATTGGCGAGAGCACTTCGTCAGTCAGTTACAGTTGGTTACAGTTGGTTACAGTCAGTTACTCGTGGTTATTCGTCTGTATCGGGTGTGTCGGGTGTGTCGCGTGTGTCGCGTGTGTAGTGTGTGTCGTGTGTGTCGTGCGTGTCGTGTGTGTCGTACCGGTGTCGGCAGGAGCGGTTGAGTTCCGAGACCAGGAGGACCAGGGACTTCCCAGGGGTGACCAGGAGCCTACCAGAGGTGGACCAGGGGTCATCTATTCCCACGTCCAGCCTACTTTCAACAGCAGATCAACGAAAACCGGTAAGTAATATTCTATTATTCTTAAATGCTTCCTTTGATCTATCGTGACCAACTGTCAAAATCAAATAAACTTTCCTGTCCTTCAACTATTCTTTCAACGTACACCATCAATTATTATTTTTAATTTTCTAATTGGAATTTCCATCGGAACTTTCAATCTTCGATGCTGTATTATAAAAATATATATTTCTGGTTTCGAATTGATATTTCTCGCGGATGAAGCTGTGAGACAGTACGCGCGTTGTTGCGTTGACATTTAACTAGATTTAAGTTGGGCTTGAGATCTTTCTCCTCGATCTATTGGTGAAATTGACACTCTCGCGCGAAGTTAGCTGGTTCGATTCGCACTTATATATCTAATTTATATATTTGGTTTACAATCGGTATTCCTCCGGTCAAAAAACCTTCTGTTCGGGTTAGCTTTAGTATTTCTCTTTGAAAGAACAGAGCCTTCTGTCTGATTCGCATTTGAACCCCCGTGGATCGGAGACTTCTTCTCCGATTCACATCTTTCGCTCCGCAATAATTACTCGACATATCTGCGAAATTTAGTAAAAGTTCATCATTGTAAGAATCCCTTGTAAGACTCCCTTTCGGGTCTCTTGTGCAGCAACCTCCTTGTGGTGAGACCTGGGCAATCGGTATTATCCTCTATTTGTAAGATCTTGTATCTTATGAATAATGATAATATCGAGCTAATAGCTGCACATATACAGTTTTCGATAACTACAGTCAGGGACAAAAATAAGTGGACAGTTAGTGGAAATAGGTAAAAATGAAGTTTAGTCGAATTAACATGACTGTTATAAACTTAAGTTTTATTTACTATATATTCTTATAGCGTATAGATTATTTAACGAACAATTGAAGTTCATATTTAGATCTTTGTATAAACACGCCGTGACATAACGAAAACGTCAGCTATTTATCAGGAGACAAAAATGAGTGGACACTCAATGAAATGCGTAATAAATGAAACACATAACAAAATTAGTATTTTGTATTGCCGCCTTTTGCATGTATTACAGCTTCCAGACGTCGAGGAATACTTTGTATTAACTTTTCAATATAATCGTTACTAATTTGTTCATATTCAGACTGTAAACTTTTGAAAAAATCGACTTTATTATTTCGCTGGTTTTAGTTTTCTTAGCAGTGTGCTTAGGGTTATTGTCTTGTTGAAAGACAAATTCGTCGTCGCAACCCATTTTTACCACTGCTTCTTCTAAATTTTCATTTAGTATATTAATATACTTATCTGCATTCGTAATGCCGTCAATTTGTACTTACGTACCAATTCTGTTTTGCGAGAAGCACCCCCACCCCATTAATGATCCGCCGCCAAATTTGACTGTGGGTGTAATAAATGGTCTTTTATACGCTTCATGTTTTTTTCTCCAGACTTTGTGCTTCTTTTTTAATTTCCGCAACTCAAATTTACTTTCGTCGCTCCAAATGATATTTTTCCAGAATACTAGTGGCATATTCACAAATTTTTTTGCAAACGCTAAACGTTTTCTCATATTTCTTTAATTAATATGTGGCTTACGTCTAGCCTTGCAGCATTTTAAACCAGTTTCGTGCAGTCTTCGTTTTATTGTTTTTGTTGAAATATTTAATTCCGCTATTTCTGCGATACTTCTTGCTGCAATCGTTGGATCTTATCGACTTGTACGAAAAATCCGACGGTCTTCTTGTATGGTGGTACACAATTTGCGTCCACGACCTCTTAAATTTTTCACGGTCCTGTACACTACATACTTTTTATAAATTTTTTCTACTGCACTTTTAGATACGTTGTACTTCCGAGCTATAACGCGGTAACTTAATTTCTTACAGCAGTCCGATACAATTAAATAGCGAATTTGATATGAAATTTCTTTCGTTTCTGGCATTCTGCAATTATTGTATAAATGTTCTTACTTGTACGATACCTGAATTGGTACTAATAAGATTGATGGAATTTATCATGGAAATATGAACTTCAATTATTCGTTAAATAATCTATACACTATAAGGATATATAATAAATAAAACTTAAGTTTATAACAGTCATGTTGATTTGACTAAACTTCATTTTTACCTATTTCCACCAACCGTCCACTAAATTTTGTCCCTGATTGTATGTGTAGTAGAATTGAATTCTGTATGAATATATTTTGAGCTAGCTTGCAGTCGGCCAAAGGTACATCAATGCTTTCTTCGTTTACCCTTGGCCCACCTTCCGTTACTTATTTCGAAGTATCTATTCAGTCAGTGAAAACGACAATTTCGATTTCTGAATTTCAAATTCTTCACTTCGGAACTTTCAGACGTCTCTCTTCTTAAAATTTTCATGTTATTTAAAATTGGTATTCCTCCGATCGGAGGTCCCTCAGGGGCTCAATCACGTATGGGGCCGTGATTGAGTACGGGGAGTGGCGTCCCTGGGGCAACCCGAATCGCCTATAGGCTGCACTCGTGTGCGGGGTTAGTTTGGCTCCCGTGAGCTGGTGTTAGGTTGGCTCTCGTGAGCTGGTTAGATTCGCACTCGTGTGCGTGGTTAGCTTGGCTCTCGTGAGCTGGTGTTAGGTTTTCTCTCGTGATCAGGTATTAGGTTCGCACTCGTGTGCACGGAATTTACTTTTACTTGTGTGAAGTAGTTATAGTCGCACTTGTGTGCGGGATTGTGTTAATCTAATTATTATTAGTCTGTTTCAGCTATAATACACCAAGAAGAGGACACATCACGAAAAGGACACATTAAGAAGTCTGCGGCGTAGTCTTAAGTTACTTTTATTTGCCGAGCAATATTGTCTTAGCGTCTCCCCAGAACCAATGCCTTCTGCTCTGGTTCACGTTTCTTCTTTGCAAATCAAAGCCATCTGCTTCGATTTTTCCCTCTTTTTGCGGTTTAGTCTTTGGATCCACAATAATTGCCCGGCTTGCGTGCGTGCGTGCGTTAATTTTTAAGTGTCTATATCTTTTTGTTGTAAATATGTCGACCAATTATTGCCGTAACTTCACTTTGTTCGTTTTTTTGACTCCGGCACAGTCTTCTACTGTGTCGGACCTTGTTCGTATGTAGTATGTATCAGATTGGTTGGTACGGGAATTCGCGGTAGAAAATATTAATGGGGGGGTTGAGAGACGTTCATGCTCGCGGTATCCCAGTATCTTCGTAAATTTGCCACCCACGTCCGTCTCTGGCGGCAGGCGGTTGGGAGAAAAGGTATTGCAGTGTGGATTGATCTTGGCCACTGCTCGCGTCACCCACGAACCAAAGTCTTCTGCTCTGGTTCTCTTTAGTTGTACTCTCTGAAAGAATCAGTGCCTTCTGCCTGATTCGCCTTTAGCCCTCCGTGGATCGGAGACTTCCTCTCCGATTCTCACCTTTTACTCCGTGGTAATTACTCGACATGCGTAACTTAGTATAAGTTCTTCATTGTAAGAAAGAGAGCCAGGAGGAATATTGAATATGTTCTGACTTCCTTTCGGGTCTCTCGTGCAGCAACCTCCTCGTGGTGAGACCTGGGCAATCGGTATAATCCACTATTCCTAAGAACTTCTGGTATCTTATGAATAAAGGATAACATCGAGCTAAAAGCTGCACTTTTAATAAATATGTTGATTTTCAATCAATATTATTCCTATTTCTATTCCCATCCATAACATTTCGGTGCCCACTTGCTGATATCGCTGAATAGTACTGGGGCTGACACTGCCAGCCTGGCAGTGGCAATCTTTAATAGTATTTCTTCGTTTGTAAAACTTTTAGCGATGTGGTATTTCTGATCACTGTAAGTTCCACTTTATCCCCGCGCCTACTCGCGCTCATTTTGTGGTATCGCTGAATTGCATAGGCGCTGGTAGTCTTTAATATCTCGTATTTAGTATCTCGTCGTTGGTACCACAATAAAAATGAAATTAGGCTAAACTTCCGAAAATCGGTCAAATCGGATTGCGCTAAAATTTTGCATTAAAAGCATGTTTCCGTAAGGGATTTTTGATGCCTCCAAAAAATATGGCTTATAATTCTACTATAATTTTCTAACTCACCGACATATTATTTAATCTATTTTTTACAATTAAAATTAACTCTCATTCATGGTTTTAGTAACACACTCTCTTCTATAAAAGCTACTTTTCGAAATCTATATATACACACAATATCTTATAAAATTAAAAACATATATTTACATTCGTTTCACTTATTGTTTAGACTCCCTTATATACACTGTTTACAGTTACTTACACAAAACTGTGATAAGTACATTGTTCACTCACTGAAGTCTTCCTCATCACTGAAATACTGATTCTTTTTATATCGTTTTCCTGGGTTTTTATTTAATCGGTATTCATCATCGAATCCCTTAGATCCTGCTCTTTGACTATTTTCTATTTCTTTTTGTTTTTGCTGAAACATTACATTTTCTTTCATAATACGTTCGTTAGAATAAATTTCACTGAAAGTGTGTTATTACTAGACTGTGGATCTTTATGCAAAATAAAAATGTGGAAAGCAGGAATAAAATAAAAATTGATTTCATCCCTCAACGATTTTTTTAGTTTAAAAACAACAGTACTGTCCTATATTTCGCCAAACCAATTTCTTCATAAATGCATAAAGATTCGCTGTCTAGTTATTACTATAATTGTTGTTTTCCACACAATTATAATTACAAACATAAATTCTACTTAAATAAGTACCTCGAATGCAATAGCAGCACTCAATGTTTCTACTTCGTCTTCCCAATTTTCTTCTACTAATTCATCGTCACTATTTTTGTTACAGTCACTCGATTGTTGACTATTACTAGTTTTGTGTTTCTTTCTGATTCGAATTTTCTTTACTGGTGGATTCCTTGGTCCTAATGTATTATTTCTGCAGTTATACGACAAATGTCCTTCTTCTCCACATTCGTAACACTGAGATTTATCAGGATAATCTCTTCGACGAATAAATTCGGTACTACGTCCATTATCAACAGCGATAGAACTTTTAATGGTACGACCCCCAATCTATAACAAAATAATGTGTTACAAACAAGATGCGATAAATGTGAATACACAAACAGTATAATAACTTACCTCTGTGTTATTTAAACCTTTTGCACAAGCAAAAGCATCTTCTGAATTAAGAAACAACACAAATGCAACACCACGACTTCGTCGTGTGATTTTATCTTTCATGACTGTCACTCTGTTGGTAAATATAAATGTAAAAGATTAGAAATGCAAGGAAAAAATGAAGAAAAATAATATTATTCTTCGATATAATGATATTATTATATGATATTAAATCGTCTTGAATTATTTCAGTACACCATAAAAATATGTAAAATATGCAGGAATATCTGACTTACTTGACAATCTTTCCATAAGTCTGTAAGAGTTGGTGTATATCATTATTTGTTAACGAAAAAGGTAAATTTGAAATGTACACAGTTGACCTGCTAGGTACCACTCCACCACTCATTGTTTTTATTTCGTAAAATTTTCTGTCAGACTTGGACGAGCCATAGAAACATAGACATACCGTGTCTGTGGTGATAGAAATAAACCAATCAGTATATGGGCCAATCACTGCATATTGCTGTATATCTAGCTGATTAGTAAAATTTTCGACCGATAGATGGTGTGAGTCTAATTTTTATAAACAAAGATTTGTGTAGTCATTTTCTAGATTATTTAAAAAAGAAATATTAATTGATAGGGAAAAAGTTAGGTGGATTGAGGAAGCAATAAACACGAAGTTTGTTATTATTTAAATACTATACTTCGGTAGGTAATATATAAATAATTTCATTAATTTTCATCTTAATTTTAAATGTTTTTACACATTCTTTTTTGTCAAGGCCTATTTAAGTACATTACATACATATGTATATTAAATTGCTATCAAATGAATAACACCTTCAACGTTTAACTTCGATTTAAATTAAGCACATAACGCGTTTATAAATTAACAATAATATATTTCATCTTCACCTCGATGACAAAAAACATGGATGTACACCTTGAAACAACATATCTCAAAATTTTGTCCGATTTTCTTTTTCTCTTTTATTTTATTCTTTTCTCGATTATTGTAAAAGTTTTCAGAAAAAACATTATAAAATTTACCGAGATTTCGTATAACAATATTACGCAAATAGATTGATATATTTTGGTCCGCTTTATTCCATGACTATTCGGAGTTATTTACAAAAATGTACGATACACAAATAGAAAAGAAACTGAGAATTACAAAATGAATAAATGAAGAATGAATAGATAAATAGAAGAGTCAGTCCAACGACGGATATAAAAAATTAATTGTGCGCTGCTCTTTTACCATTCATATATCCTATCCATCGTTCTGCTGTGGTAGTAAAGATAGAATCATTATCAATCGAATTCAAAAGAAGAAGCTGATTAATATGAGTAGAATGATAATCCCATCTAGCTAAATTTGGAGCTGTCTTTAATGTAAAATGACGTAAATCATATGTGGTACCAGAACCAGTATCGTACAAGGTTAATATACTTTTCAACGAGATCATACCCTGACTAAAAAGGCGAGATGCTTCTTCGGCATCTCTGCCTGTCGCTACACTCTTTAAGTCGTACAAACCAATTAAAGAATAAATAAATCCGTTAAGTACGAAAGAAGAGGGCGTAGTAGGATATTCTTCATACCAGACGTATTTATCTAAAAATACAGCGGCTACTCCTCCTTTGTTAGAGGATAATCTAAATGGTTGTAAACCTCTAATAGCAGCTTGTAGATATTTTTCTTCATTAGAATGATAATATGCTCGCGCTAACACGGAAATAGCGTGCCCTTGGCCCATGCTAGAGTACCTGTAGTTATTGTAAAATGTGTTAACATTTGAAATATTACTCTGTGATCCAAGGAGTTCTAACATTCCGCTTAAGTACTGCCCCCACTTTTAGACTATGAAGTCTAACATCGCCGTAGAAGACGTAGAACTTCGTCCCTGTTCCCGTGCCAAAAAGGTTTGACTAATGGTGGGGGCCTTGCGGTCCTCGGAGAGGAACAAGTTAGAACTCCCTGCTGTAATCGATACGGAAATGAATTTACTAAAATAAAGTACCATCCAGGCTCAAGAGTGGCTATTCCAGGTGCCACCTTTCTCCTAACAGGATTCGACCATCCACCCGAACTGATATTCTGATTGGCTACAAACCATCTCGCTGCATCATAGAACTGTTCCATATGTTCACTTGTGGACAATGTTATATTATCAATCATTCCAGCTCCGTACAAAGTTATTTTTATCATCTGTAATGGACAGTGTTAAATCTTTACTAACCTCAGTTATTGTACATTATTGTATGTTACCTTCAATTTTGAACGAGATAATTTCTTCTTATTTTTGTCATTCAAATATAAACCTTTTTGAAGATCGATCACCAAGTCTCTGGTATATCGTCTCCACTGATGAGTTATCTGACCAATTCCATAGTATACATGATTCTTGTAAGTCTGAAGTACTGTATTGCTAGTAATATAATGAAGAGAATATATTTCCTTTCTCTCTCTAGATTGTAACGTAACCATGATACTACCATTCTCTTTAATATTAAAATCCCACTTTAATACAAAGTCCAACACATGATCTAACTTCAGAGTTATTCCAGAGGTGCTAGTTTCCGGTGTAGCAAATTTCAACACATGACTGTTAGCATGCTTATCAAACACCCTAGATAAAATCGATCCCTGAGGTATAGTCCATTCTCGTTTAGTTTTATCAGAATCTTCAATAATTTTTCTACGCGGTTCTGGTTCTGTCAAGTTTTTGCTATAGTGAGACAATCCGAATTGAGCAATTTGTGTGGGATAATAATATCCCTGGCTTTCCCATTGAGTAGATATCGGTACACCGTCGTTTCCACTGATGCATTTCACTCTTTCTCGTACCTCGACATTGTAATTCTCGAATGTCATAAATACTCCTCTTGGATCATATTTCCCCTTGGGATTAACAATTTTTGAATAACTGTGCAACCACTCGAACCTCTCTAAACCATCGTAGGTTGCTAACTTTCCATAAATCTGGAGAATTTTAGAAAAATAAATAAATCATGTGATTAATAGCAATTTGTAACAATAATATTTACCTCGAAATACTTGTGGATAAATGAAAATGGTATATATACTTCATCTCCTTCTTTACGGCATCCAATTGAATAATCACCATTAATGTGACAATCTATTTCTTGATAGCCACTTTCTAAAGCTTGCCGGTCCTTCAAATAAAAGTTCTCTATTGCAACAATTCAGAGCAGAATACAAATTAGAGTAGAATAGAAATTACTTACTCTATGTTGAAATTTTGTCTTCCATTCGGTGCTTTTCAAAAAGAATGGATTACCACAATTATTCCATGACGTCAGTATCGAACTTAATACTGCGACTAGTATTACAAGCAATATTGTCTTAAAATTCAACCGCATCATCCTACAAATTCTGTTGATTGAAAATCAAGATTTACAGATATATTAAAACTTTACGAGCCTGTATGTTCTCTGTAGGTTTATGCAAAATAAAAAGTTTGTGCAACAATTGCAAGACGCAGGAGCTAAATATAAAATTATATTCTTCATCAATAATTTTAATGTGACGAAAATAATATATTAATACTCTTAAAGTCTTAATATTTTCAATGTTTTAAATTGCACTTGCTCATTTTCGTTATAAATGCATAATACATTATACGCCGATACTTACTTGAATGTTATGAAAATGTTTGTCCTAGTTTCCTTCAATATTAATTTTTATCGAGATCAAATATCGCATTTTCCATTGTTATTTGCTGAAAAAACAATTAATTTTAAAGAAAATCATAAAAGATATACTTATACATTTGTTTACTTCTTTTTTGTGACCTACATGTGTTTACCCCTTTTATGGAAATACAATTTCTGTTTTCCAAAGGGGTTATTTTGTGTTTGATCATCGATGATTGAATTTTTCATACATTTTACTCGAGTACTTTCGGTAGATAGGTATAGTATGCACCTGGTGATATGTTTATTTTTGTTTCGTTGTTATTTATTATTGTGATAAAAATAGCGCATAATTTCCAGCTTTCAGAATCTATTATAACGACCAAAATAATTGTCAGCTCCACTTTGATAACCTAAGAATCATTAACCGCAGTGAGATCTCTATCTTATATTGTGATTTTCTATGATTGATTTGCAGTTATTTTCATGAAAATGCAAGAACCAATTTCAAATAGCATTTATTACTTATACGCAATTTTTTAAATGTTTTAATAACAAGGTTCTAAATAAGATATGTAAAATAGAAAGTGAACAAAATATGCATTTCATTAAACATTTCAATCAAAAGAATGAACTGTTGATTAGAAAGAATTATTTAAATGGAAATAATCATCGAAAATATTCAAATATTAATATTACATGAAATTAGCGTTGGAAACGGACCATTAAATAACATGACTTAAAAGGGAGCACTCATCGATCTCTTATTGACTAGTCAGACATTTTTGATCGCTCATAAACAACTTGAAAACAAAGCTGAAATAGCAATTTTTATCAGGTTCGCGCAAGTATGCAAGAAGTTCAAAGTTCAAAGTAGAATCTTTTCGGTGAAAGGGAAACGAATATAGTAATTTTCGATTGATTTGTGAAAACTTGTGCGTTTACGCATGCGCACAAGTTGTATAAAGGCGCATCCACAAAACTCTTAAAAGCTTTCAACTCCATCTGTGAGTCGTGATACACAATGGAATGTTCAATATAACTGGTGTACTAAGGAAATTTATAAGAGATGGAGCTGAGTGGAATATTGAAATATTGTTAAATAGGTATGTGCAATACATTCAGAGGATATTTTGAATTTGTATATTTTGAAAATGACCATTAATATGTACGAATTAGATTACGAAAGGAAGACATACATCGTTATTAAACTCCCATTTTTCAGCGTTTCGTGAAGTATGCGCTGATACCGTAGCATAAGTCCTTTTACTTCCCTCCTTTCATGTAGTATGCCTGTTTTTCGCAATTGTTTAGGTTTAATAAACATTTAGGATAATTCAAACATTCTGCTTATAATATCTACATATATGAATACTAAAAGACTTCTATGGTGTTGTACTTTGTTCATTGGATATGAAAGTTCAGAACCATATTCTTATGTCAGTGGTCCCTATTAATATGTAATTATTGGCTTTTTAGATGTAGAACCTTTTAATCATTAGAAACTAATCATGTTATGGTATCACTAAATAATAGATTGAAGAGTCGTTTTCTTTGCGGTGAAGAGGTCGTGTCATTTGACTCATAAGCACAAAGATTTTTTGCTTAAGAACTTTATGGAAATCTTATGGTCTACATAAGTCTATATAATATTATCCTTAATTTTATTATAGCAGCCAAACGAGTAAGTTTCTTATATATTTTACTTTTTTATTGCAGAATTTGGTCCATTGTGATTGCCAGCATAATTCAGTATAATAGATAGTTAACAGTGTTTCTATCTGGTGAGCAAATTTGTTACAATGTAATTTTAAGATTAATTACTTTGATCTGTGTAAATGGTATATTCATATTAATATGCATTCTTAAAATGAACATTTTTGTACTAAATGATAATTATAATTCAAGCATGTTTGTTCGTTAATATTACGAAAAACTTGCCAAATTTTGTTCTAGATAATTATGGTTTTAATACACAGTAATGTGATTATAGATTTAACATTAAATTTTCAATTATTAAATATCAGATTATTCATGTATGGAATTGATATATCTTTAGTTTTTTAAAACCATTTTAACGTGCTGCTTAAAACTAAAAATTAGATGTAAATTTTCACAAAGAATTTAATCGAAAATTTCACGTAACACACAGGTAAACAATGGAAACAGCGAGTCAGGATAAGAACCTCCCTTCTCGGGGATTGAAGCAAGTAAAAGTGGACAATTGGGGAACTTTCTTCCTTCAGCGGCTTCAGCAACTTTACTTTGAAGAAGAATTGCTTGATCTCACTATTAAATTTCCTACCAGTGATATCACTGTTCAGGTAATTGTTTTCATAACAAGTAACAAGAACAAGCAACATTCATTTCATAGTATTTTATTGGGGAAAACAAATGTAATGAATACTTTTAGGCTCATCGTTTGGTTATAACAACATGTACAGATTATTTTATGCAACTGGAACGACAGCAGAAAGTGAAAGATGAACACTTTGATGGAGTGATTATTATGCCTCCAGATATGCCGTACGAATGTGTGAAATCAATTATAAGGTACAATCGGATACAATTTGCACTGAATATGTGTCTGTGTTTCTTTTAGGCAAACAATTAACTTAAAATAATATTTTTAGTTTTATGTACACTGGGCAGCTGGAGTATTGGACCTCTGAACAACACGCTTTATACCGTACTGCGCAGAAGATGAATATGTCGGTGTTGACTAAGTTGCTTGATGCACAATTTAATACTATTTCTTTACAAAATGAACAAACGTCGAAGTGCAATACACGACCAGTGATAGCAGTGTCGAAGCCTTCAACATCCAACACGAAATCGACACCGACGACACCGACGACGACAACAACAACAACTTCTAGTTCGTCGTCAGGACTATCACTTCAACCATTGCCAGGAAGAAAGTCAGTATCCTTGCTGATTTATTGATCTTATAAGCAAACTGCGGATCTTTATGTATTTTAAGGCTTACGAAAATCGTCGAAAAATGTTAGAATATAAAATTCGGTAGAATTTAGTATAACTTTTATTTATTTTGGATCTACAAAGGCTGTTCCCACTAAAAATAGGATTTTAACCTTTGTGTAGTCAATCAAAATGTATAGATTATTTAAAATCTTTCTGTATTTAATATGTCTGCACAAATTCTCATTATAAGACTATAAATTAATATATTAGCAAGTAAAGAATGGATATTTAGAGAAATTTTGTAATATTTTTTAGAGGAACATTAACAAATTGTTGAAAGAAATACAGTAAATGGGTTAAAAGATTCCACTTTCTTCGAATTTGTCTACAAAAATTGGAAATTGCATAAACGTCTGCAGTCTACTACTAAGTAATGTATTTTAAAACGTGTTTACAAAAATGTGATTTCAAAGTAGTAAGAGTTTCATCCACAGTTTATTAATATTACATTTTGAACGTCTATTATTTTAGACTTCCTATTTGGAAAAGAAAATTAGACGCACCGCAAAGTACGCCGTTACTTAATTACGAAATGCGAACATTCCACGGGTTACCCTCAACAAACAGGCCTACAGAAGTGACTCCAGGGCCTTCTCGATTTGATCTCCCCGAAGCTGAGGAGTTTGCGCTCGGCGTATTTTCGTCATTCGATGACATCACTTATAATACCAAGCCAATCGTGCAAGCACCAGGCAAATACAAGAGAGATCATTCTCCTAGCGGTAAATGCTCACCGGATAGAGACAGTAAGATTGATACAACAGAAGACGAAGAGGACGAAGGTAACACGAACGAGAAAAGTCTGAAAGAGATCAATTCAGACGACGATTGGTCCGTAAGTAGATGTTTCCAGCGGGGTCAGGAATCGCAGCCGTCGCCATCGAAAAGAGTACGATTTGATCTCGAGGAGAAGGAGAACATGGAAAAGGGAAAATCCTCGTTCAAAGCGAACTCCGACGATTCCATCAATAATCATGCCAAAATCATTCGAGAAGTATTAAAGAAATATCCTCACTTAGTGAAAAACAATAAGAACATACGACTGAAGATAATGCAGAAGGAAGCGAAATCGCCGGACAATAACTCGTCGAAAACGAAGGTTTCGTACGTCGTTTTGAAATCTGATCACTTGATGTCGAGCAACAGCAGCGAAGAGAGAGAATCAAAAAGTAATGGGAACATCGATGGCGGTGAAACTGGACCATGGAAATGTAACAAATGCGACATCGAAGAAGAATACACGAACTACTACATGTACAGAAGACACATGCAGGATGTTCACGAAGAGAAATTCGATCCGAGAGTTTGCGAGCATTGCGGTTACAAAGCGACGAAGCGGAACATCCTGATGTATCACCTTTACACAAAGCACAACGTGCCACCACCGAAAAGTATGTGTTTCCCGAAATGTCAGGCTTGCTCTTACGTGGCACTTTCGGAGACGCTTTTGGTGAGACACCAGATCAATCATAATCATCGTCCGACGTCGCGTCAGCATTCGTCGACGTCAGAGGAAATTCAATGTATGCAGTGTCCGCTGACGTTCAAAGACGTCACCGAGTTAACATCGCATGAAATTAACACCGGTCACGGGAGCATGTCCGAAGGAAAGGATAAAGGACATCGTTGCACTCATTGCGGAAAGGTTTTCGTACGCGCTACAAATTTGCAGGTGCATTTGGACTGCGTGCACAAGGATTTACGAGATTCCGAATCGGCGTCGATGCCGTCAATTTCTTTGGAGCCTTCTTCGGAGGCTGAAGCTCTTAGTCATGTTGCGAGTGGAATAGCAGCTTCACTGAGCGTTGGAGACAGCGCTCCTCAAGAAGTAGCTTCGAATTCATCGGAATACATCGTGCCGGAAATGGAGATTAATGACATTGCTCATGAAATGACTTACAGTACAGACGAACTCGACGACCATCCTATGATCATGCTCATCGATAACGCAAATTATCAACAGCAGGATAACGAGCCACAACAACAGCCGCAACAGTTGAACATTTCTGACAATGAACAAATCGTAATGCAAGGCACAGAAGATGGTATGATTGTTTATATACATGGAAGCGAAGAAACAGACCGGCAAACGTATGAAAATTATCATACGGAAGAACTTACGGAAGAACTTACGGAAGAACTTACTGAAGAAACGGAGGAGATTGTGGAGGAAGTTGTCGAGGAGGTTGAAGAGAAAGTAGTGGAAGAGGAAGAAGAAATGCAAGTTGATAATTCAGAGGAATTGTTGGAAGAATGTAATGTCGATCAAGTTGAGGAAGTTATACAGTATGTAGAAGAACAAACGGAAATTGTGGAATACGATGAGCAATGCAGTGAACAAAGTAACAGTGCAGACGAGCCACAGGAATCAGTGATGATCATCGAAGAAGAACATGTTGACGAAGAGGAACAAGATGTTGAACAAGAAAAGGAAGTTAAACCATCGAGAACCAGAAGTTTCTCTGAATGGGATGAGGACAGTCGAGAATTAGTTGAATCCTAAATAGCGATATTATCGATTATTATACTGGCTTTATCACATCTTATTTTTCATCAGTGTCTATGACTAACAAAACAACATGTTTTTCAGTTGCATTTCACTTTTACTTTAATTTCTTAAATGTCTGTACGACGTTGATTTAAGTTCTAATTTGATAATAACTATTTGTATATGCAGGGTGTTTCACAAAAAAATCGTGTTGATTAATATACCGCCTAAATTATTGATACTACGAGAAGGTACTAAAGAAAAATTTGTATCTTAGCTATATAGCTATATCATTTAAAAATATTATTGATACTACCGAAGAGAAAGTACTAAAGAAAAGTTTGTATTGTTTTAGCTATAAAATCTGTTGGTATAGAAATGATATTATTAATGCTTCACTGTGATGGAATGCTATATTTCTGGTAAAACAGCAAGGTAAGTGTGTCTGTATCGTATTATTTTGTGCGCTTCGAAAACATTTTAAGAGACAATAAACGAAACAGAGAAACCGCTCGTAACATAAAAAGTTAAATAAAAATACCTCAAAACCATGGTATCTCCTTTTTTTTTTTGTTTGACGAAAAATCAATACTGAAATACATATAGTTATTTCATTCTTGAGACATCTTATAATAATTGAAGTAATTTATGCAAATTCGGAAATCCACGTGAAATCAATTTTTTCTTTAGTATTTTTTGTTATAATGGCAATAGTTTGGTGTGAATGCATGTAAACATTTTATGAACGTTTTTCATTATCCGTAATTATAACTTCCAATTTTATTGAACTGACATTGCACGAGCGTGACGAATAAACGTGAAATGCAAGAAACTTAAATATGGAAGTATCGGTTTAATGATTCACTGCTAATTGGACATGTTCAATGCAAATATTTAAAATAAAGTGATTAATAAAAATGTGCATTTATCGAAAATTCTTTCTTAGACACTAGAGTGGTGGATCATTTACAATAATAAGTTCCAGTTTAGAATATACAGGGTGTTCATTTGAAAACTTTCTAGCTGAATATCTCGAAAAGTATGAAAGATATTGAAAAAGTGTAAAACACGTGTCCAAGGATTTCGAGGGGGAAAGAGGAGGGCAGTATCAGTTTTTTATTTGGGTGGCGTTTTCAAGGTCATTTGAAGGTCAAGTTTGTTTTTTCAAATGGAAACCTATATCTTTTATTATGTGATCTTATTGAACGTAAAAAGACCAGCAATTTTCGTAGGATACTTTTTTTATCTACGCACTAGTTACGGAGGTATTTAAAGAGAAGTAGAACTAGTCATACTTATACTGCGAGAAAGTTTGTAATTTCTTTATAACTATAACAAATTTTCAAAATGTTCTCCGTTGTTTTCTAAACAATAATACAGACGATTCTTAAATTCTGAACGAACATTTTTGAAGGTATCTGTTGGAATAGCTCTACATTCGTGTACAATTTTGTGATGCAAATAGTTGATGTTTTACAGTTGTACTAACACGTACCGTTTGAAAACAAAATTGTCCTCTATTGATCTCTTGTTCATTTTGTCTGTCTTTCAATATAAAATTGTACTATTTAGTCAAGTGTGAATCATCGTAATAAGAGATACTGAGATACTATATCGTAGCAGAATTGTACAGGAATGTAGAGCTATTCCAACAGATACCTTCAAAAATGTTCATTCACACTTTTTTAATATCTTTCATACTTTGCGTATACATTGCGTACATAATTATATAAAATTTCGATATACATATATAACAAGAGTGTTCTACATAATTTGAATATACCGAATTTAATCGGAGCAAAAATGTAATTGATAAATAATATATTCTTGAAAAGTATCTTATTGATTAAAAATCGAATATTTGAATTATCAAGATTCAATTAATGATTAAGGTCAAAATAATCAAATGCAATTGAGAAATAATGTATACCTTAAATATTGCTTCATTATTAAAAATCAAAGATTTAATAACATAACTTAAAGAAGACGAATTATTATTTTAGAAATTATTTTATTACTTGTATCATTATATGTGATTTCAAAAACAATTATGTTTTTGGTGTAATAATGTGTAGATATATATCCTTTTATAGTGTTGTTGAAACTTTTCTAGGATCAAGTACATCATTATAAAAAATTATAATATTTAACACTGCATAGTTTTTTAAAATGATTTTTTTTTAAGCAATGAAATTTTCAATATTAATATTTTTGAATAGATCTCACATATAATGAAGATATACATTTAATATGAAATTGTACCTGAATATGCGAGCCATATGATATATTTTTTATGTTTTCGAAAAAATGTGGTATAAAAATATGACCTCTTTATAGTTTGTATTGCAACTGAAACTTTCATGTTGTATTACGTTTTATTTCATAATAATACTAATACTATTGTGGTTGCTTCGGGACGATACTATTTTGAATGATTATAACACGATAAGTGGTACATTTTATAATAAAAGTTTTTTAATATTATCATAAGTAACTATCATTAGTCAATTCGTAAATACATTTAAAATTAGTAATATTATTAAATTCAGTATATTGAACGAAAAATAAATACATTAGTTCACGATCTGTAAAATTAATAAAAGTCGGATGTTTTCTTATACATATATAGTTGGCGAAGGCTTAATACAAAAGGGTTTGCTATTTTGCTATTTTCGTGAAAATCATCCTAACATCCTTTTTGTACGAATACAAAAACTGCGAACAGTTACGTTTTGATAATGAAACAATAAAAATAAAGTTCGTATTTTACAGCGTTTGATACGGGTATGTTACCGAGTAGCGTTAACCAGAATGTTACCCGGTAGCATGTTGTCTCAGATTTCAAAGACGAAAATTGCTTCAGAAGAAGAAGGGTATACGAAAGTTCTCTTATCTCCTCGATTTTCGTGTATCGCGAGACTAGATCCCGTGGGATCGTCTAGGAAATGGTATCCTCTGGTTCCCGGTGAAGCACCGAAAAGTCCTCGAGGCGGGACTCGGCGCAAATGATTCGGGCAAAACCGCATGTTATACAGGAAACGTAACCAGTAGCCGGTGGTGGTGGCGAGGATGGCGATGTCGACGGTGGTATAGGGACACGACTACTCGATCGTGACCGTGGTAGCAGTACGGGGTAAAGGAGCGAGAGCGAGCGAAAAAGTGGAGAAAGGGAAAATAAATGAGTGAGATAAATCGAGGGGGCGAAAGAGGCTCGGGAATACAAACAGCGAGAGAGGACGAGGGGGCTATCTGGCTGCTAGGGCACTGGAAGAGGACGGAAAGGGAGGCCAGGCCAACAGTGGTGGAAGCAACGGAGAAAAAGGGGGGCTGCGGAGGTGAGAAGGTAGGAGAACCAGCCTCCGCCAGTATCCACGTGTTCAGTGTAGTGGCGCGTTATGACCCGGATGTTAGATCGTAGCTGCAGTTTTGCGAGAACCTGCCGACCCGGATGTCTCGCTCGTCGTCTACAACTGATCCGCTACTAATGTCCTCCTGGTCACCGAAATATGTTCAATCGGTAAGTAATGATCGATCGTTGCACACCATTCGTACGCGGCGGACCCCCTGCATCCGACATATCCACTGTCAATCGTAATTTCTACCCCTTTCGTTGGACCAATGTGACCGGACCGCTTGGTGGTGGCAGGCTAACTTGAGGAATCGGGACAGTTGACGCGCTACCAGTCGTCCTGGTCATGCTACCAGAGCTTTTCCATCCTCCAATATTTTTTTTAATGGTCCCTAGTAATTGTACTTGGCCCGTAATTAATGGCTGAAAAAAATTACCATTGCTTTAGATTAAATTGTGGTGGGTTACATTTCTATTTGATGATGAAACTTCAACCAGCTTTTACTGTTGAGCGTTTCTGAGCCTCGTCCTTTTAGGATTGTCTTCCCAACGTTTCACAAGCATCGCAGCTAGCTTCATCAGAGGTCAGAAGGCACACTGACACTCTGGTACTATACTGTACAGTACAAGCGTTGCGAAAACAATCTCAAAAGAACGCGGCTTTAAAACTTTGATAGCGATTGCTCTTGAATTGAAATGATGCAGATTTGATGTTGCTTTTGATAAAACTAGGTTTAGTAGGTATTTTCGGTAGGTATAGTGTATCGGTAACATCCGCGTGTGCTTGAAGGATAGATGCGAGCAAGTCAACGAAAGGTGCCAGCAAACTTCGAAGGGACCTGATAAATGCCGAAATCGCCAACTTACGTGATTTACTGCCATTACCACCCTCGACCCGCCAGAGACTATCCCAGCTACAGCTTATGGCCTTGGTTTGCGTATTTCTTCGAAAAGCCAATTACTTTCAACAAGGTAAGCGCCACGAGATCATTATAATTGGAACGGGGGTGGTCTTATTCAATTTTTAAACGAATATGTTCGAATCGTACTGGTAGCATTTTTGTCGCGAAGCTTCCCATCTTCCCGCGTTTTAAGTTCGTCTCCATCTCGTTGGTCATTTTAGCGTTGGGACACGGCGTCGGTCTTAAACGTTTCGCTTTCGTGTTGCATATAAATTTAAATTTTTCTTCATTTTCAATGTAATTTTCTTCTGTAAATCGCAACAACGTTGGAAGTATTTTCTTCTTGGAGACCCACAAATGGAATTTTTTAATATAAAGGCACAGCTATCGTGTGTATTATTTGTAGATAATATTATGTGCATGCAAGACTAAATAAACTAATATGATAAAATCGTGTAATTAATTTGATTTACGTACACAAAGAACTTGGGATTTGACTGAATACAATATACGAACGAATTAAATATTGCTATCATATTGCTAATGGAATAGAAATATTCGAAAAATTGCACAGCATTGCTAACGAGTAAATAACATTTAAAACAGCGAGCATATTGAGATGGAATTTCAAAATGCCAATATATTATACTCGATCTATTAAAACTGTTAACGGAAGAAAGAGCTTTCCGTTTGGTTTCTGGTTCTTACGATTGATGCAGAACATTTTCCACAAAGATCCGCGGTCTACTAATGACCTTCGATGTTGAAGTAATGTTAAAAGTTAATCTAAAAAAAAGGAAACAGTTAAACGTTGTGACGATAAAATTTTTCGCGATGGTAATATTAAACGGCGTTTTCGAGGATCAAAAACTTCGGGCATCTACGTTGTGCAAGCGTAGAGAGTAATATATAGGTAAAAGGTAGGGAGGTAGGTAAGGCAAGAAGGTAAGATCGGCGTACATTCAAACTCGGCGGAGTCTAAGCGCGAGTTCCGGGTGATCCGCTGACCTGTCGGCCTTTGCAACAACACTCTCACGCTCCTGTAACCCATACTCCCTCTGTATCGTCTCTCCGCTCTCGGTCGTTCTTTCTTTCTCTCCTACATACTCATTGTTTCACAGTATTCGATACTATAGTCCCGTGTAGCGCCGTTTGTAAACGTTGCCATGCTGCATTAGCATACGCTTCTTTTCCTCCTCCCTTTCTTGCTCATTTTTCCCCTTTCCACGGACCTTTTTCGTCGCTGGAGAACACGAAAATCCGCGACCGAGACGAATTTTTCACCGGTCCACCTTCGCATTGACCCTGATCGATTATGGTTCCTTGGTACCGATTTTATTCGGGGGCACGAACGCCTCGACGTCGTTGCGAACACGAGCAACGATGCGCTGAAATTATCGACAGAATATTTCATATTTTACAGAGAAAAGCAAAGTTTGAATAAAGAAATTTTTTTGAAAATAGAATACTCGGTTTTCTTACGCTGAATTTCATCGATTTTAATAGAGATCGTGGAGTACGTGGAGTAAAATATGAGTACGCTAAAATTTATATTTCTTTAAACTATATTTTGTGTTTTTCTTTTTTATTTTAATATTCTTTTTTGTGTCACACGTAAGATAAATGTTCGTAAAATTATTACTATCCAGATAAAAAAGAACTTATCAAGGGAACTTTAATGTTTATGAATAATAAAACTGACGATAATGATATATATCCGTACATATGATATTATCAATATTATTTTTATATTGCGCAAAATTTCAATTTCATTGCGTATTATGTAAGGGAGACAAAAATCTTTCATCTTTACTGTCCAATTACGTATTATATCGATCCCAATTTAAAATTAGAATTTGTTTCAACATTTTAATGTGTAAAAAACATTTTATTGTTATGGTATATTTAATAAAAATTGGAAAACATGCAAATTCTTATTTTTTTTTAACCAATGAATGAGTGGTTAATGATTATTAATAACAAATAAATGTTAAAAATAACTTGATTTGGAAATTTACGACTTCATAAGATTCGTTTAAAATAATTCGTGTCTGTTTTATGTTTTGTTTCAGCCTTGAAAAACTGTCCATCCGATTCTACGAATATCCCGACTCCTAACATAGGATTTTCAAAAGTAATATTGTTTATCATCATATCGCATTGTATTATTGACCGTCGATTACTACGGTACAAATGTTGGCCATACAATGCATGCAATTTTTCAGGCCATGTCCGGATTTATAATGATGATGACCCAGCAAGGAAAACTATTGTATATATCAGAAAATGCAGCGGAATATCTTGGACATTCTATGGTAAAGTAGCTGTAAAGAAACATTAAAAAATTTTCTTTCATATTTCCTCGTCCAACAATACGATACTCTAATATTAAACAATGTATTTTAGGAGGACCTGCTTATTCACGGGGACAGTGTTTATGACGTTATAGACAAACAAGATCATATAGTTGTACAAAATCAATTATCTAGAAATAGCCCAATTCCAAGCGATAGAAGATTGTTCCTCTGTCGAATTAATGTATCCAGAAATTCTCGAAGGCAATTACGCTTTGGCGATCAAAAGGTAGTTTTTCAGCGTATAATCTATCTCTTACCGGGTCAGCTTCTACTTAGACTGTTTTTTTTTAAACTGATCTTTATGTTCTATACTTTTGCCTGCGTTGTTTTATTGTTATTTTTATAGGTAGTTCTTGTTGAAGGTCATTTCTTACCTTTCGTTCCTGTTTGCAACCGAAATGAGTTTGTTTTCCTTGCTTCATGTACGCCTGTTGTTTTACCAGAGACCAGAGAAAGTATTGTTCAAGGTGCAACAAATATTTTCACCACCATCCACTCCATGGATATGAAGTATCTCCATATCGATAAAACGTAATATCTTTCTGTAAGAAGAGGTAGCGACTGTATTAAAATATTTCTTGCTAAGAATACTTGTTGTTTGCAGTGCAGAAAGCCATTTAGAATATAGTCGTAACGAATTAGTGAATGTGTCATGGTACAATTTGCTACACTGGGACTCTATACGAACAGCGTATTGCAAGCATCAAACTGGTATGTTTTTCCAGAATTTTCATTGAAAATTTTCGGGTTCGCCTCTACATTAATGACTGTTTCAGTTATTCAGTCTGATCAGGAACGATCTGCAACCGCATTATTAAGATTGCAAAGTCGTTCTGGTCGATGGTTCTGGGTGCATTGCGTTTTGCAAGTCAAGGATACATCTGAAGAATGTCAACATCCCATTATAGTGTGTACAAATCAAGTTTTAAGGTACATTTCTGTAAAATAAATCAAATTGATAATGAATAGATTGCGGATGTTTATGATGTATGACGTAAGAAAGTGGATCCATGTAAAATTTTATTTTCAGTGGTAGTAGTTTTTATAGTTCTGAAATGAATAAAAAAGTGTACTAACTTATGTAGAATTTTATGTTCCAGCATTTTTTGAAAATTTTCAGAAGCTCTAAATGCATAAAGATCCGCAGTCTAATAATGAATATCTTTACTTTTGTAAATGTATCTTCGTAAAAAAAAGGATAACTAACAGAACGTGGTGTTTCAGCGACAGGGAAGCAGAAGTAATGCGTTCAAGTTCATGGTTGTATCAGTATTCCTCTCAAACTAAGTTTACCTATACTATCTGCTCCGGAAATCAGAATCGTAGTACGCCATACACTGTCGGTAGCCAAAACAATCAACAGCAAGACTATACTCGATCGTTACCTCACAATAACGATGCTCAGCATTCTCCTACAGTTAGAAATTCGGAACAAGATCTACACGGTTCTACAAAGACACAACTGGAAGAGTATACAGGAAGAAACACTCGTGAAGATGCAGAACCTGTGGACATGTCGATAAGCAGTAGCGAACATGAAAACAGAAATATACATGTGAATGTACAACATGGTCATTACGCTCTTGGTCAATTCACAGATAGGTACAAAGCGCACCACAAAAATTTAAGCGGATACCGTGCGAAATTTATCCAATGCCATGGTCAATATAATATGGATGCCTTGTCATCTCCTAAATATTATATCACAGACTTAGATAAGGATTATTGTTGTAACGAGAGAAATATATCTCACAAAAGACTTCAAGGTAAGGCATTACCTATAGTAACAATCGCTGGATCAACAGGTGATCCTTCTGAATTGACCATGGAACACTGGAACTCGAGTCCAGTATGGTCCGATACTTTACAAAGGGTACCTGACGTCGTTCATCAAGACCTTAGCCCACACGTCGCAACACCAACCACTCCGGTTGACACTCCAGATTCTGAGCTACACTCAGAGACTCAAATTTTTAACTTCGATTGGACAGCCGAGCAGCATGTGCCCAATTTAAAGATCACTTTTCGTAGTTCGAATCAAGGGCCTAGGAAAGTCCAAGATGTTCAGCCCATCACATTACAGTTACCACGTAAAAAGGGCCAATCTATGAGTGATTCTAAAGACTTTCCTAAATGAGACTGTGCGCTTGACGAATTGCTGTTTCATATTAGATAGGCAAATATTTTTTTAAAGTAGATATAACTAATAGTTTGGAGGTTTCAGTCTCTGAACAAAATAGAGAATAGGTGCTAGAGACTGAGTTCGGCTAGAAGCTGATCAATAGGTATTTGTTATTCGGAAAGTTTGAATATTAAGCAAGATTGATTTCGAATGAATCGAAATTAAGAGGCGTACGAGGTTCTTGAAATCTTCTGGACCTTCTCGCACACCTCTAATTGAAATTGATCCATTATAACTAGTTCCTAATGCAATTATTGTAAAAAGATTTATTCTTACAATTTATTGGTATTATAAAATACTGTTTGATGCTTTCTTAATTATACTAGATCAAATTGAATTCTATAACGTTAAAATGAATTCTTGGTAGAAATGGATAAAACTGGTTTTTGTTGAAATTGTTTTAGTTAGAACAAAATATCATCAGTATTAACTAAAACTCATTTGTTGCCAACAGAGATTTGTGGGTGAAATGCCATAAGGTATTATAATAGTGTTACGATTAATAAATTGTACTTGTAGTAAAGGAGCAGGAGTACCTAATTACTAGTATTAAAAAAAAAATGTACTTTAATCTGTTTTTAAAGACTTGATTTTAAGAGAAATTTTAGACAAATCAGTTTATTCGCTTTTTAGAAATGATTTCCGTGTAAAATTCAGTAATGATGGATATATCATTATAGGAGCAATTAGTTCTTCGACGACACGTTTATTAATTATTAATTATGTTTATACATATTTGTGTAAGCTAGACAGTTCAATGCATTTGTTGAAAAAAATGTTCGTGAATAAAGGAAAATGTTTGATTCATTAATTTGAATCATTAAATGCTGATGTCGAATATTTTTTTTCACCCGATAACGAGGATCAATTTTAAAGACTGTGTACTAATTAATTAGTTTTTCAATTTTTTATGTAGAATCTTCGCATCTATTAACACTTTACTTACCGGAAGCCTATTAATAGGATTTTCAATAATTGTGCTGTACCAAAAGAAAGCATAGAAATTTTCTTTTACATTGCATTAGATGACGTTATTGAGGGTGACTTGTTAGTTTACAATGAAAATTGCTGTTGCTATTGAAGGTTCCATTAAAAAGTAATTAGCCATGTACCATAGATTTTTCGATATTATGCAATAATCACCGGTCGGTAATGTGAGAATCGAAATATTTTTTACTAAATAATTAATATTTAATAATATTCAATACGAATTTCAATTTCAAAAATTTCAATTAATTTATATTCAATTCGAATTTCATCACCTACCGGTAAATCTTCAAAGCTTCAATGGATTGAAAGTGCAGACTTTAGATTGTTCGTAAAGGCATTTAAACCTTAAACATGCATTTTTCGTTAAGTTGTGCACATTACATAATCATTTTCACAGTATATCTCTGATATTTTATCTACAAAACATAATGCTACATAAATATAATGAGTCAAACATGAAAAGTATATAATTTTCGAACACGGTTTATACAATAATTCAATGTAGCTATGTAGCTGTAGCGGTTACAAGCATGGCTTATATTTCCGAAAAAACCTAACAAATAAGTTAGTTCTATTTTAAAATGAAGTGTACAGTTTTAATAAGTGAGTCAACAACTGCAACAACTTATGAATATTATAATATACAATGTGCAAATATAAAAGGGGGTGGAGAAACGTATTTTAATAACGCGTTACTGAATCCTACCCCCTCTTAACTCGTGCTATGGACGATAACGCCTATACGTAGAAACGTATGGCTTTCAAGTATAGTTGCTGTATTTATGCGTGAAGGTTAGGAGCAGTTGTACGATCAAACGTGGGTTAGGTGAAAATAACAGCTCCTGTCACAATGTAGTGTATAATAATGTTGTGATATTACGATAATAAACGTATATCGATATACGCGTATATTTCAACATCCGTGTTATCCAACACAGAATACATGGATGTTGCGAATGGACAAAAGCCCCTTAGTGAGTGTAAATTATTACAATTCATTTCATACAAATTATACGTTCTTCCTTGTCTCTAATGTTCATCTTGATTATTAAAAAAATAAGAGGTTTACTTCGACGTATGTTTATAATTCTATGTATACACATGATGTAAGATTATAGCATCATTATGTTCACGAAAAATCGAATTGTTTGTTGAAACTTTTCAGCTGTTTTGTAATTTACTTTTGGAATTGCAATGATGTTTGTATAAATATTTTTGCATAGGTGGGCAACCTCCTGCCACCAGCGTTTCAGGAGTGGATAAGGGGAAAGAATGGCAGATGGAATTGCTTATGGAGAAATTACGATCCAAGGCTTCCACGTTCAAGTCTTTGGTGGAAACTGCAAAAAATCTGCGTATGGCTATGCTGGTAAGTTGTGCGTAAGGGTATGGAGATAGCGGAGCGATGAAGATCGAGGATAGCAAGGTGAACATTGCGTTAAAATTGAACCAATGTAATTTAAGGGGATAGTCTTGTTCCCAGGATTGCAAGAGTTGTCATTTCTCGATAATGCAATGATGGGGTTTTTCAGTAGTCGGAAGCGCTGGATAAAAGATCAATCTAGGCCGAAGTTGCTTCCAAATTTCCTATTTTTACATATACAAGGCGTAATTTACATTATTTGGCAGTGCAATTTGCATTATTTGAAAGCATGATAAAGCTGTGCATGTACTCACCGTGCCTCACAAGTTGTCTTCTGGCAGGAATAATGCAAATTACACCTATTAACGTAAAAATAGGACTTTTGAGGGCGACTGTGGCCTAGATTGATCTTTTATCTAGCGCTTTTGACCACTGAAAAACTTTGCATGATCCAGAAATGATGCGCATCCTGCATCCTTGCAATCTTGGAAACGAGTCTACCCCGTTAAATGGGACTTGTGAACTTGCACATGGAATTGTGTAAGCCATTACCAAAATACAGTAGGTTCTCGTTCGTTGCACCCTCGATAAATTGCCTGCTCTTTAAATGAACCTTACAGCTATTGTACATATAAAATCACATGTAACCAATTGCATTTATCACAATGTTAGGATAAGAGGTTTGCCATAGACAGTGCGGAAAAGAGCCAGCTTCAGAAATGTTTGGATACTTTGCAACATTCCATAAAAGTAACCTCCTTGCAGTCCATGGTGGAACGCTTGGAGAGTTTAACCAGACAATTGGGGTAAATATTGATTAATCAATTATACTGTTAGAGAACAAGATCAAATAATTTCAATAATACTTGTGCTATGATTACAGCTTAAAATTTATGATGTCTGGTCCACAAGGTACAGAGTTGTTTATATCTTCAGATATGTTCTTTTTGGAAGTTCTTTTGGAACCAACAGGTGTAGTTAAAGATGTAAAGATTCATCATGAGGGAAAGAACGAACAGCAGGTATAAACTTTTCGTAAAAAAGAATCTGACTCTCATACACGTCTCAGAAATACTTGTACCAAAGATCATAGATCATAGAATCATTTTGCAGTATAATAGAAAATAGGCAGATCTTCACGCTGAGGAATGTATGAGAGTTGATAACACCTTGGTTCGTATTAATGCTACATAACATGTGTTGATAATATATTTACAGAGCTGTGATGTGTTGGTATCTTGTTTGTCACGGGGAGACTTCCTTGATTTTACAGTACAATTAGAAGGTTTAGCATCGATATATCAATTAAATGCGGATAAAAAAGTAAAATGTAAAGCATTCAGTGCTTTACAGTCACTGGAGGCTGACTTGGGTATTTTAGCTCAATTGCAGACATTTATCAAAGAACCGTTTAATCTTGTTCATAAAAGTCCAGTTGGTTAGTTTTATGATTTAATGCCACTAATATTTACAAACCAACAACCGAATGTTATTGTTCAGATCTGTAGAATGATGTTCTCGTTTAGGGATCCTCGAACGAAGAAGAGGAGGTCATGCCATGAAACTTACATATTTTGTTTCTCCTTATGATTTAATAGACCAGGAGAATCGTACCTGTGATGCACTAAATTCAGAAATAGTTATTAAACGGAAGATTGGTCATTCCGTTACAGTTTGTATGGAAGGTTCCACTGCTCACAAGTTGCCTACATCTAGTATCATAACTGTAAATAGAAGTCCTACAGGAAAAAGGTTTGTAACCGGTCAAAAGTTCGGGATCTATTTGTAACTTCATTATCTAACCGATCAATTATTTTTAGTACTCCATCCTATGCTCCATTAACTGGTACAAATTCATCTGTATTACCTGCTTGCTTCGTATTGAAACTTGTTAAGAAAATGCCAATGTGTATGGAACTGTTACGTAGGATACAAAAGGTCACGGAACTTGAATGTGGAGACGTATCCGCTCCACATCCGTTGCTTAGTTTGATTATTCAGCATGCCAGCGATGGCCAGCTAGATTGTCGAAACAACAGAGGACTTTATGTTGTATGTACATCGTTTAAGACCTCTGCGTCTTGAACATAAGACTGCTTACTATCCTGTGTATGTTTCGTTGTAGACTTTACCGGACCAGCAGCACTGCTACTTCATGACAGAGAACAAAAACATGGAGGGCGTTTTAGTCTGCAGTATTTCCTTCACGCATCCAGCCCATGTTCCACAGATCTTGGTATACCTGCGACAGCAGGCGTTATTCAATACGTTGATCGCCAGTTGCGTTAGATCTATGGCACGTCAAGATCCAGAACACGCGACTATATTTGAAGTGAGTGCTCTATCATGGCAACACATATCGGTAAGTTTGGAGCATCCTTTCGAGGAGACAATGGCGACGGCAGAATTGGATTTGACGGATATCTCCGCGTTGAAATGCAAATTGTACGGCATCAGCATTACGAATACAGAGAGAACGTCTGATCTGACTGGAAAGGTTCTGCAGAAGTGTTTAAGTATACCTTTGACAATGAGGATTCTCATGAAATCGTGGGAAAACCGTGACGCTTTGGGCCCAATGAACAATCTGAACAGCGGAAACGGAAGTTACAACGTGAATCTTGGCTCCGGGAAAGATCAAAACAACCAAAACGGTTCCGGGATGCCGGATTTTACGAATGGTGAGGCGAAAATAAAGCAGGAGCCTGGTTTGAACAACGGGAACGGAACGATGGGGAGGCAACAGTCGTCGCAGCAACAGCAACAACAGCCGCAGCAGCAGCAACAACAACAACAACAACAACAGCAGCAGCCTTTTTTAGATGCCGGAACGGAGAATAGTATCGGTTTTCCGTCATATTCCGGCCAATCCGATACCACTACTGCGATGCTGAATCCTTTGCAACTGGGAGCTTTGCTTGGTCAGGCAAAAAACCCTTTAGCCAATCCTATGAACGAGCGAACGAAGAAGACGCGTAAAAGAAAAACTGCAGACAGTATTTGGCGGAGTCCAAAAAGAAAAGGAGACGAAACCGCGGAGATACTGTTGGAGAGCTCCAGTTCGGATTCGACGCCATTGGGTACGCCAACCGGTGGCAGGGAGAACATGAACGAAACTAGGACGTCAACGCCGACCTCGGCGACAAGTTTAACCAGCGGTTTAGATTTTTCCAATCTGGACCCGACGGACATTCTGGGAACTGACAAGAGCTCTGATTACGATTTCGACAACGAGAGTGAGATTACGGAAGTCCACGACTTGCAGGATGTGGAAGAGTTGATCAAAAGAGACCGCAAGTCACGGAAAAGGGAAGAGAAAAAGAGTCCGATTATATTCGAAGATAACAAAAGTTTGGTGCCGCCATCAGTAAGTATAACACCAATTTCAAGCAGTAGTTTTGGTCAAACAACGAACTATAACACTGTACTTACGGGTATGGGTTTGGAAAGACGACCAGGTATTGAAATAATACCGATTGCGTCTTCGCCTCAGACTACTTTACCGAGTTCTATTACTATAACTCCAATAGCTGGACCAACGCAGTCTAAAAGTTTGACGGACGAGCGTAGAGAGAGAAAGAGCTCGAAGGGTAAGTCGACGGAGGATAAAGGAAAAATGGAGAAAAGACGTAAACGTAAGAGAGAGGACAGTCCTATGGGACCACCGCCGGATAAGATATCATCGAAGCAGGATCCATTGTCGAAACCGGTAT
The DNA here is from genome assembly GCA_028455805.1 of Lasioglossum figueresi. Lineage (NCBI taxonomy): Eukaryota > Metazoa > Arthropoda > Insecta > Hymenoptera > Halictidae > Lasioglossum > Lasioglossum figueresi. Next base: position 11,421,121 of record CM052191.1, read on the forward strand.
CGGTCAGCATCAAACCGACCGAATCGCCGCCGAACTTGAGCTCTCGGCCGTCATCGCCCGCTACGACACTAAGAAAATTTAGTCCGTCGCCGACGCATACCAGTCCACTCGCTCTCGTAGGTAAGTCCAGTCCTACCTTGAAACAATCAACAAACAAGCCAGTGCAAAGTCCAAAGCACTCTCCGGTCTATAGCAGTAGTCCCAAGCATACAGCAGTGCCTGCGAGCGTGAGCCCAAAGCATGGCACATCGTCGCCGAAGCATGGTAGCTCAGCGAGTACCGGTAAACCGAGCATGTCTGCGCTGAAATCCGCGGCAAATTCTCCTTCTAGTAAAACCACCGATTCTGGACAATCGAAGATAAAGTCTTCCTCGTCGTCCTCGAGCAAAGACTCCAACCGTGACAAGGAGAGAAAGACATCGTCGTTAACCTTCGGCGGATCGAGCGGCCACCAGAGTCCTAAGACAAAGTCCTCTAGCGGTAAGTTAAAACAACTGGAATTAATTCCTAGCGGAGAAACGCAGACAACATTGCCGAACAGCGGCGGTAGCACGCCTCCTTCCGGTAGTTCGGAGCTGGGCAAGTCTGCAATCGCTCAGCAACAGGCGAGGAACAGGAAGGGTTCCTTGAGCGCTGTTATTGATAAATTGAAGAACGCTCAACATTGCACGGACGACGGTGGCAACGGCGGAACCAAGGCTGCAACCGGTGGTAGTAGTAGCGGTAATTCGAGTGGTCAGAAAGAGAGAAGCATCGGAAGTTCGTCGGCCAAGGCTGCCGAGGGGAAGTGCGTCAGTAAAAACTCCTCGATAGAGTCGAAAAATCCTGGGGAGTACATGGTGAAGCACAGCTCCGACGGTATGAAAATAACAATCAATAAAACACGCACAAAAGACTCGAAGTCCGGTACGAACCTTAAACTGTCGTCGTCCTCCGCGTCCGTTGCAACTGGTGCGTCTTCGGGTTCGTCGACTTCGATGTCGGGAAACGGTTCGCCAAAAACGCACACCGGGTTGAAGCCAGGAGTTACCTCTGGCCCTGCGTCGAAGAAACCCGCGTCTCAGACTTCTCCGAAGTTGTCTGGATCCTCGTCTTCCGGTTCGGGTAGCAGCAGCGGTAGCAAAGCGACGTTACTAGGGCAGAAGATGTCGTCGGCTTTGAAATCCATACCAGGGCCAAACTCTAGCAGCGGTAACGGTGCTGGAGGATTGAACGTTGGCGGTAGCGGTAGCGGTGGACTGCTTTCTAAGAACGTGATGTCCTCGAAGTCTTCCTCAAGCTGTCCAAAAACGACCAGTTCGGGCGTGACGGATCTCAGTCGGAATCGCGACAAATCCCGATTGTCAAAGTCCGGCGAGAAAAGTTTGTTTCCGTCGAAAAGTATCGGAGATACCAGAAAATCGAGCCCCTCTGGGCTACGGGAGGACAACGAGAACGAAAGAGCGTTCAAGCTTCTCGCTGCTCACGCCACCATGTCGAACCTATCGAGCCTACCTAATCTGCCGCCGCAGTTGGTTGTGGAGGGGCTGATGAAGCAACTAGACACCAAATTCCAAATTCCAAAATTATCAGCTCGAGCCAACGCCGAATCCGCCGACAAGAAGACCGAGAAGCTCTCCATGCTTCCCGATGCGGGCAAAACCTTGGATAACATAGCAACGAAGCAAACTACGGAGCCAGGTAAACTGCAAACGATATCGAACACGTCGTCGACCACTGCCAAAACGGTGCCGGACGATCAGTCGACCCAGAGTAGGCGAGACCATGTACAAACGAAACCCGACAATCTCTCCATGACAAGCGCAGCCTCTGTAATGTCCATGAATCTCACTTCCGACAACCCCAGCAATCTTCTGCTTCCTCCTCTATCGAATAACAGTTCACACGACCTGGACATCCCCACGAACCTCTCGATGCAATCGACCGAGAACGAGTCGCGCGATTCGTGCAAGGAGCCGTCGATGAGTAGAAGCAACACCCAGTTTCTGAGTAGCAGTATAAACACCTCGAGCAGCGGCAAGGACGACCCCGCTGGAAGTGGGTCGGCGATGGCCGCTCTACCAAAAGGTACAGATGTACCCTCTGCCAGCAAACCTGTGTACTCTACGATGATGGCGACGGGCACGATAGCGAGCGGGAACGGGACGAGCGCCCCGAGCTCCGGCAACGGGAACTCGGAGAGCTTGAACCTGAGTATCAAACCGGTGGACGCGAATCTGACGAAGTACAAGTCGGAAGAGAAGAAGCAACCGCAGCCAGCGCAACCGTCCCAGCCGCCTCAGCAACAGCAACAATCGCAACAACAGCCACAACCGCAACAGCAACCGCAGCAGCAAGTACCGTCTTCCGGTGGACCTTCGAGCACCTCGTCGCTGGGAACCGCAGCGTCCTCGGAGAGCTCGTCGAACGCGTTGAAGCCAGCCGGCACGGAGCTACCGCCGACGACTTCTCAGGAGGCTGCAGAGATGTTGTTGGACTTCTCCACGCCGAAGGACGTGGCTAAGAGCTTGAACTTCACCAGCATTCCGGAGAGGGCGATGACGCAAGCGGCCTCGGTGCGAAGGAACACACCACCACCACCGCCCCCTGCCTTCCCGGCCAGTCCTTCCGTGAGCGTGCACATCGTAAAGAGTCCCGCACCCTCGCCAAGGGTCATCCCACCTTCGCCTCACTCCGCCTCGCCGTGCATCACCGACGACGAGCTGATGGACGAGGCGCTGGTGGGAATGGGCAAATGAAGGTTACTGAAACTCTAGATTTAATTTTATCCGCGAATCACGCAAGCGTCGCACAGGACATAGGGTGTCCTGCTAGATCGGCGAGTTAATGCTGCCTTTAATCAGTTATTTCAATGAATTTCGGTAGGACACCCTGTACATTGTTCAGACTTCGCGATTCTTCCAAGATGTCCTACCGATTAATAGTGTTGTTTGCGTCCTCGTACGCGAACATTGAGACAGTGCAATCTTCCCGTACGCAGAGAAAGATGGTTCCATTGTAACGCTCGTTTGCAGTGATGAATATAGAATATTTTAGCGCCACAGTGTATCAAAGCGACCTCTTATAAATTGTTTCTGGTTTTCCTGTGAACGGTGAAGTTCGAAGATAAACGGATAGCATATCTAATAAATGTTCAGTAAGGCGCTATTTCCATTTAGCAATATACAAATAAGAATTTTCAAGAATATCGATGTTTTCGCAATAATCAGGATTCTATTGCTAAGCCCGATAGTGAATCGTGAAATCATTGCAGAGGGGATTGTTTTTCGGTCACTTATTCAAGCTTTAGGGATCGTTTAATGTAAACAAATTAAGAAATCTCGTTCCTTGTTGGATTGTACAAACAGATTAAAAGTACAAACTTAGCGGTTGACAGAACTTGAAGATGGAACTTGGTAATTTCTTTAAATGTTCGCATACTTTTGTTATTTTACTGGACAGCGGATTTTATCCATTTATCACAGAAACGAATAGGTGCAATTTGAGACAGCAAAAATATTGAAGAATTTCTATCTCTTGTCATTATACAAAATGTAGAATTATTGTATCTTCCATTCGCTCTTTCGAGTTCTATTAACCGCTAACAATATTATTACTGCCGTTCAAAGTGGAAAAAATTCAATAGCGATCGTAAGGCATCGGATTTAAATTCTGATTACTATAGTAAACCATAGCCCTTGTGTTCCTCGCGTGATTGTGTTTAGACAAGAGGCAGAATTGTCGACAGAATAGGAGAGCTTTGATAGGTGAAAACACGTCGCAACGAAAATGTTGAGCTTAATGGAACGGGGTGGTTGTTTTTCTTTGACGCAAACGATATTTCTCTCGGGGCGTTAAAACCTCGCTGCGGAAACGCGAGCGAGAAAATAGCAAAAGGAACGTGAGCGGTGGTTGCTAAGTGACAAGTAAATATGAGACGAATTTGCAAAGACGGAGCTTTAATCCGTTGCACTTTAATCCACGCAGCTTAGTCCCCGGGGATTAAGCAACGAGACAGTGAACGAAACATTTCTTTTTCGCCTTGCTTACCTTTCATACAATCGACTGTAGAACTTTATTATTTACTGACTGAGCGGGAAAGGAGTGGATTTAACAAATACGCACAATCCGACTACGACTGTTTTATATTACCATTATGGTTCCTGTTTTCCAGTAATCATCATTATTTGTCTCGTCATTAGTTATCTCGTAATAGTGGATTTCAAGAGCTATTACAAAGATTGAATACTCTTTTCAATTTTACTTATGGAATTTTAATTTCGTGGTCGAAATTAAGGAAGGATTAAGGAAGGATCGAAGCTCCGTTTTTGCTGAAGCGAGCGTGTCATTGTACAAATTAGGCGAAAAATTTTTCGGTTGAGGGGATGAATGAAGTATAGCGAAGTCGGCGAGAGACGGGACGCTGGATGGGTCGTGTCTGTTGCCTATTCGTGATGTTAGAAGCAGAATTGACAGGTTGCCATCGCGGCACACGATGTATGCTAAGTTTCCACGTGTGACTGTGTATTCCCCGATGAGAATTGTATGTATTTTTCAAGCGGGAGTGCCGTACAGTAGACAATACCTTGCTTCGAACGGAGAGCGTAATGGGAGTACGATTTTACCGACGGGAATTGTCCGGTGCTCTCGGCAAGAAGGAGAATACGGTTTATTTTTTCAATACCCAAGAACATGTACATAGAGAGGAAGGAAGGGGGACGTGTTTACGCTGGTAAACGGTGCTGTAACAAAACAAAACGACGAGACGATGATAGCGAAGGTACCTCTTGGTTCTGTCTCTTCCGATTATTTATTTCGCGCTTGCACACTTTTTCTCTCTCTCTGTCTCTCTCTCATTCTCTGAAGTCGAGCTACGAAATCTGCCAGACGCGTGTAACAAGAGATTAAACACGAGAACAAAAGAAAAGACTGCGGATCTTTATGCATTTATGATGAAATTGATTGCGTAAAATACAGAACAGTAAAAGATTCGAGAAACTTCAGTACACCGTAATATTATTTTTAACGTAACGAAGTTAAGGGGTGAAATCAATTTTCTCCTTAACAATACAGATCCGCAGTCCAGTTATCGCACTGTTGAACAGTTTTGAATTCTTTCTTCCTCAGTTTGTCGCCGCGCGAAGAAATCTGCCTGGTCAGACGATTTACGAAACGTTGCTCTGTGTGCTCTATAAAATCGGAATTTTTGTATTTGTTCCCCGCATGATTTCGATTCGCGAGGTTCGCGCGCGGTGTTGGCATTGTTCGGACCTGTTCTTCCCCTCCGGGGAATCATCTGGCAAAACTGCGATTCTAAATGTTGGAAAAATGGTACCGTGGGGATCGTTGAGAAAAGAAGAAAAATTTTATATAGTGCACAGAATATGTTATTTCCTCTACGACTTACATGCGAGAAAATACAAATCTATGAAAGGAGAATAATTTTTGTATAAATGTATAACCGTATTAGCGCGTGTATGTACATTTACGTATCGGATAATGTATAGAGAAAAAAGATCTATATACATGAATCATTGATAATATCTTTATCGACGATGAGTGTCTTGGAAACACGCCGAATCTTCGAGACAAGTATGTAAGCCTTGATAATAAAAACTATGTCTTTTGGAAACGACTGTCGATCCCGTTACTTCGAATTCGATCGAACTCATTTTAACGGGTGGAGAGATGGGAGAAATACAGACCAAGCAAAACGAGAAATCAATTTCAGTTTATTTCATCAGTTTATTTTACTAAATAACACATTTAATAATCTCAATTTCAACTAACTGACTTAACCAGAATGAGTATCATTTATAGGTAGACGCCGGATTTCATGCATTTATGGTAAAAATGAAGCAGTAAACACGTTAGAAGAATATCAAAATACTGTCACGTTATTTTCAGCCTGTTAAACATATTAAGAAAGAAATTCTATTTCTATTTCACTCAAGTTTCTTTTAATTCAGGTAGAAAATTTTGATTTTGCATCAAGATCCGCTGTCAAGCACTCTTCTTTATTCACGAATACCAAATTTTGCACAAAGACCCGCAGTCTACTGACCACGCTGACAGCATAGGTCCTAATACCGATCGCAACAAGCATCGTTTCAAAGCCGGAAGTGATCTGGAGCTTGCGCAATCGTTCCTAATCCGAGGTTTTCCTGAAATCCCTGTATTACAGTTCTCTGGATTGGTCGAGTGTTCGAAAGCCAGCTGGTCACTTCGCGACGCACGTCCAGCTCCTCGGGATGAAAAAATCGAGGAAGTCGTCTCGCGAAGGAGGACAGTTGACCCTGGCGAAGTATTCCATGCAGTACAAGCCGGCCAAGATCCCGTTGCCCAGCAGAAGGGAAAACCAGAAGAAGATGTTCGTCTTCGATTTTAACACGAGCAGTATGAACATCCCGCAACCTACGAATACCGATAACAACACCGGATAGAAGAAACGGAAGGTGAAGGACAATATGTACTCGTGGAAGCCGGCGGAAATGAAGAACACCGTCACTGTTGACAATATCTTGTTCTGTCTCGTGACGATCATGTACATGTCTTTGTAGATGTAAGTGTACAGCCAATCGTGCACCACGATATTCCACGTGCGGTAGTACGTGTTGTACGTCAACGAGTTCCACCAATCCTGGAACAGAATCATTTATTTTTATCAGTCCGTTGTGCCATTTCCACCATAAATGCATCAAATTCGTAGTCCAGACGTATGACAGTCATTTGGTGTGGTCAACCCTCGCATAGTGTGACTTTCGTCTACGAATCTGACGCAGTTACAAAAGTTTTTTATTTTTTATTCTTTATTTCCCGAACTTTGACTAACGTATTTGCGAGATCTCTCTGGTTAAAAAAAAGACCAAACTCGACAGAGTTTCAATCGTGTCTAAATCAGTAAATATGGTCCAAATTGTGCCGTATTTAGACTCATTTGAATTAGAAAAATCTCACAAAAACGTTGGTAAAAGTTCTGTATAAAAAGAAAGAGAAATAGAAAACTTTTCTTTTCTTCTCTACGCAAACATCAAAGAACGTAGTATGTACCTCTACGCTTTCTGAGCCTCCATACACCGAGATAGTAACACTCAGGATTTAATCTTAGGGGGGGGGGGGGGGCGAGTTAAACAGAATGACTTCTTTTTTCTTTTTTTGCAAAAATATCTGTAACATTTTCTGCTTCAAGCGCGGAGTCCTCAAAAGCGCTGGGCCCGTAGCATTTGCTACTTCTGGTGTATGGCTAATCCGGCCCTGCACATTAGAAGCAGCTGTTTTACGGTTTAACTAATTTTACAGTGTCCTATTTCCTTTTCCTAAGTGCGCCACTGGTAACACTATGCGAGGAAAGACTGTAACATTATCATTCCACCCTTGGTATTTATTGATTTCATTGTCGTGGCACGCGGCGTAGCTGGATTAGTAAGCGTTGTCTGGGAAAGTTCCGTTTTAACAAATGGGTTTGAGGGAACGGTGACGAAAGTCTGAGGAAATGATTCTGCGTAACGATTTCAGTGACTCAAGCCACGGAATTCCGCGGTCATTTCTCATCGTGGACTGCCATTCAGTTTTGACAGTGCACGCGTTCTTGTCTGTTAGGTCAACCGGATAAATCATCCATTCTCTTTTGGAAAGAACGAAGAGGTAAATCACTCACTTTGTAGAACATTTTGTCACCGAATCGCAGCAATTCGGCGAAAGCGTTCATCCAGGAATGCAGCAGACAGTAAAAACCGCATATGAACATCATGGTTCCGGGCGCTATAGCGCTGATAATATTTAGCAGCAACATCCCCCACTCCAACGGTTCAGTACCAAAGTCTTCGAAAATCGGTTGCAATAGTCGTTCATAGAGTAATGCCACGGCAACAATGACCGCCAGTACTTCAGCGAAATTTACGAGCACTACGTTCCATCGGATATGTTTCGCTCTGAAAAATGCACGTGTTCGTAGTAGACACGATCACGATTAAGAACAAAGAAGCTTACGTATAAGTAATAGCTTAATATTACGAGATCGACAACAATTTCTTGTATCACTGCTGTCGAAACGGATATCTAATCTGTCATCGATGAACTTTGAAAATGTGATTTAAATCTGACGATACTTAAACACGAGAGCCTGTGGCTATATTCTCAAATGTAAATTAATATTTTTATATTATAATGTGCCGTATTGAAACACGATTTACCTGGGGTAGCTGTCTTGGTAGACTAAAGTCGGAGCGAAGAAGAAGTAAAGGAACTTGGAGAAATCTGGCAGCTTCACCGGATCCATGTCTGAATGAGATTTGAATGCCAAAAATCTGGGTGCCACACTTCTCACGAATGCGTACGTCTTCATTACCATTCGTGTCTAGACAGAGTTTCAAGGAACATTCGTTTTAGCACAATCCATGCAGCGTTAAATTTACTTCATGCAAAATAAAAATGGCTTGCATCGATTGCAAGGAACAACAACCAAATAGAAATTTCTTTCCTTCTTTAGTCATCTCAATAATGCGAAAATAATATTGTATATTGATGTGAATAAACTTCTCCCAATGATCATTTAGAACAATTCTGATGTACTCACTAGTTCCATAAGTACGATCAAGCTAGACGCGATCGGTAAGTCTTGTTTGATCACAGCTTTCGTCGGGAATATAATGAAAAGGATCTGATAGACGATCAAGGCTGTTAACCATCCATAATCCCAAATTTTCCTCGAGAATGCTGCAGATGAAAATTTATTAGGTTCGCGTATGAATAATGTAGTAGGGCGCTGACGAGAGAACTGAATTTCAAAGGTCTTACTCTTCGGTGACCATTGTTCACGTCGAGTGGCCCATAAGCAGAAAGCTGCGTAAACTCCGAAAGTTGAACACGCCATCAGGCTCCATACGGAAAGTACCACTGGGAATTTTGCGAAGCCCTTTTTTATGGTGCCGATCGCAATGTCGGGTCTAAAATGGCAAAATCAACGTTCGTTGCTTTCACTTTTATACATGTTATATGTATACATATTTTACGATTACTCTCTGCGATGATATACATTTCATAGCTCGTGCATTATTCTTAAAACAGGATTTCAACATTAGGTGTCGAGTTTGAATCGACATTTTTTAAATTAATATTTTCAATATGATTGACGGAAAATCGATTGAAAATTAGTAGCAATCAATGAATTGTCGTTTGAAGTACATTTCCAATAAAACTCGTCTACATCAAAATTCTTGCTCGATTATTTGATACGGATTGTTACATGTCTCTTGATATAGTTTTCTTCGAGTAATTGGAAGGGAGATGTGGCGTTGATGCAACGTAATGATAGTCGAAGACATGCGAGTGTAGAAACGAGCAAATTGCTTTAGATTGAAGCAGTGAGCTAACAAATGGTTAAGGGTAAGGTGTCGCAGCTACTTCGGATCATCGTTCGTAGAATGAAGATGTCTGTGTTTATATTCTGAAGTTTCAGTAGAAGATAGAGTAATAATGTGGAATGTAATTTTTATTTTCCATTTCGCATCATTATCTTCTATTACTCTTTAAATTTCATAAAGTGACAGCTTCTTGATTCATTGTTGTTTACGAATTTTCGATTTTTATTTCGGGACACCTGTGCAGGTCGTGCGATAAAAACAAAACAAATGTATCAGCTCGGGACGCATGTATATACTTACGATCCAGTCGTCCGAATATCGTAGATAGCAGTATGTATCAACATGTATATCAGCGTTGTTACGATAACGTTATATAGTGTTCGAATATGTTTGATTTCGTAGAGGTCGGTCAGCATGGAATTCCGTTGGAGGAACTGTTTCCTAGGCAGAGTATCCTCTTTCGTTGGTTTCCTATGAAATTATAAAGTTTGTTATCGTTAACAGTATAAACATTTGTGGCGTATTACCTTAATTTAAAAATTTTGTTTTTACTCGTTATACCACTTTTCTACAGAAATATTTGTTAACCCGCCACTAAATTCAAATTACCGCTCGTAATCGAAAAATTCTCTAGGAGTTCTTTATTGTCTATTTATTATATTATTCATATTTCAGAGGAAATCAAAATTGTATTTATTGACAGAGGAAGAAACACTCGTAAAAGATAAGCTATTACAGAATGGTAGTGTTCGTTATCTCTTTGCGTCTGCCGAGTTTCGTATAATAAAGCTGGTGCTATCTGAGTGCACGCGCACTCAACCTCGTCCGGTACATCTAGTTTTCACGTTGCTGTAAATTCATTCATTTCGTAATTTTGTTTCTATCTTCACGATTCTGGAATATTTCGTTCCAGAGAACAACAAACCGAAAGTTTATCAAGTGCAACTGTACTCGGTTGATTTCTTCATTTATCTTTTGCTGACATTGCTTTTACAACTAAACAATAATTCTTTGCCGTTTCGAAATTTATGTTTTAACATAATGGAGGATCGTTAGCGGATTTGCCTATTCGGGTCGGAGCAGTTATGTGCACGCCTACCCAAACGATTTTCAAATTAATTTGTAATTGAACACGCACGCGACACATTAATTCCTAATTTTTTATTCCATTATTCTCTAACTGGAACGATTCTATATTCACATATATATTACAATCGCATGATTTTCTGACATTTTTTGAAACTATCATTTCTTGTACAGACAGAACAACGAAATTTTATAAAAATGATTACAATACGAAGTAATTCAACACTTACACTCTGTTGCAGTATTTCGTTGCATCGATAATATCGTTAAAGTCGTTGGATGTCACTCGTTCCATTCTTTGTAAAATGTTTGTTACCATGTTGAGCATTTGGTTATCGAAAAGCTCCGACATTTCTTGTCGCATTTCCTGTAAAAACGAACAACTTTAAATGTTCAAGAAACAATTTAAAAATGTTATTGCATTCCAAAATAAGTAATTCCGTACCTTCATGTGTCCTTGGAACTCATCGCTGATGATCTCCCGTAACTTCAGTTCGCCTAGATTCATGGCTCCTATCTCTGCAAGAAAACAAATTATTCTCTGTGCTCCAAGAAAATTTCATCTCAAACCGCAAACTCTAATTTTTCATTTCAATAATTAATTTACAACCGCGACCACTATAAAGTCAATCGTTTCACCTACCGCGTTTCTGGTCATCTATGGCGTCCTCGCTGATCTCACCTCCGTTGCACTTTTCTGAGGGTGTCCTCATATTTCCCACAATTTCTGTTCCGCGTATAGAATCTACAGACTCATATTCAAAATTCCTCGCTTTCCGGAAAGCTGTGTGAATTATCCCGGAAATCTGTTGGATCGTTCCGAACAGATAAAGTAGGAAGAATTAGAATGGGAAAGAGTTCACTGAATCGATCGGAATAAAATCGAATTCGATCGTCGGCGTTCGAGTCGACTCGATGATTAGCAATGTTCCCGGAGAATGACCGCTCGGGCTGGAAGAAGGCAACCGTTTACGCTGTTCGAGGCACGAGCTGCTACTGATCCATTCGATGGATTGAGACGCGTAGACTCGGGCCAGCAGGCACACAAACTTATCGACTTTTAACCGCCGATCGCGCGCACAGAAGTATCATGCTTTTCTTTCATTGGCAGCTGACAACCATGACTGTTCCGTGTCCTTTGATTCATCGTCTTCGACCGCCGTGAGTGCACAAGCACCGAATGCACTTTTCACGCCCCCGTTTCATCTGATTAGGTAATTGTGATAGCAGTTTGCGGCGGACCAAACTTGTCCTAAACATATCGACCCAAGTCTGAATAAATAAAGCTTCCGAGATCCGAAGATAAAGCGCGCGACTATCGAGCCTGATAAAACATGCGTTTCGATCGCACGCGATAGCATCGATTCCGATACATCTCGCCCCGGATTAGGCTGCCAATATTCTTTAAGTCTTTCGCTGTCTCGACGACGATTCGCGAACTCGCGGAAAATTCAATTCTCGAAGGAAAATTCAGTCTTCTGTTCGGCTAATTTATATTTGTTCCTCGTAAGGCATTCGCAGCGAGATCCTTAGCAACCATCTTGGTTTATGTGAAGTATTAGGTGTACAAATATTAAGTCGCAGACTGTTCTTTGCGAGCTCGTTGATTATTTACAAAGGAACGAAAGACTATTCTAAATAATCTCCATCGCTTTCTATTCATTTTCTCCATTGTTCGAAGTAATTCATTTTCGTCATAGAACATGTAATTTTAATAAATATTTGCGTACATTGTATCAAGCGTAGATGACAGTAACATATAATGTAAATAAAGGTCTACGCGAGATACGTTCAACCATGTACCGGTGAGTGCACGTGTACTCGGGGAAGGTGCAAAGTCAAAGTCGATTTTCTCGAAAACAAAGTCGCACGTGAGAAAATTGTATTCTATATTTACGATTTATTTTTTCATATAAAATCACCCCCTCCACGGTTGTACGTAATACTGCAAATAAATACTTTCTTAGGGCTTCAGTAAATTGAAAAAATATTATAAAATATTAAATTAATTGTTCTAATTTTATGTGAAGTTTATCGGTACCAGTGTTGTTATAGGAACGAAGAGATAAACAGATCGCATAGTTCAGCTAGCCGACATTGACTGGTTTGTGATGAATGAATTGTGTAATATCATGTCCTCTATTGGCATCGTACAGAGGAAAACAGCAGCATCGTAGCTGAAATGTAATTTTCATTGTTATTCTAGTTTCCTCCCTGCGGAAAATTTTCCAGATACATTAAATAAATGAAATACGAATCGCAGCAACATGCAGTATCATTGTTTATTTCTTTTTAATACAATTACGTATGATTTATTATTGTGTGCTAACCAAAAGGGTCATTCAAGAGTCTGATAACCTTTATCAGTCACGATACCCACGATGGCTGGTCAACCCGGGAAAAATGTTCGACAAGAGAGTTGAAGACTAACCTTTCCATTGCACTGACCTAAAGTGTTGATACTTTCGATTTTTATCGTGTCAGATAGAAATATTCAAGATCTTTTATCATTTCTCTTCAATATTTGCATGCAGTACCTCTTGTAAACATCTATTTCACACAATATTAATTCATATTAATTTTAAATCATGATCTAAGTGTTCTTCGATTTGTATATTTAATAAGAAACATATTTAAACATACGTCTAATTAAAATCATTCGAGACATCTAACAGATAGAGCATAATATGAGAAAATGAACTCGAATCATGAATCGTGCATATTATTAATTCTATTAAATTGTTATTTATTGCAGAGCATGCCGGTAAAAGTGGAAAGGATGATTACGTTATCTAAGCATTTTATCATTTAGGTAACGTTCTGCCATCTGTTGGTGCTTGCTAGCATGACAAAGTTATCGAGGTATGGAGGGCACTGCAACATCGCCATATTGGAGAACTTTCATTTTTTAGGAGTACATACCTGATTTCTTATAAATATTTTATATAATATTAATATTTCACAGTGAAAATTGATGCTTGATTTTCCTTGTGTCGAATAAATCAAACTGCACATCGATAATACATACATTAACATTTTTTTATTTCAGAAGATTTTATTCATAAGATTGTGGAGACATCGATGCTTCGTAGAACGTGTACTCAACAGAAAAATATTTTAAAAAATTAATCAATTTTACAAAAATATTTTACATGGAAATACATTGTAGGATATCCTAACACGCCAAAATATTAACATACGCATCGCTAATTGATTTAATATTTACGATTTTTACTTGGATATCCAGTAGAAGGATAAACGAAGTTCCATTATTTCTCATGTTATATTTTAATATATACTATATCGTGTGCATTCAAGTGATTATATCCTGATGAATCGATCAACCGCGAGATTATCGAAAAGAGTGATCCTGCATAAACGATGTAAACGTAGCAGGTATGTTATTCGAGAAATGTCTTAATTAGAATACCCGGCGAGATAGAAAGGAAATGCGCAAGCTCCTGTAAAACGTTTTAGTACGACCTTCTAGGTAAACGTACTGCTCGGAAACGGCAAAGGTGTTTAGTTCAGGTCGACTGCAATTTGAACGGACGCCTTCGTTACACGCACAATTAATTACTGGGACGTAACTGATAGCGCAATATGAGAATCGAACGCAACAGCGGATAGAAGTCTCGACATTTTCAAATTGACCATCCTTCGTACAAGCGTTCCCTTCAAATCTTCAAATCATGAGTCACACTGATCTAAGAAGACTGTATCCATACATATTATCTTTTTCAAACAATTTTTTTATCGCGTTTTACATTTCCTATTTCTAAGTTCCAGCAGCATTTGATTCTGATTAGAAGCGTCGGAAACGGTCGATAATGTACTTCCCCCGATGAAAACTCTGATAACGATAGTGCCTTGTAATACACGCAACGTAAGATATCGTTTGACGCACGCAGGGAGCTGATTAAGCGGACAGGTCATCTATTGCTGCGCTGTAGCTAAGAATGTTTCCAACTTTCACGGTCAAAACTTTCGTAAATCGTTACGTTAGCGTAGTCCTTCTGGAAAGACAGCTCATCCCCAAAGATTCCAATTCTGGAAGCAGGAGATTCTTTTCCAAGTGGATTGAGTTCGCGAGAAGCTGGCGGCCAGCGACGAGCATCATAAATGGACAGCGGAGTTGATGCATTTATGAGAAAAATGAATAGGTGCAATTTAATACAGCAAAAATATTAAATTAATTTAAAAACCTATTGCACGTATTAAGAAAGAAAATATACTGTCACTTTACTCCAGTTTGTTGCAACTCGGACAGACAATTTTGATTATCCTCTGTCTGATCATAAATTGTTGCGCATCATCGTGATCCATCTGGAAAGATAGCTGATCCCCAGAGATTCCACTTCTGGAACCAGGAGATTCTTCTCCGAGTTTAATTCGCGAAAAGGTGATGTCCAGCGGCGTGTGTCAGAGATGAAAAATTAATTTTGTAATCGTTTAAAAATTTCATGTGGTGTTACAGACATCGGCGTAACCCCTCTGGGAATACGGCTGATCCTCGGAGATTTCAACTGTGGAAAACAGCAGGTTCTGCTCGCGGTAGATTCGGTTGGCGAAAACCTGGCCAGCGGCGTGTGTCAGAAATTTCCCTTCTCCCATGGAAAAAAAACTGGATTTTATGGTATCGGTAGGGTTTCGCAATTGGGCCGGATTCCAGCCGATAGATCGGCCATTGTTACACATGTCCGTAGCGGCTGGTACGCAGCTTTGACATCAAAAATTGTTCAAGGGACACCGGTGTGTGTCGGTGGCTAGAGCGAGATCACCGGAGAAAAATCGCGAGGGGAGGGAAAGAGAAAAAGAGAGACTCGCTCTCTAGCTGTGTTGTGAAAGTTATCCAGGAGTGGAAGGTAAGGGGGGGCCCTGAATCGCTTCTGGTACCTCTGGTAGATCGCGGCTAAGCCAGTCGCTCGTTCGCCGCTCACCTAAACGGCTTTCACCTGGCCGATTACGAAGATTCTTGGCCCCGTCGAAGCGATTTTTCGCTCCTCCTTCATCCCACGAGTAAGAACGGTGTGCACACGAAAATTCCCCGGAGTTACGTGGCCGGTGATCGGTGATCGACCCCGAAAAATCGGCATCGTCATGTCCGGTCGGTGTTACCTTTAAGGAAATTGTGTTTCCATGCGAGAGCCGCAAGAGAGAACGGAGGATTCGCGAGAGGAACCAGTTTTCCCAAAAATACTCTGCCAACCAGGAAGTGTGCCTAGAGACGTGTCTCGTCGGTCTACGGTAGCTAGTGGAGGATCCACTTCCGTCTAGCAGGTATGTACATTCAATATTTGCGCGAAAGGTGCGTGAGACTCGCGTGGTATTTTTTTATCTTCTTCGTTGTTTCTACCAGTTTTTCTTTTTTACGTTGAATTGTCTCGTTTCCATCGGATATACTAACCGGATCGGAATTGTTCCGAAGTATGCGGCCGATTCTTCGAAGCGAACGTTGGCTCCAGCCAGTTGACTTTCTATTGTAGATCGAAGTCATGGGGTTTCGTAATTTCTTGGCCGATCCGATTGGTTCCGATGCTATCCCGCGCGATGACAGCTGTTTTACTCGGAAAGGAAAGTCGAACCAAGCGTATCCGCGTTGATTATTGCTGTGCGAAGATGCGATGCTGCATTTTTCACGTGACAACCATTTTCTAATGAATTTGTCAAGCGTCATTCCTATGGAAGATGGAAAAGACTGTGCTTATTAAGTTCGTGTTGATCGTCGATGTTATAATCGTCGATTGAAATCCTGTTGACCTCTTTCCATCTTGATGTATCTTGCTTGCAGACGGTGATCTCATTTTTCAAAATCTTCCTTGTTAAAATGTTGTCGAATGAATTCTTTGAGGATCGATATCTCTATACTGGCGACATATTGGGCACGTTCAATGCTCTAAGTTGCAAGCAAATAATATCATTATTGTAGCAAGAAAAGATCAATGTTTATTCTTTTACTTGTGCATCCACCGTTCGAGCCTCGTCCGTTGATTCGTGAACACGGTGGCTGCAGTATCGAAAGTGGAGCAGCATTGTTACGATGACAATAGAGGATCCTGGTGTTTGCATGCATTCGTTTCGCTATCGTTATTTGGAATTCCGATAACGGGCGAAAATGTGTAGAGCGGCGACATGACGGTAATCCGAAGCCCCGATGTTGTCGTTTCATTAAACTTCTCTCGGCCAATTAGACAAACTTCTAATTAAGACAACGGCGGAACACGATAGTAAACAGATCCGCGCCGACACGGAAAAGTGACGAAACTGCGGAGAAAATCTGTAGCCCTGTCTGTGTATCGCAGCTCGCGTTGCCGAAGTTATTAAAAAACAGTACGGGGCCTGCTAATTTGTTCTATAACAGCGAAAAAGAAAAAAAGAACCGCGTATTCCCCGGCGGCGTTCTCTCCTTTCGCTAACCCAATAGTGGGAATGCGTGATTTCTATGTCAAGACGCAGAGCGGTGTTCGCGTCGCGCGGCGCGCTTTCATTGATCATTTTGCAAGACAAACGCGTAAACCTGTATGTAACGGTATTGAAAAACCGACGGAGGCGTGAGCTGGAAATTAGATATTTATAGGACGTCATCGTTATTACTCAACCGACTTCTTTCTTCTCGCTATCGTCGGCTCGTTCATTTTCTTCTGGAGCGTCATTTTGTAGCTTCGACATTTTTTTGAAGAAATCGATTTTGCACTGAGATTTCGCATAGACGTTTCCCATTTTAACTGTATTGCATAATCTGTATGAATAATCTAATAATTTTTATATTTCAAGTTTTTACTTTGCATTCGGCACGATGAGAAATGGAAATTAAAACATAAAAATCTTAAAACACAAAGCTGGAATTTGGTGCACAGGTAGTCTTTAATTTAATTACTTGCTACAATTTAAATAATTTTTCCTCTGTCCTTTGTGACGGTAAAAATCTCGAAATACAGAAGGCATAGAAAGCTGTTTGGTACACCGGCAGCCGGTAGTCCAAAGGGGTGCACGAGTATGCTTTTATCGCGGAAATCCTTCAGGAATAATTACTAAAATTAGATTAGTTTTTTCTCTGTCCTCTGTGATGGTAACAAAATCTCGAAACACAGAAGGTACAGAAACCTGAAATTTGGTACGCAGGTAGTCGTTTTTATCCCGGAAATCCTGCAATGTTAAAAGTAAATACGTGGCGTATCTCCAGAAATAAGGCAGCTGTTAATTTTTCAATGCAGATTATGATAGTGTATCAATATTTGTTGAAGTTTTTGGTCTATGCGGTAGCGGTAAGTTTTCTGAAGTTTCTCCGAAGATTTGAAGTGAAAACTTCAATGTTTTTAAGAACGGAGAAGACCCCCGTTTTTTTACTCGCACAAAGTTAATTGCTAGGAATGTTGATTGAATTTGCGAAGCACGATGCTCCTTGTTACTGCATATCCTATAATCCGTATATTCGATCGCGTATTGCGTAACCGGATTACAAGAAAGTGATTTATTGCGTTACTTCGACTGCTTGCATTACAATTTCATTCGTTAGCATCAGATACAGCGTTTTGCTCGCTCGAGTTTACGGTTTTATTCATCTAACCAGAGTACTATATTATCTGGACTCCCTCCGGCGAACAACGTGAAATTTACGTTCTTTCGAAATTATCTGCGTTCTTTCGCGAAAAAATTCGCGAAAATCCAGCATTGTGATTCCTAAAATCTTTCTGGGTCATGGAAGTACAATAAACTCTCTTTGAATCATCGAGTTGAGCAAGAAAATCAATATCTTAGAAATTGCATCGACGAAATCAATCAAACAACCGTGTAGCGGATCGCATTTTTTAACACGAATACAATCTATTTTTTACATTCCTTATCTGTTATCTTTCAATGAAATCATGCATCGATGTTTCTATCGATGAACAATACGTAGATTTCATATTTTTAGCACAACAAATATAGTAACAATAAAGAAACTTTCGGTGATGGATCGTCTTCGTCAATAAATTCTATACTTCCGTAATAAACATAACCGTATTAAAATATCCTCAAGGACGACAAATACAAGTGCGCCCTGCATTCTTAGAGGTAATTGATACTATTTTATCAGTATTGCAACGGACCTTGATCGCACGAGATAGGAAATCGCAAGAAGGATCTGTTATTGATAGTTCTAATCATAGATATAGAATTCATTGTCCGTTCAGTTATCGTGGAGAAGGTGACGCGCACTGCACGCGTTCAATTGCTCTAATTGCAATGTGAAATCCATTCGTTTTGGAATTACATTGGATTACAAGTGAATTTTTACTATTACTGCCAAGAACACCATGACGGGAGTAACATTCGGGTAATCAATGCACAAATATATCTACGCTCGTGTACGTGTATATCGAATTATTTCAATGAAATGTGATATATTCGAGGCTATCGATTTCAACGGGTTGTAACAGACATACTTGTGACACACGTAACGCCATTTCTAACATTGCTTCGTTCTAACACGAACCGAAGGTACATCGATATCGAATTTCAGTGCCGCATTGATCTTCCCGGATTCATTTATAGATCCCGATTTTTCGTAGCGCAGCATTTCCTGCTGTCACTCGTTCTGTTGTTGCAACGCACAGTTCATATTTATGCAAAATACGTAACAGATTAAAAAACGTTCTGTGACAAGTACTGGGTAATTTGATTGAGAACGATTACAGCGAATGTACAAAGTATTCGTACACCCTTTAAAAACGAATAACTTTTTCAAAATAGCCCCAACAGCTTGTGTGCTTTTGAGACGATCGAAGACTAGTTTTTACTACCTAATGTGCAAATAATTTGCATTTAAATTGTTATCGGTCGCAATTGCGAAGGAAAAAGTGAAGCTCACGATTTTTAAGTCTTTTCATCTGTGCCTGTAATGAAAACTCAAAACATGTATGAAAAAAGCTATGGGCATTTAAATCGCGGACGAAAGACGAAAAAACTTAAGCTGCTGGGTCCAATTTTTGAAAAAGTTATTCGCTTTTAAACGATGCAAGAATAAATAGAACAATTCATATATGCAATACAATTTTTCTTCCGTGACAATAACTTCGTTTGATTTGCAAAAGGGCGACTAGGATTCGTAAAAAAGCGAATTTGGCTTGTGAGAGGTGAATTTGATTTGCGCAAGGGTAAATTTGATTCGTAAGGGGTGAACTTGGTGTGCCGGGGTTAATTCGAAGTGGAAAAGCTGCTAGTGGGACGGCAGTGAACGTGTTAATGGGTTAAGAAAGCGATCTGGGATGACAAAGTCTAGTGAATCACTGCGCGTGGGAATAGGCTGTCGCTCTGAGACATAGTAACCCATTAGTGGCTGGTATAAATGAGGAAACGCGGTTGCGGATGCGGGAAAAATGTTCATTTATACAGAAGTAACGATGCTCGGCCCATGGAACCGGTTAATCGTTGCCATACGTCTTTGTACCATGCGAGCACACTCCTCGTCGAATCGATTCGAAATATCCTCCGTGGCAAGGTCATTCCTTTCTCCGTAGTCTCTCGTGTTCTTCTGCGAAACTGTCTCCCTTTTCTTCGTCCAGGTGATTCATCTGCACGCATACCGCTGAAATTCTTCCTCGCGATTCCGCCACCAAGCACAAGGGATCGTTTCTCGTTTATTTTCAGTGCGGTGTCGCGAAAGCCGAACCCGAGGGTGGCTCGTTCGCAGTTCCGCGCTTTCGACGATCATTTTCTCTCGCGGACCTTCGCGAACCTCGTCTCCCGATCCGCAGTATCGTTGCACGTCCGTGTGATTTAGTAGACGCGAAAACTTTAACGACGTTTGTTGAATGGTTGCGCCGGGTGTATCGAACGCAAAGGTCGGCTCTGCTCAAGGCTGTCGAACACTTTTTTAATGACGTAGGCCACGTATCATAAGCCTCGGACAACCCTCCAGGATACAACCGACCGAACACTTATACCCGACTGGTTTGCAAGCATCGGCAAAAAGAATTGCGACATGTTTATCGGGAATTTGCGATTTTCGATTGGAATGCTCGGGGCGCTACTTACGGGTCTACGGTTCCTCGCAGACTCGATGTTTTCGTTTGACCTGCGAGCAGATGAATTGCAAAAAGTTGAGACCAAAAATAGAATGCTGTTTTTCTAAATCTTCCTAGAAACGCATAAAGATCCGCAGCGTAACCGTGAACTATGAAAGCTCGTCTCCGGTCGGTCAGCCACGGTAAAACGAGTTTCGAAATTTTCAATCGTGCTAAATTATGCAAAATTTTAATTACCACGAATAAATTGATTTCTTCCGACCGGACAAAGAAATTCGTGATATTTTTATACGGTACTGTTAGATTGCAGTTTTGAAATGTTCGTGTTCCTGTTTGCTCTGGTTCTGGTTCTGGCGAATCAAAAATTCTTTTGTCCGTTCCTTGTCTCAGAAGTGCAGCGACTGATCTCATGGTCGCCATGTAGACAAATTTTTTTAGGTGCGTTCCCCGGATCCTTTTAACCTTGAACAGAACCGTCATTTGGATATAAAAGAATTTACACCTTGCTCGAGAATTAGGGAATAATACTACGAGTCTGCTGATTAACGTCTACTGCTTTTGGTTTGAGAAGCTTTCTAATGTTGCAAAGAACCGTAAAGAAGTATATTAAAAAATGCTTTTAATGCTGAAACGACCGGTGTCACATTTTTCAGATTAATTAAAGTGGACGTCCTAACTGAAGTTTAACGTTCAAAGATTTTTGGCCGCACCGTAGCTGTAGTAGAAAACAGTTTCGCTACGGTACATATCTTGCGACACACATTCTGATATACTTATAAGCCGCCATTGTACGGGTTAGGCTGATAGGTAGGTGTAACGCGACATTTAAATCACTGTCATCGGTGTCACTGCTACAAGGAAACAGTACCGTTATCTCTCTTTCTCTCTCCCTCTCTGCCGAATAAAATCTAGAGGTTGTCGCGGCCTCGTGCAGTAACATTGAAAACCGAACATATCGAGAAGCAATGGGTCTCCGTAGAAAATTCGTCTCGAATCGTGTAAATTTAATCTTCCCTATAATAAACAACGAATCGACAGGGTAGAAGCGATAAGAAAATGGCGCAGTAAATGGCAGTAATGACGTTGTCTATTATTGAAATTCGAACCGGCGAAGAAGGAAGCGAGGTCCAACACGAGTGCTGTAAAAAAACCCGGTTAAATGAAATAAATGGAAGCGAAATGTTTGTGACATTACGACGAGAAATCGCTGAAAATGTCACGTACTTTCTAGCCCACTTTTCTGTCCAAGCGTCTAGATGCGACGACACATTTTTATCCAGTCGTTGAGTGCTGGTAGCATTATTTTTGTCACAAGAGTTGCTATCGCGTATTCATAATATTTATCATTCTCCGTGGTTGCTGTAATTAGAAATTCCAAATATTCAGCTGCTTCGAAATACGAGAGTTCATATACTGTAACAGTAGCTTAATTACAGCCGAAGTTTTGAAGCATGTTTTGATATTGGATACTTCAGACATCAGATGCTCGAATAATCGATATCAGATTTCGCTCGAAAGAGAAAGAATACTATTTCTATTTTCACCGTTTTTAATCGTTTGTAACTTGTGAAACCAATTGACCAATTGAAATGGCCAATCATTGATTAACCAAGCGACAAATCATTCAATTTATCAATTGAAGTTTGCAACATGTATGCAAATACGAATCTACAAAATACATTTTTTTAATTTTCGTTACATGAAAGATACCGTGAACACAATGTATTTGTATTTTGTGAAATTGTAACGGACGCAGTTTTTCAACAAGCTAATAGCAATGTTATTCGAACCGTAACGAATCTCTGCAAATTGTGGGGCGTGAGGTAACAGAATGAGATAACAACATACTGTATAAACACAATTTCGAGGTGCCGGACTAAAGGTAAATACCGATATGTTTTTGGATCGTGTTCGATCGATTCATTTCCAACAGCGAAGCGCGGGGTAATTGTCCTTGAGGCGGGCATTGCCACTATCACCGAGGAAAATTTATAGAAATAAGGGGGAAAGATTTCCAGCGAGCTTATCAAACTGCGAATGGTCCATTGTGTTCTTATTTTACTCCGAGCATAAGTGACACTCGCTTTGCAGAAAGCATCACCGGGCACAGCTGCGGAATATCTTGGACTCGCATGGTTCAGCGTTTGCATGTTTCTACTCCCTAGGCTACCACATTTTGTCGTCTTAAGGCCGTTGTCCTATGAGTCATTGTCCACCATGGAATTACTTGCCCACCTCTCTATATTTTAACCCTCTCGCGGTCCAGCGTACCTCGCTTGTTTCGCGTTTACTTATCTGCTTGACATATTTAACGAGGAATTCAGACGGCGGATATTTTCAAGCGTTTCGATTTTTCCATGACTAGATAAGGACAAGATGAGATGTTGCATGAAAGCTACAAGCTACAATGTACACGATGCTTGCCAGTCGCCAAACGAAACGGTTATCTTGTACAAACCTTTGCGGAAGGTACCTAATGTGGGAAAGTTCTTTTTAATAAATTATTAAAATTTTGAATTTATGAATGGCAACTCTGAGGCGTTACCTAAAATTGCTGTACCATTATTCAAAATATTGTTTACATTATTAAATATGTCGGTATCTAATTAATTACTAAACATTTAGATATTGTATCAGGTATTATACCAATTTCATATCCATAAAATTTAAAAAATCATAGAGAATGGAAAGAATGGAAGAAATGTTTGATACTGCGATGTATTTCTACGAATTTTTACATTAGTTTGTTTCTATTTTATCCTCTTTCAATTTCTCTTCAAACCACCTCTAATATTTTTGTTGATAAATATCAAAATTATTGGAGACTGTATTTTCTTCAATCGTCGTTGATCACGTGACAGTCTTGACACTTAAGGAATAAAAATCTGCATTAAAACTATAAAGTAGAACACCATTGAATATCGTAGAAAATTTTGGTTATTGACATAAGGGTTAAAAAGCAGGTTGTCCCTAATAAATCTATAAACGTGTCCAATACACATTTTTATAAAAAGCCGTTGAAATACCTCACCTAAAAAATATTCATTTTTTTTGGCCGGGTCTCTGGACATTCTTGTCGAAAATCTAGTGAATTGTGTAAACTGTAACGATTGAAGCGAGTCCAGCAAGCTAGAGCGTGTTTATACGAATTTGTAACGTGTTATTCGATGCGTAAACGTTCGCTGTTCTAATAAGTAAATTGCTTGCCCATAAACAGATGAAATTGATTTCATTGTATGTATCCACAATGGCGGCTGGCGACGGGTTCGCCACGCTGAAGAAATTTCGTCGTCGCATGGCGAGAGAGCTGCTTCACACGGAAACTCGACAGTTTCTATTTTCTAAGTCGGGAAAACGGAGAAGTGAATGTGAACCGGAGCGTAGTAGCTCGATTTTATTCGTTGTGTAACGACGCGATTATTCGAGCACGCGAATTCAATATTAACCAAGGCGAACTTGCCTCGTTCGCAGTAGAACGCAGCGAAATGTTGGTACGACGTGTATTGTTAAAATATTTGATGCGAAATAACAAAAGAAATTTGGTGTACCCTGATTTCGAAAATAATAAACGTTGTATTTGGTTCACGAAAGAGCAACTGCAACTGATTGTTCATTTTGTTTTGTGTAAACCCGTAAAAAAAAATACAAAATTGTATTAAATTCGATAGTTGGTGAATTTATATATTCGCAAACTGTATGTAAGAAATATATCGTACACCTTCATTTAAAGTTTGATTACGTTAGAAGTGCTCGATAGTTGCTTCTATTAAGGCTAATATAATGTCGCTGATGTAGATGACCTCATTTCGTTCGCTAAATGATGGAGTAGAGAAAGTCTTCAGTAATTTAGGAGATTTAATGCATGGCTGCTTCCTGCTTTTACGTTTAGCAACTGATTTATTCCATCTTTCTCGTACATCATTAGCCATTTCGCGCAAGTGCTAAGGTCTCACAGTCAATGTTGTTATTTTCTTAAGTTATACAATACGCAATAATGATACTTGTCGTAACAATAAATCTTATTATTTTTAATACAAATAGTTAAATAATATGATATAACTTTATTTCAGCCTCGTGGCTAAGAAATTTTTGTTAGCAAGATTCCGTAACATTCCGACTGAACAAACGAGTGTACTATTCAGAAATTTAAACGAATAGGAGATTCAGCAAATACACGTATACTTTCGTTATCGACTGTAAGGATATTTACAAAAACGGTCTCGAATCGCGAAAAAATTCAATTCCGGGACCGCCTCGATGAAACAAGACGACGAGAACAGTGTAGCGAGTAGAGGGGCGTTATCCTTCGGAAACAGGATAGAATGGAACAGAGGTAGGAAGAAAGAAAGAAAGTAGAGAAGAATCTTTAGAATCTGGTTTGCCTGTTGGCGGTTCAGTCATCGACATTGGTTCGACGTTAGCGCAGGATTCTTTCGGGTGGTGGCTGGAACGAATAAACCGAGAACAACCAATGAAAGATAGAAAAAACAAGAAGTCGCGAGGGAGTAGGAGACACAAGGCCTTTCCCTTGGGTAGAAAGAACGGGCCATTTGAATCCATTACCGGAGCCTGATCGGTAACCCTGAAACTCGTGGAAAACTCTGTAGACAAAGGAGAGGGTGAGGCAGATAGAGAGAGAAGTGGCGTGAAGCTTGGACAGAGGTCGCGAGAGAAGTCTTTGCCAGCTGGGTACACCTCAAATGTGCCCATAATTATGAAAATGTATTTCTTTCAGAAAATTCATGTATTTCTTGTTCCTAGATATTTGAAGGAAAAGGATGTTAACGCTAAACGAATATAATGTTGAAATAACAATCGCTATCTAACGGTTCATTTTTCTCACAATAGTGTAAAAATTGTATTGAATTCGTGTAGTTGAAAATGAACTCATTTTTTAAAATGTTCACTTAGACTATTCTGAAGAAGCGTTGCAAATAAATTGCAATTGAAATACGTTTATTCAAAGAAGTATTACGAGATCTATGTTATTTATTATAGACGTAAACATTTCTCTTCTTCGTCATCTTGACCGGTTAACTGCGTTCGACGCGTATACACGTAAATCCAGAACTCTATCGCGGTGCAATAACAATAACCTTTTCAAGAGAATGAATTGTTAATTTTTTGTCAAATAAAGATGTAATCCTTCCTCGTTTTTCGTAAAATTTATCGTAGAAACATTTCCTCTTCGTTCGACGTGTATACTTGTGTCGGGGTTTTTTAAAACTAAATTCCGCAGTTGAGAGGTTAATAAGTCAGAAATGGTACAATATTTTTGAATTCTTCGAATATTTTTACTGTTTCGAATTCTTCCCGCGAATGCAGCTATCGATACGAAGGTGAACAAACGTTTAAAGTTGCAGGGGTTCAAGGAAATATTTTCATTTTGTGTTTGAAACGCTATTTCACCGAGCGCCGCGCGCGAGAAGTGTTGCGAGGGGGTGAACCCGGTACGAACGAATCCATGACGTGCCTCGAGGGCAGCAACCGACACGGCGAGTTGCAGTGGACGTCCTTGCTATGTTATCTTTCACTGTTCGTTCCCTTTCACTTTCAGTGTCCAGGAACCAGAAAGCCCAGACCTCCACGGAACAAAGATACGCCTTCGTCTCTCTCGACTCCTCCGCCTCCTTCTTCGCCTTATTCTGCCCTACTTCTTCTCTTAACAGCCGTTGCCTCTGCCGGCTCTATTAATTAGGTATCGGGGAAATGAGGCAACCAAACGCACTTGCTAAATACACCGGTCGGTTACATTGCTATCCCGCAAGATTCGATTCTCGATCGCGTATGTACCTATATCTACGTGTTGCTCGACCATGCAACCGAAACGTTGACGTCAAACGCAACAAGTTCGCTCGACCACAATAAACCGAACTGCGATTTCGACACGAGCCGATCGGCTCTGATCTGATTCATTTACGGCGGTTTCGGAAAATCGGGATAATATGGAAAATGTAGGACCTTTTGTAGAAGTTGTTTATCACATGTGCGCGTTGCTTGGTTCACAGTCAGCGAGGTACTGTCTTCTGTTTGTTAACACTTTATCTACCGGTAGCCTATTAATAGGTTTTCAATAATTGTGCGGCTACAAATGGAAGCTTAAAAATCTTTTTTTACACAATAATCCTGAAAGAAATTACTGGATTTTGTTATCGAGGGCGAGTTGTTGGTTTATGATTAAAATTGCTGTCGCTATCGAAGGATTCTGTTAAATAATCCTCAGCCATGAACCATAGACTTTCAACAATTATGGAATAATCGCCGGTAGGTAATGTGTTAACATGCCTTGTCTTGAATGTCTTGGCGACAGCCATATGCATATTATAAACTATTACAAACGAGAATTTAAATATCACGATAATCGTCGGCCTGTCGAATTTCAATTTCCCGGGTCACTTGACCGACATTTGAACAACGTTATAGAATTTTTGCACATAAAAATGTCAAAACAAAAATTATTACGTTACAACAAGACTGCGGATCTTTAAGCATTGATGGAATCTGAAGATTTTCAAAAAATGCTTCAATGTAAAATTCGATAGAATCTGGTACGATTTTGATTTATTCCTGATCTACAAAGGCTACTCTCGCTGAAAATAAGATTTTACTTAATTCCACTTTCTCTCTTTTTATTTACCTAGAAAAATTCAAGATTGCATAAACATCCGCGTTCTAGTTACGACAAAGACTAATAATTAGCAACATACACTTACAACCGATGTATGAACGGTACACAATTCAAACAATTACGAATATAATATTTTTTAAGCAACAGTTGGTCCGGCGAGGTATCGATTAGGCAACGTAGATCTGCTAATTGAATTATTTAGAGCGGCGAGATACCAGTTAGGCAGTTCCAGAACAGCCTACACGTGCAAGTGTGAGATTCTTTTCCGAACAACCTGCTCGCGCTGTTGCCGGAGTCGGGCGTTTTCTGCTGGATTCGATGAATCAGTAATTAATTTAACGAGGAAATTTCGCAACGCGTGCTGCAAGCGCAGGCCGGGCGAGATAAATTTTTTTCACGAAAAGGACGATGGTCGTTACCCTATGGAAACCAGTCGCGCGGCCGAACGATCAGTGACAAATGTAGAAAGCTGGTTGCCAACTGATCCGTTACATTGCATTTACTTCATCGACGAGAACCGATTTTCGAGAGCAAACTCTTTTCCAACCGTACGGCAACGTTACCGTTGGAAATGCCGTAATTTGTCTGTTTCGCGTTAGAACTGTTTCTTCTTTCGATTGTTGCACGGCCATATGACTCGCAATCGGGATTTCTTTGCGTCACCCAACTTTCTCCTTAATGCGTCGTCGACTGAACGGATTCGTACCATTTCTTGTTTTTCGTTTTTATCGCTACCATTCTTTTTACAAATACAAATATGTAGATACTCTAACCCCTTGCCGCAATATCTTCTTTACAGCCGCAGTGATCAAAATTGTTTGTACGGGTACATTCATTTTAATGCTTAAATAACGATAAGAAACCATTCTTTTTACATTTATACAAATATGTAGATACTCTAACCCCTTGCCGCAATATTTTATTTACAGCCGCAGTGATCAAAATTTTTTGTACGGGTACATTCATTTTAATACTTAAATAACGATAAGAAACCATTCTTTTTACATTTATACAAATATGTAGATACTCCTAACCCCTTGTCGCAGTATTTTATTTACAGCCACAGTGATCAAAATTTGTTGTACGGCTACATTCATTTTAATGTTTAAATAACGATAAGAAACCATTCTTTTTACATTTATACAAATATGTAGATACTCCTAACCCCTTGCCGCAATATTTTCTTTACAGCCGCAGTGATCAAAATTTTTTGTACGGCTACATTCATTTTAATCCTTAAATAACGATAAGAAACCATTGTTTTTTCATTTATACAAATATGTAGATACTCCTAACCCCTTGCCGCAGTATTTTATTTACAGCCGCAGTGGTCAAAATTTGTTGTACGGGTAACATGCATATCTGTTAGATTGTTAAAATCTTCAGGGATTAAATTCGTTTAATCTTTCTCTTGTTAGAAATTACACCCACCAATTTATGCTCGAAATGCATTAAGCATTGTTCACAGTTATTAATTAACCAATTTTCGGACCGTACTCAAGTTCCAGAAGAAAAAGTAGTTGGGATAAAATCGACAGGATACGTACAGGTAGCAATCAAATTGTTTGACGTCAGTACAGGTCATATGAAGAAATGATTGAAATATAAATGAAATACGAGGAAGGGAGAATGAATCGATGTACTGCTATTAGCCAAATGACCGAGTTAACCGAAACGTTTTTTCCCTCATTTATATTTGAAAAGAATATGAATCGCTTGTGTCTGCTTTTCTTTCTTTTGTTGTGACCGTAAGCTTCGTAAAAATAGAACGTTAATGTCGTCAGTAGACGGCGGTTCTTTATTAAGCTGGAGCGAAATGGAAATTTATTTTCTTCCGCAAAAAGAACTCGCTAAAGTACGTGTATGTAGGTACAGTGCCGGACAAAACGATAGTACATTTGATGTATTTGTATATTTCATATAACACTATAGGATATATGTACATATTACACGCCCTTTATATTAGATATGTCCTTCAAAGCATCCATATAGAATTGCAAGTTTGTATCTTGTACGCAAAAGAAATTAGAGGAAAAAGCGTAAACATGGGCTGACTTTGCTCGGTCAAATTGATAGGATGCATGTAATATTTTCTGTCGTTATGTACTCTGGCAGTAATCTGTCAGCAGTGACGAGAAGCAGACGAGCAAATTTTTCAGTTGTCTACAACATTTGTGCCGTTAAAGTTAAAATGGGTCGAGGAAAACAATTAGACAAAAGTGAAACCGACCGAATTTTGTTATCGCGGTCACAAAATCAAACTATCACGAAAATTATGCGAAGTTATTAAATAGAAGTCGTCGCGTTGCGTATAACTTCTTAAAAAGTCCGAAAATCTACGGAAAAAAGAAAAGTACTGGCAAATCTCGTGCTACAACAGAACGCGACAGACGGGCCATATTGCGCGTAGCTTCTAATTATAAGGAAACTGCAAGAAAAATCGCTGAAGAAGCAGGTGTTTCAGTTAATTTAAGAACTGTTCGACGTATTGTCCAAAGCAGTAAACAAATTGAACGAAAAAAACTGAAAAGAAAACCTCGTCTAAGCGAGCAACATAAGGAAGTTCGTTTGAAGTTTGCTCGCGATCATGTTTTGTGGAAAAAGAATTGAAGAAATGTGATATTTAGCGACGAATAGAAATTTAATTTGGACGGCCCTGATGGCTGGAACTACTATTTCCACGATCTAAGGAAAGAAGAACAATATTTAAGCCATCGACAAATGGGTGGCGCAAGTGTCATGGTGTGGGCCGGTATTGGATATCGGGGAAAAACTGACATAAATTTTTTATCAGGCCGTGTAACAGCAGAAAATATCTTGAATTAATAGACGATCGGTTAAATAAGCACGCGACTCGTATTGCCGGCAGTACGTTTATTTTTCAACAGGATAATGCTGCAATACATACCGCAAGATGTGTTAAAACTTGTTTTAGTTCTAAACATGTGACATGCCTCGAGTTCACCCGACCTTAACATTATTGAAAATATATGGGCAGAACTTTCAAGAAACGTTTACGAGAATGGAAAACAATACAAAGATGTAACGGAATTAAAACAAAGTATTGTTACAAATTGGAGTCCTTTAAGACAAAAACGTATTAAAAAATTGTTTCAATCAATTCCTAATCGCTCGGTAGATGTTACACAGCGTAAAGGTGGTTTTACTAAATATTAATATGGAATTCAACAAAACATTTCTGTTCGAACGATTGCATTTTTTAATAATGTTCTATCATTTCGTCTGACTAAAATCAATACACGTCTACATTACTTTCTCTAATTTCTTTCGTGTACAAGATACAAACTTGCAATTCTATATGGATACTTTGAAGGACATATCTGATATACAGGACGTGTAATACGTACATATATCTTATTGTGTCATATGAAATATACAAATACATAAAAGGTCCTATCATTTTGTCCGGCACTGTACGCGTTCGAAACTATGAACTCTAATGTCTATTGCTAACGGTAGATATTTTTTATTTCAGCCAGGTTGACAGGATGTCCAAAAATCAGCAACAAAATGGAATGATACCAGGCGGTGGAGCGGACGACTTTTCAGACGGCGAGAGTACCCCATTGACTCAGGATTATGGCGACAGGTATTTATCCTTGCGAGGAGACTGCGGTATTCGCAAACATTGAACGACTTTTTGCCGCTTTAAAACAAGAAGGGAAGGTTTCGCAGTCGTTCTTTGTGAACGAACCCGACTTGCATTCTACAATAAGCAGCAAGTTTTGCTTAAACCTTTGCCCTTTCCACTCCGAATTTCCTGTTCAATTTTATTCGACATTAGTTTTACTCGAATGACGATCTCGTTGCAGTCAGAGGACTGTGGTGGAAACGAAAGGATGGGACGTGTTCCGGAATCCACCGCCAAAAATCGATTCCGGTTCGATGGCGAATCAAAGATGCCTCGAGATGACGGTACAGGTCACGAAAGTCATTGTATACCTCGTAGTTTTTGTGATAGTGATAGGAAGCGGTGTAGTTGCCAAAGGAACAATTTTATTCATGACGTCGCAGCTCAGATCCGACCGAGAGATCGCTTATTGCAATAGGAAGTTAGGTAAGTGATCGACAAACTTTCAGAACCATCAAATGTCACGAGATAAATAGATAAATGAAACTACCGCGAGCTTCCATGATTTAATGATAATCCACAGGATCTGTAACCAATTATACAAATATGCGAAACGATATAATATTATACCGGGAAAAAGTTTTCGCCGGCTCGCGTGTACACACTCTCATTAACCGTTCTAGAGAAAGAGAAATGCATAATGAATCCGTAATGTCTGTTCGAAAGTTAAATTCGCGCTCCAATTGCAACTGCACCTTTTTGCGGGAGATTAAAATACACGCACGTTGAAACTGGGACGATCAATCTGTTCGATTTGAAACGTTGTCGGCAGGATTATAACGTTCGTATGCTTAAAAATAAACTGTTGAAAGGCGGTGTAGCGATAAAAGTGGATCGTTCTCGTAACATAGTTACGACGAAGTCTTTTTGCCACACGAGCCGGTATACTTCACGGTGGAAGCAAAGAGAGAAAGTACGTGAAAACAGGTTGAAACAGTGCGTTATACGTTGACCATCCGAGCGACAGCTCTGAAAAAATAACGGAAGCAAATGTATAAGTTCGCTGCTACCCGCAAATACTCCTGCTCCATTCATGAAAATGCTTGCCACAATGGATTCAGTGAAATTTAATTGCAAATGTTAGCTCGAGACGCGACGAGGAAGCGTGCTCAAATGTCGTTTATTTCGTGTCGTTAGTTATGATTGGACTGCGGATGTTAGTGGGAATTACCTTTCGAGATCCGAAATAAAAACAAATTGTACTAAATTCTATCTACTTTAACGTTGTAGCATTTTCTGGCAATTTTCGTGAGCCTTGAAATGCACGAAGATCCGCAGTCCAGTTACAAACATTCAGTGTTCGCAGTAAAAGTGAAAATTAACTAATTCGTTCATAGAACATCTGGGACGTTGCTGCATTAAAAATAATAGCAATATAAAATATTGCTGAAACAAGCGTGTACATTTAAATAAATGCACATTACGACACTCAGGTGCGAATAGGTCGCGTCCACTGGCATCGTCAAACAAACTACAATATTATACATTATATAATATCTTTATATTTCGTTATTTCCATTAAAATTCTCACACCTTTATTATTTCATTCGACACAAGTTGTATCGATTTGAATGTAATCCTATAGGACGTGGACAGTGATTGATTTATTTCTCAGTGAATAATTACGGTATGACGCTTGCATTTTTGAAGCTATGAAACGTCGGCTAACACGTGTATTCTAGGTGGCATCGATTTGTACCGGAGACAATACAATGAAAATTGCTTCGTTCATTTTTGTGACAGATCGGAACAAGAAATTCGTAGCTACGATACCAGAAGAGGAGAGGATAGCGTGGATATGGTGTATCATAATCGCGTTCGCCGTGCCAGAATTCGGCACTTTGATACGCAGCATCCGAATATGCATCTTCAAGTCGTGGAAGAAACCACCGGCTTCCCATTTCCTTCTGGTTTTCCTCATGGAGACCTTTCACGTGGTCGGCTTGTCTCTAATGTTTATGGCAGTGCTTCCTGATTTGGATGTCGTCAGAGGTGCGATGCTGACGAACTGCGTGTGCTTCGTACCCGGACTGCTAGGTAAGGAACGCCGATCCACGATAATTAAAGCATTAACCGTTTCGTCGGCCATTTTTCATCACGCCGTTGCCGTTTCGAGTTCGAAACAAATTGTTCTGCAATTAATGGAATCGAACGGATACTAATTAAAACACAGAGCTGACAAGATTTCTGTCGGCGCGAGCTACGAGTCCTTTTCCTCTCGCTATTCGCTTCAATCTCTCTCTTAATTATTTTTGTATCAAACTTTTACGGTAAAATCGATCCCACGAAATCGATAAAAAATTTTTAAGTATAATAATAATGATTATATTAGTAATTGAATATATATATATATAAGTAATATTAAATAATTCGGCAAAAATTATATTCACCTGTTTAACAAAAACATGTCTTTTTGAAAAATAATTGAAAGTCTCCCCTGCTCCATGAATTGCATATGTATATTGACTGTACAAAGGTAGCATAATCATTTGTCTTTTAATTAAGGGCTGAAATGAAAGGGTAAATGAAATATAAACTGTTTCAATATTAAAAAATTAACTTAAAATTTAAGTAAGAATGCTTAATTTTTTGTAAAGGACGATAACACCCTATAGAATTTTATAAATTATGAAAAACGTATAATTTTATAATATATATATATATATAAGTAAATTTATTACATAAATTATTTTATTGGAGTGATATTTAAATAAGATAAATTTGAAAATTTATAATCATGAGTTAATGTAAAATATTGGAAATTTTAAATAAAAATGATTAGAAAAATTGCCTTAGGGATAACAGCATTAGGAAGATCATATTTATAAAGATGTTTGTGACCTCGATGTTGAATTAAGATATATTTCAAATGCAGAAGTTTAAATATTTAGTCTGTTCGACCAATTAAATCTTACCTGATTTGAGTTCAGATCGGTGTAAGCCAGATCGGTTTCTATCTTTAAAATATTAAAATATTTTTGTACGAAAGGACTAAATATTTTTAAAGTTTAAATCACCTTCAACTTTTTCCACCTATAATTTTTTACGCCTATCTGTTATCATAAAAAATGTTGGTTTTAAAAATTTTTTTCTTACAACCCATGCTCGCATAATTTTGATAATGGTCTAAATCAAGTCAAACTTTAAAAATATTTTCGTATGAGATTCGCACAAAATTTCACATTCATCATAAACTTCCATTAATCAAGACCGATCAAATTCTAGATTAAAATGTTAAATGATATAAAGATATTCGTTTGCTAGTCAATTAAACTCATCCTTTCGGTGGAAATATATTCTACAGCGTCCATCTCGTTACAAGATATATGTTTTAGAGAGAATGGCAAAATTGCATGCGTTAAGTGGAAGACATAGAAACCATGTAGGGATTTATTTCCCTCTTTAGCGGTTTTCTTAAGTTGTAAGAAATGTATTGATACTCTTACATTCTTGTAATCTTTTCATTGCTTGAAATTACAACTCACCTTTAATCATAACTGTATACTTGGCTGTACTCATCACTGTACGTCGAATTGTGCATTTCGCGTGTTAAAGGGCTGCTGTCTCGGAACAAAAACAAGGACGAGTCGAAGAGATTCGTGTTGGTGCTGATCGATATAGCCGCGCTCGTAGCTCAGGGAACAAGTTTCGTCCTCTGGCCATTATTAGATAGCTCCAGACCATCTTTGTGGCTGATACCACCAGCCCTGTTCCTGGTCTCGTGCGGATGGTGGGAAAATTATGTTTCCATGCAGAGTCCAATCGGTACGTAATATTGTATCGATTAAAAGACCGCGAACCAACTATTATCCACGAGTCAGATGATAAAACGCGAACGGGAAAATTGATTCTCGGCGTGGGGAGTTGTAGAGCAGTTATGAAACTATTATATATTTTCCGGGCGGACCACTTTCAATTTTAATAAGTTCCGGAGAACCGAACGTCGGACCAATCGTGAATCATGTCGAATGATCTGAAGCGTTTGCTTTCATTCTTCTTCTCTTGCGTCGGCGTTTTCCACGGAAAAAACGGTCTACTTTCATTAGAAGTAGATCCTGCGGATGAAAGGCGGAACGCTAGAATGCGTGCGTTTTCATTTCCGATGTACCGCAGCTCGACGGTTCAAATACCAATATCTGCTTGGAAGTTTCAGTATTCTGCAGCTGTTCGAAGTTAATATAAACGTAAACTTTCAACGATTAAGACTGGGATTTCGAAAATCCGCGATTTATGTAGTTCCGCGTCATTGTCGCAGGTGTAGCTATGTTCTACAAATTTTTTAGCGTAACACAACCAGCGAACGCGCCGTAAAAACGAACGTGCTGGAAAGTATCCAAGAAAGTCGGATTGTGCGGATGGTTTTGACAGGATCGAGCAGATTTTTTCGCGAAGATCCTGTAAAGTTCTGAAGAATTTCAATCACCCTTATCGACCCTTCGCACTCGGAGCTATTCTAATTTGAAAACCAAATTTTTCTTCCGGCCTGAAATATTCCTGTTTTATATAATTTTCTTAATTTTGTCGATATAAAACTGATCTAACACCTCGCACAATACTTTCGGTAGTTTGTTAAAATATTAAATACGTTCAGTAATTTGTTGAATATAAATTTAATAATCACTCGACTGCAAAGGGTTAGTTTATGGGAAAATTTTTGTACTTTCAGTCCGAACGATTCTTGTACTCCCATGAAAGGGTGAGGTTTTAGGGGTTGTTTGATAGATCGTGTGATGCGATCCTGTGACGTTTCAGGGTTTGTTCGGTCCCTGGGGAGGGTGAAGAAGGAATTGAGGCTGACACGATACTTCACCTACATGTTCATATCGGTTTGGAAGATCCTGGCTTTCTTAATCAGCACCGTGCTAATACTTTACATGCAAGGGGAAACCGTCGGGCATCTGTTCACGATGTTAAGCAGCGCCTTTGGTAGCCATAAGATCCCGGTGACGGAGGTACATTTCGATTCGTCCAGCAGAATTACCGATATCGCGGACGTCGTTGCAATTGGCGAGAAAACATTCGAGCCAGCCGATTCGAACACTCCGATTTACGTCCTGCTGTTGCAAATATTCGGCGCTTACTTCGCCTACATTTTCGGTAAGTGCATCTCATTAATTCGACGTCAATTAAACATCCACTAATCCAGTTAAATTACATTTAATATTGTATGATAATATTATATTCTGCATTCTTCTCTATCGAAATGCTGAAGAGAAACGTGGCGGGAGAGTAAACGTTCATGTAAATCCACAAATATGTATAATATCCACCCATTCAATAATGATTAGTATAAATTTTAGTGGGGCTGCGTCGGCCCCTGTAGTTCAGGGTTAATTAACACTATATCGTATCGCAAAAATAACAAGATTAAATTTATCTGTATCTTGTGCGACTTTTATTCTAATATGTGCTGGAATAAAAAAATATATCCAATCGTTAAAATACGAAATCTAAAACCTGTGATTTGACCGGCGATGGTTTTTTTTACCAACTTTCGGAAATTTTTTTTAGAAATGTTAAACCTTCTGCACTAGGATTTTACACAGACAGATTTGTGGATATTTGAATAAATTATTTCTTTTACGTAGGAATAATCAAGACTGAACAAAATCCTCAGTCTAATTATTCTTTACGTGACAAAAAAAACGGCTATGAAAACGTGACGGATTTCAATTTCCAGGAAAGTTCGCGTGCAAAATCCTGATCCAGGGGTTCAGCTACGCGTTCCCGGTGAACCTGACGATACCGGTATCGATCTCGCTGTTGATCGCCGCTTGCGGTCTGCGAAACGACGATCCATGCATCTTCACCGACACGATCCCGGATTATCTGTTCTACAAGTTACCGCCCTCGAACTTGCTCAATGATTTCGTGTCGAGGCAATACACCTGGGTATGGCTGTTGTGGCTGCTGTCACAAACATGGATCACTCTGCACGTCTGGACTCCGAAGTGCGAGCGTCTCGCTGCCACGGAGAAGCTTTTCGTCATGCCTATGTACGATTCCCTGTTGATCGATCAGTCGATGGGTCTGAATAGGAAACGGGACGATCAGCCGGAAGTGAAAGTCGAGGTACATAACTTCCATTGTTAGATCTGGAGCGAACGTTTGCTTGAAAATTGCCCGCCGGAGGAAAGTCTGCTCGGAAAATTAGCGGAGCCTTTACGATCACGGTGGAAACAGTTATGAGCAGACTGCGGATCTTTATGCAAAATAAAAAATTTCTACATCAATTGCAAAATATACAGCGGCCACCTAGAACATTTTTATTCTTCTAATCGTCATATACAGTTCAAGCTAATGAACTTTTTAATATGTTCACTGGGTTAAATTGTACGTACAGTAAAGTCGGGTTTACTATCCAACAGCCGTGTTTTTGAAGGACAGTAATCCTGGTGTGGTGATCGTATTTTTGTTACTTCAAAGGAGAGTCCGAACATAGAGAAGGTCAGAATGAAATTCAAAGCAGAAGCCGAACATAGAGAAGGACAGAATGAGTGTCTCTTTCTTTCCCATACGCTGTCCTTCCTTGCGACCGAAACTCGAATCGTCGATTCAACCACTAAATACAATTGGAATTGTATCGTGTTTGGTCTTATTTCAATCAGAAGAATGCCAGAAATACGATAGTGAAATTTCATTAAAAAATAATGAAAATTCAGAAAGTTGAACGTTTCGATTCGTTCGAGTCAATGCGTGGTGTTTACACCGATATACCCGAGCCGAGATCAATCATCGCCGCAATGAGTAGGCACTGGACTTAGAACCCGGCGTTGACTCAGGACAGTAAACCCGACTTTACTGTACCTATTTTTGTCATAAATGCATCAAATCCGCTGTCTAGTTACGAGTAGACTATGGATCTTTATGCAAAATAAAAATGTTCTACACTGATTGTGGGTGGCAGGAATAAAATATACATTGATTTCATGCCTTGATCACTTTGTTACATTAAAAACAATGTTACGATGTTCTTGAATTATTCGAATCTATTACCGTTTTATACTTCAACCAATAAATTTCTTCATAAATGCATAAAGATCCGCAGTCTAGTTATGAATGGTTCGTTAAGGGTAAAGTGACGTTCCGTGGTCAGTTTACATTTCTCTCGACCACTTTATGATTTTCAAACGGTATTATTTCACGCGTATTTCATCTCTATTACACTTGAATGAAAAATCTATTGTTGAACTCGCGTTTTATACGGTTACGAAAGTATAACTTCCGTTTGTATACATTGAATCGGAACGAGAAATTTTCAATGAAACAATGAACTTCTATAATTTCGAAAGAGATATTCAAATTTTAAACTTGTAATTGTAACTATACATTTCGCAGCGTTGTAGGGAACGTTATTCATTTGATCGTTAAAAAATTCAATTTTCACTGTGCACGAAGCTTCTGCTTATGGTTAATAACTGTACGTTAGCTGGTTCGTTGTTTCCTAGTTATTTTAACATTTTATCCATCAGTAAATTTCAGTGGCACATGATTATATTTATACCAAATTGCTTAAAGCGATGAGACCTGGTTAATTGCTATACAAGTGGATCTGAAAGCTATTAGACCATATTAATATATTTAACAGTGTTGCGTTATCGCGTTCATACTTTTTCAATCGTTTTCATTTTTCCAAATCGCGGAACAACGCGATCATACTTCTACTAAATTGTGCACAGCAAACGCAGGGATGTTCGCAGTTCGATGAAGTACGATAAATTGATACACAAAAATATTTAACAGCACTGCGCCATCATTTTCGTACTTTTTCAATCGTTTTCATTTTTCCAAATCGCGGAACAACGCGATCATACTTCTACTAAATTGTACACAGCAAACGCAG
This sequence comes from Lasioglossum figueresi, assembly GCA_028455805.1. Taxonomy (NCBI): domain Eukaryota; kingdom Metazoa; phylum Arthropoda; class Insecta; order Hymenoptera; family Halictidae; genus Lasioglossum; species Lasioglossum figueresi. The sequence continues at coordinate 11,459,678 of CM052191.1, forward strand.
GGATGTTCTTCGCAGCTCGTTGAAATACGATAAATTGATACACAAAAATATTTCACAGTACTGCGTCATCTCTTTCGTACTTTTTCAATCGTTTTCATTTTTCCAAACCGCGGAACAACGCGATCATACTTCTACTAAATCGTGCATAGGAAACGCAGAAATATTCGCAGGTTGATTAAATTTGGCAGACGGTTACGCAAGGGCGTGTTTAACACTAGATTTACGGGACCCGTCGAAATGACGGGTTCTAATATTCTTGATTTGCGATTACTAAGATTGTAAAGATGCTTCCCTGAGGAATTGTTTACCAAATTTATTTCTTTGGGTATATATTATTGGAAAAGTGGCCAAAAACTTGGATAGACCCATTCTTGTTATGTTTATAAAATAATGTGAAATAGTTATTTCTAGAGCTCCGTAAACCTAGCGTTAAGTAAATCATAAACTTGTTAGACGATATCTGACATCGATTCGGAGAAGGTGTTTGCGATTTCGATCGCATTTGTCAGCCCGCGTTCCCGAAGCGGGCCAATGGGACAGTTAAAGCTTCCGAGGTCGGGGAAAACGGGAAAAGGTAAATGTTGTATCCTTTCTGAGCAGGATCTCGCTGAGATAGAGAAGGAAAAGGGAGATGGAGATTACGAGACCATATACGAGCGAACGGACGGCTCAACTACACCCCCGTCGGCCGTAAAAAGCAGCGATCACGTAACTAGGATCTATGCCTGCGCGACAATGTGGCACGAGAACAAGGAAGAAATGATAGAGTTCTTAAAGAGCATCCTACGCTTGGACGAGGATCAATGCGCCCGACGTGTCACGCAAAAATATCTAAAGGTTGTCGATCCTGACTACTACGAATTCGAAAGTAAGTCGCAAACTATTTCCACAGACTGTCCATGCATCGATCGCGTGCTTTTTCACCCTTTGCACTCGAATGGGGGAGACTCCGGCCAGTCAACATTGCCGTATCGTTATTTGAAACGGTTTTTAAATGATTAAACTCTTCTGTATTCTAGAAATTGCTAAAAGTCCAACTGTGCGAGAAAACAGGTTCAATTTTATGCGAATAGTGTGAAGTAGATTACACAGAATAAAAATCTTCTAGACCCCGCCAACAATTTTTGACGACACTGAACGATTCACAAGTTTTTAACTATCATATATTAAATGTGATCTATACTTTGATTCTAAATATTTCTTAATATTTAAGAGTAATTAAATATTACTCCGATTCTACGTCGTCGACCACCCTCGCTAGCCAACTGGATGGGGGTGAAACAAAAATCATGAATGTTAAAAAGCTGTTCCGCACGTAGAACCGAATTATTTGAACTAATCAGCAGATCTGTCAGACTTTAATGCAAAATAGACATTTTCTTGATCAATTGTGTGGCCCGAATTAATTCACCAATTAATTATTTTTATAAATTCATCAAATCCGCAGAACCGGTCTGTTCGTTTTTGGGATGCCAGTCTTGTTGCCCGTGTATATCAGATATTTTTGCTGTTGCACCAGTGATGGAGCAAAACAGCTTCGTTGCTTGTTGAAACGACCACCTCCATGATCCGTTTCCACGTGGTTACGTGACAGGAATTCGTTTCTTTTTCAGCGCATATATTTTTCGACGATGCGTTCGAGTTGTCGGATCACGACGACAACGTGTCGCAGGTGAATAGATTTGTGAAATTATTGGTGGGAACTTTGGACGAGGCTGCATCGGATGTACATCAAACGAGGATGCACGTCAGAGCACCGAAGAAGTATCCAACCCCTTACGGAGGACGACTGGTCTGGACTTTACCTGGAAAAACGAAAATGATCGCGCATTTGAAGGACAAGGCAAAGATTCGTCACAGGAAACGCTGGAGTCAGGTATATAATATTTATTTTATCGATTTCTAAGCGAAGTCGGTGATTTCGTAAACCGTGGAACGCGTTCGTATTTGATCGGTGACTTTAAATTGTCGACGTCACGGAAATTCGTAATTTTACGAACTATGTTAACTAATTTGTGAAGTAGTTTAATTAACTTATGTACCGTAGCCAATATTTGATGAACTGCGGCTTCTAAATAGTTTAGTTGGCTGGTGAACTGCAGCTAAAAGCAGAAGTTGAATAAGTAAGCGCTACTTGATGGAAACGAAATACAATGAACACTGTGCTATGCTTTTAGGCGCTCTGTTCGGTTAGAAACAGACGTTTGAGCTGAAGCGTTTAATTCGAGCGGTAGAGGCCCTTTTTTAGTTTATTAAAAATAAATTTGATTTTTAAGTCTTCATCGCCATTTACTCAATTACGTTTTTTTACAAAAATACAAATTGGTATTCGTAGTTTATGTGAGAATATTATTTCGCCTATTCATTGGAATTATGAAAAGAAATTGAGATATGGAGTATCAAGATGGAAAATGTACAAATTCTATTAAATATTTCTTGGTTTCTCAAAATTTTCTTGTTCGAAAAGCTCCTTACGTCATCGATTCCCATTATATTCGTCAAAAATGTGACAATTACACGGTACACAGGAATAATTGCAGTGTTTCGTAACTGTTCTAGATAGGTTAATCGAGCTATCTATGGGAATATAATTGACTTACATCACGTTGTAGCAAGTTCTAAAGTGGGAGAGACGATATAAGTTGGATAATAGATGCTTAAGGGTAACATTTCTGTGAATGAAGTAATTGCTTTCTTTTGACAGGTGATGTACATGTACTACCTGCTCGGTCATCGGCTAATGGAGTTACCAATCAGCGTGGATCGTAAAGAAGTGATCGCGGAGAATACCTATTTGTTGACTCTAGACGGTGATATCGACTTTCAGCCAGCTGCCGTGAAATTGCTCGTCGATTTAATGAAGAAGAATAAAAACCTCGGCGCGGCTTGCGGTCGTATTCATCCCGTTGGTTCAGGTTGGTCTTGTAGAAGAAAATAAAGTATCGATAGATAATTTACAATTAACTGGAACGATCTAGCGGAGCAGTAAACTCAGCGATGGCGGAAACAGAAGAACTTTTTGCTAGTCGGGCTTAACACGTTAAACGCCACGCCGGTTTTACTTTTTCATCAAGGTCATTTTATCAGAAGTTTCGTCTGAATGCGTTTTAACGTCGACCAGTTTTAATCTGAATCTTCAATCGTGCAAACTCCGAGAAAAACCTTGAGAAAGAAATAACATTAATTATTTTTGTGATGTCATCAAAAATAAAGGAGATACTTAGGTGTCTACATTCAGGTGGACCGCCCTGTATATTATCTGAAATATTTAGTGTGTTAAGTGTTCGGTTTAAGCTCGATTCTGTTCGAAGAATCCCGGTGAATTTTACTGTCTGATGGTTTCGTTGCAGTCGCCGTCGGTACACTTTTGAAAACGGTGTCTCTTATTTTCTCTCGTTTTCTGCGCTTTCACAAGGTCCCATGGTATGGTATCAGATGTTTGAGTACGCGATTGGTCACTGGCTGCAAAAGGCAACCGAACACATGATCGGTTGCGTGCTCTGCAGTCCCGGCTGTTTCTCGCTCTTCAGAGGGAAAGCTCTGATGGATGATAACGTGATGAAAAAATATACCACCAGATCTGACGAGGCCAGGCATTACGTTCAGTACGATCAGGGAGAGGATCGATGGCTTTGTACGCTGCTCCTTCAACGAGGTTACAGGGTGCGTACTGTGAAAAACCGTTATAAGCTTCGACGGGTATTTACAATCCGATCGAGACCGATCGCACTGGTAAAAGGATATCGGCGATATCGCCAGCGTCGACACATTCCGTTTGCTTCTCCCTAAAACCGATTCGAGGATTAACCAAAATCTATATACTATATATTGTATATATAAGCTAAGCTATAAAATAACTATTTGTTTGCGACATATGGCTACTTAAAAACTTTTTCTCTTTTCGACGAGTGGAAGGTGTCGATGTAAAAGAAAACTTTAACAGTAATTTTCTTGTCAGTGTCTCGACAACCGGCATGCGTTCAACAAGTATTACAGTTTCACGTCGAATTTATTAATTTTCATCACAATGCTGGTTTCCCTTTCTCTGTTATGTATTCTTAATTTGTTAAAAAAAAATGTTCACAGACGCAATTCTGGTAACCCTTGAAGATGATCTGAATGAAGATCGAAACGTCGGAATTACTTTAGTAATTTGCAAAATTGCTTTGTAAATTAAGTAACAAATGATCGAACCCTCGCGCCGAAAGCATTAACAATTTTATTAACAACAAATACGATCGATAGTAAGCTACAAGTAATTTTCATTGTTACAAACAATTACGCGGCAAGTTTCTCTTGCAAATGTTCACCGATCCAGGGCCGATGATCTGGAACTTCGAAGCTTCGATTTCAGGAACTTCGAAGCTTCGATTTCAGGAACTTCGACGAGTCGAAGCTTCGGAGAAGTAACAGCCCTAGTACACACGACACTCGAAGTGTCGAACAGTTTCTATACACCCAGTACAACGCGAAAATCCATTAAAATGAAAATAATCTGGTCAGTCAAATTGAAACTGGAAAGATAAAAATGATCACAATCATTTCTACGATTTACAATTCTTTCGATGCGTTAAATGAAAATAATGACAAGGTGTAACCAACAGCGATCATGTCAACGATAGATGGATTAACAATGAATTCAGAGCGAGGTGAAACGTAATAGAGACGGAATGTAATATGCGATGCGTATTGGTTTTTCGATCGTGTTGCAGGTAGAGTATTCAGCTGCCAGCGATGCTTACACACACGCACCCGAGGGATTCAATGAATTTTACAATCAACGTCGTCGATGGGTACCGTCCACCATAGCCAATATCATGGATCTTCTGATGGACGCTAAACGAACGATCAAAATCAACGACAACATATCACTTCCCTACATCTCCTACCAGATTCTGCTCATGGGTCAGTCAAGTGTTCATTAAACCACCTAAATCTCAACGGATTACCGACTGAAAGCCTAACTTTAAATGGAACTTGCCACTAAAACGTCACTGCGAATCAATTAACCTCTTAACTGCGGAATTTAGTTTTAAAAATCACCGACTGATTGCGGAATTAAAATCAAGCAACGACGAGTATACACGTCGAACGCGGAGCAAATGGTCCTATTATAAATTTTACGAGAAACGAGGAAGGATTACATTTTTATTTAATAAAAAATTAACCCTTTGCGCTCGGAGCTATTTTAACTTGAAAATCAAACGTTTCTTCTGACCTAGAATATTTCCATTCTGTATGATTTTTTAAATTTGGTGGACATGAAATTGATGCGATACATCATACAATACTTAAATGTTTAGCAATTGGTCAGATACCGTAATATCTAATAATGTAAACAATATTTTAAATAATGGTACAGTAATTTTTAGTGACGCCTCAGAGGCGCCACTCGAGTGCTAAGGGTTAACAATTCATTCTTGAAAAGGTTATTGTTATAAGGTGTTGTACACACGTCGAACGGAGTTAACCGGTTAAAAGTCATTGAATCTGTAATTTTCGAATAGAGTAAGTCGAAGGTGTTCATCTTTGTTTGTCGTTGTCGCAGGCGGCACCATTTTGGGACCGGGAACGATATTCCTTATGTTGGTGGGCGCGTTCGTGGCCGCCTTCAAGATCGACAACTGGACCAGCTTCTATTACAACATTATACCGATTCTTCTTTTCATGCTTGTATGTTTTACGTGTAAGGCAAACATCCAGGTGAGTCGAGCAACTTTTCGTAGCGATGATCGTCCGCATCTGTCGTGATTGTACCAGTATCACGTGATTGTCTTTCAGCTTCTGTGCGCGCAAATATTGTCGACAGGATACGCGATGATAATGATGGCCGTGATCGTCGGTACTGCTCTCCAGCTCGGAGAGGACGGTATCGGATCACCTTCGGCCATATTCTTGATATCACTGTCCAGCTCCTTCTTTATAGCGGCTTGTTTGCATCCCCAAGAGTTCTGGTGCATCGTACCTGGAATTATTTACCTGCTCTCGATCCCCTCCATGTATCTACTTCTGATCCTCTACTCGATCATCAATTTGAACGTCGTCTCGTGGGGAACCCGCGAGGTCCAAGTGAAAAAGACGAAGAAGGTTCGTTGCTCCTCTAAACTCCCCGAATTTCTCGCTTCGCTCTGCTACGCTCATCGAAATTTCGACTAATCTCTTCATTAACAGGAATCTAACACGTTCCGTGCCGAGAAACAAACTTATGTGCTTTGTTCTATACTGCATTTGTTACAGGTAGACAGCGGATTTTTATGCTGAATAAAAATGTTGTACCTGAAGTACATGGAGCGAAATAGACATTTATTTTCTTCCTTAATATGTTTAATTGGTTGGAATATAATGTAACAGGATTTTGAAATTCATCCTATGTTATTACTGTTTTAATCGATATCTACTTAACTTTGTAATAAACGCATAAAATCCGCCGTCCAGTTATAAAAAATGCTTTTTACACATTAAATAATAATGTCAGCGTGTACCATCAGCGGCAAATGAAATATGCTTTTGGCGCACTGAATAAATATGTCAGCGTGTACCGCCAATGGCAAATAATCATCATACATTTCCGTGTAGGAGACAATTTGTCACTAATCAATAAACAGCGGATCTTCATGAAAAATAAATATTGTCCATCTGAATTGCAACATATTCGAGTGAAATATTAAAAAATTTAATAAAAATGTTGTACCTGAGGTACGCGGAGTGAAATAAACATTTCTTCTCATCTTTAATATGATTTATTGGTTGGAAATAATGTAACACGATTTTGAAATTCATCTAATATTTTTACTGTTTCGATTCACACCTATTCATTTTTGTCATAAATGCATAAATTCCGCTGTCTACTAACCAAGGTTGTTAGTGCGCGTTTTCGTTCGTATATGTATACGTATATGTTCGTTCGTAACACAGGCTTGTGTGTTCACGGTTGTCCTAATTCGATGATACAGGAATTTAATGATTGAAATGAAAAATTTAACTAACAATGATGTAACACAGGTGGCCGTGGCAGCGTTATTCAGCGCAATTTACGGTATGGTGATGATCTCCGTCTTTGTTGGGATCGCCATAAACATTATCGACGATGGCACAGCATTATCCCCGTCAGCTCTGTTTCTAATGGCGATGATAGGCCAACTGGTGATATCCGCGTTGCTACACCCCGCGGAATTCTATTGCTTCCCACACATTCTCATATACATCGTAACACTGCCCTCAATGTACTTGCTGCTTATTATTTACTCTGTCACTAATCTGAACGATATCACGTGGGGCACCAGGGAGGTGCAGACGAGGAAAACTAAGACGGTAATTAACTAGCATAAACTAACCAATACACTGCGGATCCTCGTGCAAAATTTTTCTCCATCCGAAAACCCATTTCTTCACTTCACAATTTCAACATTTTGCACTCGAAGATATTTCAACTCGAAAATTAAACACTTCTTCCGATCTAGAATAATTTCATTCTATATAATTTCTTTTATTTTGTTCAATACTTAAATGTTTAGTAATTGACTAGATATCAAAATATATTTAATAATCTAAACAATATTTTTAGCGGCGACTCAGAGTCGCCACTCGAGTGCAAAGGTTTAATAAACGCACAAAATCCGGTCTAGTAATTAAGTAACCCCTCTCGTTCGCGGATCTTTCTGTTTCCACTCTTAACAGCTTTCTAACAACAAGAGCTTTGCACTTGGGGATAGAAAGTACTGAAACGATTAGTACAATTGAGACGTGGTTGATAATCTTCGTCGTTAAAACAACAGGAACTCGAGCAAGAGAAGAAGGAAGCCGAAGAGGCGAAACGAAAGGCGAAACAGAAATCCTTGCTAGGATTCCTGCAAAATGGCGTTGGCGCGAACGACGACGAGGAAGGATCGATAGAGATCTCTTTGGCGGGCCTGTTCAAATGTATGTTTTGCACACACGGCCAAGCTTCGAGCGAGAAACAGCAATTGGTCACCATTGCTGAATCGTTGGACCACCTGGGAAAACGTTTGGAAGTTATCGAGAGGTTAGCTTGTTTTTCGTGTTAATTCACTCCTATCGATTTTTTCTCAACCGGTTCTGGTTTATAACCATAAATTCAAGTAAATCTTTTACTTCGTTAAACGAATATTTCCGTCCCAAGATAAAGTTCTTGCGGTTAAATCCGGTGGTATTTCTCGGATTAGGCCATCTCGCTGATGACTCTATCAGCACGTTTCGGGCGAAATGTACGGTCCCGTACCTTCGTTCCTTCTTTTATCATTATGTCCGTCTCATCAACCACACTTTATCCGTGAAATGCGCGGCGTCGATTCAGAATAATGAACAAACTAGGTTACCGCCATTATCCGGCCACGCTAAAGAATTTTTTCATACAGAAAGAAATTTTTCTGAATTTTAATTTCGATCCGCCACGTTCATTTATAAAATCCTTCGACCTTTTTCGCATTTTCCTGCACCGTGAATAAATTCATTTTTTTCTTTCTGAATTTCAATCTCGATCCAAAACATTGATTCAAATTCTCCAGCACTTTTGCATTTTCCTGCACTATGAATGAACTCATTTTCTCGGAATTTTTAATTTCGATCTAGAATTTCATTAAAGTCCTTCAACTTTTTGTTTGCACGTTCCCGCACTGAGAATATATCGGCACAAAAAAATCATTTTTAACACTAAACCTGCCTCGCCTTAAAAGCAACTGGTACGTGTTCCCTTATAAAAATGACAAGATTGATTTTATTTTGACTTTGTACGGTCCTTATTGCAATACGTCCCTATAAAATAATTTTTATTTCTTCAATAATTGTAAAATAAAAAATCTGGAACCGGTCATTTTGTCCGATGCTGGTGGGTTTAGTGTCAAATCTGAACGAACAGTTCGATCCATCGCTGGTGCTTTCGAGACATTAGCAAATCAGAATTGGTTTTTTGTGGCGCAGAGAGAAAAATGAATTGAAATGGTCTTTCTAGAAGTTGTTTGCTCTATTTCCAGAGCCGTGGATCCGCATGGACATGCGAGTAGCCGGCGGCGAGCTTCTTCGGTTGGCTCGCGGACAGCAGCAGATACCCTCGGTGCAATCGGTGAAGATCCTGCCGAGGATCAAGAATGCCAAAGCGATACTGAAACAGTGACTAGTCAGAATACGGATGGAAATCGAGAGGGTAGTAATTTCCTGAGCAGACCGTATTGGTTGAGCGACGACGGATTGAAAAAAGGTGAAATCGATGTGCTATCGCTCCAGGAAGAACTATTCTGGAAAGACCTATTGGAAAAGTATCTGTACCCCATAGACGAGGACAAAGCAGAAAAGGTAAATTTCCTTCGCTTTCTGAATGTGGCAGGCAACTTCCTCTGGGAAACTCTAAATCACTGATTTTCTATTTTTCAAACGATTCGATCAAGTACTCTCTCATATTATTATCTCCTTCGTTCGAATATTAATATTGATCTTTTTGCTCAAATATTTCTTTATAATATTAGCATCTTTGCCTTTGTTACCTAGTTTTTTATTTAATATTTTCATTCAAAGTTTTATTATAAATTTATTATCACGTGTTCAATAATCTAAATATTTCTTTATAGGTACAATGTCTTTCGAATGTTTGGAAGCTGTCAAACAAAATTTTAGAAAATTAGTTAAAGATTAGTAACTATTCTCGCAGTTACTTTTTATATAACAATACAAGATTCCTTGTTTGATTGAACAATCTAAATGCTTCCAAACGTTTGACTGGTAGTATATATTTATTGCAAATTGATGCCGATCTTTTGAGGCTTTCCGAAATCCCCTTTAATTTTTTTTTTTAATGTTCAATGACCGTGGTCGATTACTTTTTTTTAATTTGAATTAGTTAACTTCGAGATTTTTCGAATATCGAAAAATTTGTCGCAAAGTATTGTTAGTTTAGGAACGGTCGATAGCGATATAGGTTTTACACTCCAAATTCACCCTTTCGCGAATCAATTTCACATCTTTATAAATCAATTTCAATCTTTTGCAAGCCAATTTCACCAATTAAGAATATTTAAAATTGATGAAAGTTGTTGAAATTGATTTGCAAAAGGGTGAATTTGGAGTGCAAAACCTGTAGAGAAATTTCATGAAAAATTTGATTCTGAACGTATAAAATGGTAAGAAATTGGAATGCTAGAGAAAGTAACGAGATAAAATAATAATCGACCCGTGCTGCTTGCATCAGGCCCGAATCGCCAAAGATCTAAAGGACCTCCGTGACCAGAGTGTGTTCGCGTTTTTTATGCTGAATGCCCTCTTCGTCCTGATCGTCTTTCTGCTGCAATTAAACAAAGACTTGTTACACGTGAAATGGCCATTCGGTATCAAGACGAACATCACCTATGACGGGACCACGCAGGAGGTAAAGACCGCTCCGTCCATCTCGCGTTTATCGTATTCCTTAAACAGTTCACGTCTTACGTACACCTGTCGTCGAACAGCGTTAAATATTTCCAGCAAAACATTTCGAATGCTCGAAAACTCTTCCAGATACAGATCCATTAAATTTCCACCGAATACTTCAACTGGACAGCCGATGTTTCATACGTTCGCAACATTTCAAATTATAAGTAAATTCGGCCAAAATCAACTTTACCGACCCTAAAATTAGTTGTTCAATGTTTTCTTTCACTATTGCTCAGATCATATAAATTACCAGCGAACGTATTAAACGATACAAACAAGAAGAGTAAGAACAATAACGGAACGAAACCGAGTTTACCCGAATAGCGTTTCAGCTCGGTGCGTGACGGATCAGACTGATTCGTGCGTGAAAAAAATATTACTAGACTGCGGATCTTTATGCAAAATATGCCCACTGATTGTGGGAAGCAGGTGTAAAATTAAAATTCATCTCAAACTTTATTGCATTAAAGAAAATATTACAATATCCTTCAATTTTTCTAATCATTTACCGTTTTACATTTCCTCCAGCCAGAATTTCTTCGTAAATGCATAAACATCCGCAGTTTAAATATTACTCTTGCATTAACATCCTGAAAAGAATGTTAAAATAAAAACCAAAGAAAATCGCAAGTTCATACATCGGCAGTCCAGCCGTGACTGTTCTAAGATTGACTGATCTAAGATCGAGGATCTTCTGGGACGAGAGTTTCAGCATTCTGATAGTTTTGCAATCAGCCCGTTCTGTTCCCCGCGCACGAAAGATATAGATAAAGCAGCCGAATCTGTGATGATCTCGCGAGAGGTAACGTAAGGAGTTCAAGGATCGACGATCGAATGGACGGAGCGTATTTTTTCTACATAAATCACTAACGTTTCTTCTTGCTTTGGCCCACAACAGGCTCGCATAGCTGCCGACCTGATCGAGCTGCGGAACAAGAGTGTGTTCGCGTTTTTTATGTTCAATGCGTTGTTCGTTCTGATCGTATTCTTGCTACAGCTGAACAAAGATCAGTTGCACGTTGTCTGGCCGCTCGGCGTCAAGACGAATATCACCTACATCGAGGAGACCTCGGAGGTACCTGGTTGTATTTCCAAAAGGGAATTGAGAAACAGAGATGCTGTCTCACTGATGCCTCGGGAGACTAACACCCCCGTGTGCTCCGCTACTCACACCAGAACATCGATGCTTATTTCTGATATATCGTCCTGTTACCGGTGTTAACGTTCGCTGATCGAAAGCGAACGATACCGTCGTCCGGCTAAATTGATGCTGATCCCCGAAGGATAAAGAACTTATCGCTGGACAGCGGATTTGATGCATTTATGACAAAAATGAATAGATGTAATTCAAAACAGTAACAACCAGACTGCGGATCTTTACGCACTGAACGAATGCTAGGGTATTAAATTTTTTATTTATTCGTCTACACTGAAAACAAGATTTCATTTGATTCCACTTTCTTCATATTTGCCTAAAAAAATTCGACAGAATTTAGCACGATTTTGATTTATTCTAGATCTACAAATGCTACCACCACGGAAAATAAGATTCTCATTTGATTCCACTTTCTGCAAATTTGCCTACGAAAATTCGATAGAATTTTCTACGATTTTTATATATTCGACATTCGATATTTTTATTTGATATTCCACTTTCTTAAGATTACGCTACTAAAATTGCAAATTCTATAAACATCCACAGTCTAGTAATAACATTAGTAGTATCTGAAAATACTGTTATATTGTTTTCAACCTATTGAACATATTAAGAAAGAAAAGACATTTCTATTCCGCCCAAGTTTGTTGCTATTCAGGTAGGAAGTATTTATTTTGCATCGAGATCCGCTGTCTGCTTATCTACGGCTCAGAATTCGCGACGGTCCCAGTCAACTGTAAATTCACACATCCGGTACGTTCACACTGGTTTAGTCGAAGCTGCGACATTGATGCAGTGCTTCAACGAGAGCACCGAAATATCTCCGTTATCTTCGGCTTTATCCTCCACACAGTGTTCCACACAGTTTTCGGTAGATTCCTTCTGAATAAAATCATTTCGGATGAAAAATCAATGTTAATAAACCTGGATAAAATGTTGAATTGAGCGATCACGGTGAGCAACGGAGCACATCGGAATATGGTACCCGGTGATAATCCTGCACTTGCTGGGACATGTCTGTGTTTTGTCAATAATGTGGATTATCGGCACGTGGCGAATTACCATTAACATGTTTGCACAGGTATTCCCAGAATGGAATCGAGCACGGGATGGAACCGAGAGTCTGGCTAGAAACTAGTTAGCTAAGTCACAAATAACATCGTCGCCTTTCTAATATTAACCCTGGATAACTATAATATCGCAATCCATAAATTCAAAACGTTCTACCATCGTTCAAGCAAACTGGTAAAACATTTTTACATTTTTTCTAAAATGTTCTTCTTGTTAACGAACTATCCCAGACGACAGTTGTCCAGGGTTAAGATCCCTGTGTCCTCATCCTCCATCTTTTTGTCCTCAGAATGACGATAGTCTTTATGTGATTACTCATATAGGATCTTTTGTCGACTAACAATAACCAGAGCAAGTCCAGAGAACAAGCACAAATCCAGATATTTAAACGGTTCGCTGTGTTTCAGTTTTTCCTGTTCAACATTGATTTAGTTCGCAATTTGATAAAAATTCCGAACGATCGTGGAATGCGTGGTATCTTGTTTCAAAGATGAAACGTGTTACGCGAATTTCGGGAAGAAGTTTTTACTGTGAAAAGTGGTAGTAACATCTGGATTAAATCGTGTAGCGGGTCGAGAGCCGATCTCTTTGTTAATTCGATAAAAATTGAACGATAGGAATTAGAACGGTGCTTCATGCTAACAAACATTGTCAATTCTAATAGCCACGCGTGCGTTCTAGTGCGAGATCAATTCAACAACAAATAAAAGCTAGCCAGAACTGTTCTGAATAGTATCTATTTATCAAAGTTAACTTGAGAAAATTAGTGAAAGCTTTTTCGTGTATTCATTTATAGAATCCCATTCATATACATTTATTTAGTACATTTAGGTTTAGTTAGAGAATTAGTAGAATTCTGAATGAATATTTCGTTTGATGTTGCCTATCTGCACAACTAAAAATTATTTCAGAAATTGATAAAAATAATGACTGTTTGTGTGTGTGTGTGTGTGTGTGTGTAATTGTTAGACTTCGGTCTTTATGCATTTCTGATGAAAATATCAAATGAATAAATTAAAATTTTCTTCATTTTTATTGAACTTCTTTTACTGACAAATGGTTCGAACAATTTTGATTTTGCATAAAGATCCACAGTCTAGAAATTGTTCAAATGTCGATCTTTACACTGGGTTGTAACGTGAATATATATATATGTTCAACAATAATATTCAAGTATACACGACCCGATATAAACGATCATTTTCATACTTAATTATTGTAAAAAGTGAAACACGAGAAATATTTCTTTCACGATTAAGGATGAAACAATGATCCACTGTATTACGCGTGTCCTTGTATTTTAGAAATTTTCTTGACGAATGCCGAAACATTTGCGGAATTATAAAACTTTGTTTAGGTGCTTATTCTCTCGATTTCTATATTGTCCATCTGTCTCTCGTGGCCCGGCAGCATCGACGCGTGCATATTGAAAATTTTCATCGTATTGTTTTTTCGTCAAACGCCGGTAGCACGTGCACAGTTTACGGGCCACGAAAGAGACAAAAGCAAAAGACATCACGAAACCCTGTCCCGTTCTCCGCTCACCTGCCTGAATACGAAGGAGGGAGAATCGTCACGCAGGTTTCCGTTTCACATACTTATGTGTCTAATTCCGATAATGCACTGCTAGGTATGACAGCAGAGGAGCACCACTAACGAGTTACTGTCGATGTAACTAAACGGTGGCTTACCCAATTCTACGTGTTTCAGGCGATTGTGTTACCAATTTATATCCTGCTCACACGAACGATCAATTTAAACGAGAGAATCACATGAAAAATCTTTTACAATTAATAGTCTGCGGATTTGATGCAATTTATTCGACAAATTTAAAAATTTCAAGAACATCGATGCATTAGTTGCAGCTGATCAACATGATCAAAGAACGAAAGAAATTATTACTTGGCCCTTGTTTGTTGCGGTTGATGCAAACAATTTTGTATTTTGCATAAATGTCCGCGGTCTAATAATTTGCAATTCAAGAAACGACAACTTACACAATTTACAGTGCAACTATGTTCGTATGAACAGGATTGGCTGTTTGCTTCATTGCTGTCTGTCTCGATAAATACGTGTCGTTTTAATCAGAAAAATGTCGGAAACGCGCCGACGAGAATTTCACGAAAAGTATCGTTGAAGAAACAATTTTTGGAATTGTGTCTGCACCCTAATTTTCCATTTACAACTACATGAAAAAGAAATAAATATTTCTGTGAGCTTGAAGCAGACAAAATTCTTTGCTATTCGAGAAATTTCAACTTAGACAGTTTATGGTGAAGTGTCACCTTAATCGGAATTTAATTTCAAGTCTCTAGCTCATCAGGAAGTTAGTTTAAAATCAATTGCAAAATTTGCCACCGAACAGACAGACAGACAGACAAACAAACAAGAAAGCGAGCTAATAAAAACGTGGTAAAAATGTGGTAAAAATGTGGGAAAAATTTGTTGGAACTTAGTATCCGTTTGACTGTTATTGAGCGACGATTATGTAGGCGACGAAATCAGCAATGACGCACGCAGCAACGAAATAACCCACGAGGCGTAAAGTTTTATGTGTTTCTCTGTCTTCTTCTCTGTTTACTTGCTAAGTTCGACGCGACCCATCCGTCACTGTCCGCTAACAATGGACTCCATTTCGTAGGTACACGTGACGAAGGAATACCTACAGCTGGAGCCGATCGGTTTGGTATTCGTATTCTTCTTCGCGTTGATATTGGTTATTCAATTCACCGCGATGTTGTTCCATCGATTTGGCACGTTCGCCCATATTTTGGCCAGCACCAGTCTGGATTGGTACTGCTGTAAGAAGGTACGTGTGCTGTCGACAGCCCGATTCTCTAATATGTATAGTTTCTAACTGATTATCCAACTTGGCCATGTTAGACCAAGGATTTGTCGGACGGGGCGTTACTCCCCAAAGATGCCGTCGAAATAGTCAGGGATCTGCAGAGATTAGATGGAATGGAGGGCGATTACGAGGAAGGCAGCGGCAGCGGTCCTGGCAGAAGGAAGACCATAAGAAACCTTGAAAAGAGCAGGCGAAAAACCCAGGCAATCAATACGCTCGATGTCGCCTTCAGACAACGATTCTTCGAAAAGAACGGTCAGTTTGAAGCTCAATCTCCATTTTTTTCGCACCGAAATTAATTAGTCATTGTTTTGAGTCTGCCCAGAGAGACTTCGGATCAGAGTTGTGCAGAATTGCAATTGAATTACTCCAGGAATTATAATTACAAAGTAATTCATATTGTAATTTAGAATTCAGATCTTCATTCAATTCAATTACAATGTAATTCGTAATTGCAATTAGAGTACAATTATAAAATACTTTGTAATTATATTACATCAATTGAATAATACGACGCATAGACAGCAAACAAGAATATGAATGAAAAACAAAACTATATCGCACTTCTTCAAAATTTTTGGCTATAATTTGGAGAGCTGTATTTTAATTATACAGTAAAGTCGCGATTTTTGTCAAACAGCCTGTGTACTGTACGGACAACTATCGTAAACCGACATTATTTTTTTTATGACTGCGTCTACCGCGCTGACCGCGCCGAGAGTTCAAAAGAAAGCCGAACGTAGAGAAGGACAGCAAGACAGTGGAGTGGGTAGGCACCTGACAACTATCGCGTACGCGGTCGTTGACAAATATCACGAGTTTCCTGTATTGTATTTCAATTACACATCTGATTGATACGACTGAGTAATTAAATTAATTGAAAGGTTTGAATTATGTCATTCAGTTACGACGTAGCTGAATTACTATGTAATTGAAATACAATGTAATTCAATTTCTTAATTCAATTACAATGTATTTGAATTAGCACAACTCTGCTTCAGATGTTCGCACATTTATACAGTGGGTGTACAAAGTATTCGTATAGCTTTCGAACGAAGATTTTAGTTCTTCCCTTGAAATTCAAGTTATCGAGGAACAATATCGAACGATGCGAGGGAGCTCGCGTAGCTCGCTCGAAGGGTGAGCGTTTAGAGTGGTTGAGATGTGGGAAATAATTGTGTGAGCGCACCTTTACATTCGGCGTCGAGAACACCTGACGGTTTGGAACGACGAAAATCGGTACAAATTGACGACGCGCCGTTACTCGGTAATGAATAATAACAATTTAGTGACAGAGCTTGACAGGTCGATTCGTATAAAGAATATTATTGTAATAGTCCCGGTTAATAAACTCCTTCATCCTGTATTTCATAACAGTCTTGATCGATTTCGATGAAACATTGTACAGGTACGTGTATGACTTACTTTTAGTTAGTAAAAAATACCAAAAAATACTCAAGCTGTTGAGTCGAATTTTGAAGAAGTTATTCTTTTTTTAAAATGTGTACGAACACTTTGCACGGCCACTGTATTTTCGAAAGAGGTTATTAACACTAGGTTTACGGAGGTCTAAATATAAATATTTCACATTAATTTATAAACATAACAAGGATGTGTCTATCCAAATTTGTTGGAAATTTTTCCGATAGTATATGTATACCCGAAGAATTAAATTTGGTAAATAATTCCTCATCTTTACAATCTTAATAATCGCAAATTAAGAATATTTGAACCTGTCATTTTGACGGGTCCCGTAAACTTAGTGTTCAAGTCGAGCTTGAAGTGCAAGTCTGGATTATAAAATGTCACTTCAAGGATTAATAATGTAGTTTCTCTTTCGAATTTTATTGAACAGGTCTGCCGAGGAACATGTCGACGAGACGTTCCGCGAAGGCTTTCAAGGCCTTCGAGGGCCGCAGAAACAGCATAATGGCGATGAGACGAAAATCGCAGATGCAAACTTTGGGAGCTAACAACGTCTACGGGGTCGCTGGGAATCCTTTGGGGATCCAAGGTCGTCCTTCAAGAAGCAGCCAGATTTCTGTAAAGGATGTGTTCGAGGGTCACCCGGGCCACACGAACACCGCCTACGAACCAGACGAGAATATCGGGAACAGCCTCAGACTTCAAAATTTAGGTCAAAGTACGTGGAGGGAGGCTAACACCAACATATGATGCGGAACTGTTACATGAACGTGAGTACATCGAGAAATCTGAGCTATCTTTGATTTTCACGATATAAAAATACGTGTATTTCAATTTAATCCTCGGCCGTCCCTCGCGTCGATTTGACACAATTTCCCCGAAATAAGTTATGCTGTTCTGTTATCTATAGGCAAATTTGTCCGAAGCTTCGTGGCTTTTATTTTCTTAAAGCGAAACACATAAATAAATTATTCATTAGTTATTTTATCGATCTTTTATCACCGTGTTGATTTGACAATGACAGGCAGTTAACCGTTTGCAGTCGGAGATATTTTAACTCGACAATTAAAGATTTCTTCTGATCTAGAATAATTCCATTGAATATGATTTTTTACATTTTATAGATATGAAATTGACGTAACTGATTGGATACCAACGTGTTTAATAATCTAAACTGTATTTTGAATAATGGTACAACAATTTTAAACAGAATGCACAAAATTGAAAAGAAAAATTTTATCAGTGGACTGCAGATCTTTATAATGTCGCTATTGTTTGCCATCGGTGGAAACGTATTCTGTAAAAATGAAAACCGGCATCTATCAAGCGGCTGGAACGGTTAATGCATTTCGCATGTTGGATTATTTGTGGAAAGGAATCGTTTATTGTTGCAATAGCTCATCGATCTCGAACCGTTAGAAAATTTCCACTTTTAAATCCCATCGGAGGAACTTCCCGGCATAGCTCGCGCAAGTATAGTAAAATGGACACGGAAGTGGCAAGTGGTTTGGCGTAACAGGGAAAAATGGTCTGGGAGCGATGAAGCGGAATGTACACTGATTTGTATACATCAGTTTGGCGAATGGCTTTGCTCCACCGCGGCGTAAGCCACGCTACACATCATTTTGCTTCTATTCGTACCATTCACCGCCCGGAATTTTAAACCAGCGCACAATGCGTTGTTGCTGCAATACAAATGCAATAACAAATCCACTCTGTTCCTGATGTTTTATTACGAAGCGCTCGAAACACGAAGTCTCCCCCAAAAAACACAAATCGCCATAAAAATGAATGAACAAAACGCTTGCGCTGGTAAACATTATCTTGTCTCTTCAATAATAAAAATATTCACGTTCTTTTTATCCATTTCTTCTTCTCTATTTTACTTACCGAAACATGGATCATTTTTGATAGTCCAGATAGGACAGTTTTTTTATAGTAATATTGAATAATTTCAATATATTTAACAATTAACATCTCGACTGTCACACCGCCATCCTGAAAAATTCAGTGACTCGGAGTCACCACTAAAAATTGCTGTACCATTATTCAAAACATTGTGTGCATTATTAACACTAGGTTTACGGAGCTCTAGGAATAATTATTTCACATTATTTGATAAACATAACAAGCATGTGTCTATCCAAATTTTTGACCATTTTTCCAATAGTATATACAATAGTATTAATAATTGCAAATTCAGAATATTAGAACCCGTCATTCTGACGGGTCCCGTAAACCTAGCGTTAAGTATGTTGGTATCCGATCAATTACTAAACAGATTTAAGTATCGTACGAGGTATTGTATCAATTTTACATTCGTACAAAAGAAATTAAAGTGGAAACATTTAATTTTCGAGTTAAAGTAGCTCCGACCCCAAAGGGTTAACTAATGATATTTCCAATGAAATATGAATTATTTAGAATAACTTAACATCACAAAATCTGTTGACTGTTTTAGTTGGCGCGTGACCTACAGGCATCTTCATCCTGCTGCGGAAAAATCGAAGGGAGAGAGAGAGGATCACGGCAATACTATACTTGGTTACGCTGAGGATAATGGAATCGAAAGATTCGATCTATACGCCAGCGCCTCCTATAGCAATAATCTATTAGTTTCGTAACGAGTATGACGTAAGAATGTCTAGAACAGAATGAAAAAGACTGCCCTTGTGTAGAATAATTTATGATTGAATGAGTGTTAAGCAGGACTGTCTCTAAACACTTTAACCCTCAAACCAACGAAATATCCTAAAACAAAAATAAGAATATAAATAAAAAGAAGCACAGTTTTGAGATGCTTATAGACAGTCCTGGGTAGGATTTCTTTTTTACTCGTGAAGACTAGATATTTAAGAATAAATGAACTGACCGGTGAATAAGTAAATATTATACGTAGGACAACTGTCGTATGAGAGTCCACGGTTCAATAAGATAACTATCGTAGGCGATAATTTAACGTAATTTACCGTTTTTTTTTTTTGTTAACTTGTATCGTATTAGCGAGAGGACACGCTATCACTTGTACGTGACAGTTATCACAGCGACGACGCTTACATTCCTTCTTTTTGCTCCCCTAAACGTGATACCGCTGTTAGATTGTTTAATCGACAGACCTCTTTTTGTACATATCGCGCGCTCGTACGTGTAAAGCGAGCTATGGAAAAGAAAAATTCCGTTGATCGTAAAATGGAATAAAGTTCGAGCGATCAACAACACCTCGCAAGTGATATTCATTTATTCTTGTCCTTTATCCCACGGTTGTCTGTCCAAGTTGAATGACAGCGGCCAAGAAGCGCTCTCCGCTGCGAACATTTCTACAATCGCTCAACTTTTTACACGGGCGTTCGATCGATTCGCGACGAAAACACTGCTGTCCGCTCTTCGACGCGTGTCCATTTGATTTTCATAGTAAAACTATCGCTTTTGCTCTCGAGAACATTTAAATAGAGACTAGTAAATAGACACAGCGCTTGAGAGTTTACGAGTATAGAAATTCTCGAATTTACCCGGTGGACACACAATTGTCGGAGTACTCTCGAGAGAAACTCTGGAGAGCACTCTGGAGCTTCTACATTCGATAGTACAGTCATTTCTAGCGACGAATTTCCACGTCCGGAATCTTTAATCTTAACAGAAAAATTGTAGAAAATCTTCTTTAAATTTTGATCAATTTTTTAAGAATTTTTTCAGAAGAACCGTTCAAATGCTGGTATATTTAGCACACTCGCGTACACGACTGATATTTCAATTTATTTTTCTTGAAAACGTAGCCTCCCGACGCAATTTTGTTATTCTTCATTTTCGTCTTATTTCCAGCTACAGAATCGACCTGACCTATTTTGTACAATGAATTATGACAGCGGATCTTTCTGCAAAATATAAATTTTCTAACCGAATTGCATCAATCTGGAGGGAAATAGAAATTTACCTTCTTTTTTAATTCTTTTAATATTTTCACTATTTTAAATCGCACCTACTCATTTTTGTTATAAATGCACTCGGTAGACTATCGAATTGAGAAACGCTTCCTACGCGCGTACTATTCAGCTCATGAATATTAAATTTGGAATTTTTTCGAAGACGTGAACAGAATTTGATATCACGTTAAGTAGTTTTGCAAATTTAGGAGGAAGCTTTAGGGAGTGGGTGTTTGACGGAGTGCCTCGGTCATGCATACTAAATAAGCCATCATCATGTAATCATTGATTGTTCGTTGTAAAGTCCATCCTTGATAGAATCCTTCTGGAGTTAGTGCCCAGTTTCCTACGAGGTAAGGGTACGTGGCTACTAATGCGTAATTGTTAGCTACTAAATATCTGGAACAAATACCAATTTATTTCTCCAATATTATATATTAAACGATAGATCGTTGCATAAGAGTGAGGTAAGTTATAATTACGCGAAATGCCCGCTAACAATCACCTGCATAAGTAAAGTGGTTCTGGACATGTACGGAATCCTTCCAGTAGAATTGCTGTGCAATCGTTGAGCATCTTCCTGAAACAATTCAATCTTGTTACTTTTTAAATAAATTTGTAGTTCGCAATCTTTCGGTGCAGAACATCGTTCGATTATTTATTTCAAGAGTCGGTCGAGAATTCTGAAAATCATTCGGTGAACGTTATCGAAATCCAAACGCTATAAATCATCTGGAAGGCTTGCTAAACGTTTTTCGCCGTGAAAATTTGCATCCACGACTTTGCGTGTTAATTAATCATTTCATAATATTTAGAATCCGGCGATATATGAAATGACCTTCGGTAATCCACGTGTCCTATGCGGTTGAACTATTTTTAGAAAATACTCGCGACAGAAAGTTGTCTTTGCAAGACATTGTTTTCATTTGGAAATCTTTGTCGTACTTGAACGCAGACCGAAACTCTTGTTACGTCATATGACATGCGGTATTGGCTATCCAAACATTCGCAAATTGGTTCGTACTGAATTTAATAAAAAATTTAATACTTGTGGCTGTGTAGACAATGCCCAGTAGAATTTCACTACCTCGGCAATCGATACACCGGTTATAACGCAAGCACCAAGAGCACAGCGTTTATGATGCCAATATAAAGAGTAAATTAAACTGGTCACACTGAGAGTGCCGATAATTTCGTCCAACCAATTACTTTTGTCTTTGTTCATCTCCTCTTCGAGCTGTATAATCACTGGATCGAAAGCTGAAAAAAATTATTATATGGTTATGATTAGACAATTTTCAATTTTTCTAGGCAAATTTTAAGAAAGCGGAATTAAATAAGAATCTTAATTCAGTGGTGGTAGCCTTCGTGGATCTGGAATAAATCAAAATCGTAGCAAATTCTAACGAATTTTCGTAAGAAAATTTGAAGAAAGTGGAATTAAATGAAATCGTATTTTCAGTGGTAGCTTTTATAAATATGGAATAAATAAAAATCGTAGCGAATTCTAACGAATTTTCGTAAGGAAATTTGAAGGAAGTGAAATTAAATGAAATCGTATTTTCAGTGGTAGCTTTTGTAGATATGGAATAAATAAAAATCGTAGCGAATTCTGTCGAATTATTGTAGGCAAATTGTAAGAAAGTGAAATTAATTAAAATCTTATTTTCAGTGGTAGAATTTTACACTCCAGCATTTCTAGACAATTTTTAGACGTCCATAAATGCACGAAGCTCCGCAGTCCAGTTATGATTTTCTGTAATCGAGAGAAATAAGAATTTTTATTTCGCTTTACTCACCGTATTCTTTAAAAAACAGTTTATACATAAGAGCGAACAGAGACCGTGCACCGATCATCGCAATGCCAGTACACGCGCACACAAAATGCGGCAGAAGTTTATGGTATTCATTATAAGAGTGCTTTATCAACGTGTATATGCAGGACTCGCAAGTTAGCAACAAATACGAACAGGATAAAATGGATTCCAATATCATAGCATCGTATCTCTGAACGCATAAAAAGGCACTTTGAGCTTTCTGTGAAATTTCTTGGATTCTAAGGAATCATTTATTTCTTTACATTCTTCTACATTGCACCCTTGATCTCCGCGATCGACGTGAACACAATGTTTAACATTACGTTTGCAAAAGTATGACGTTGTTCAGTATCGATATCGATTCGCGTTGAATGTATTTCCTAACACGGTTATCGAAGAGAGTTGAGACGGAAATGTTTCAGCGTGATAATTTCTGTGACAGGATGATTCGAAATAGTTTTGATAAGCATGCGTTAAAAGAGTGCGACATCATTTACGAACGTGCGTGATATGACGCTATGCAAAATATATTCCTTATTGTGATTTGCATGTTGATTGTGATGTACATGGTAACAACGACGAACGATGTAACCGTTAACATTTCCGAGTGCACTGACAATAATTCGATGTACTGTAACAATATCAATAATATCGCTGCAATGAACACCACTGTAAGTACGAATAACTAGAAATAATTCTCGTGCATTGCCATTGACGATTTAATTAGCAAATCTGAGAGAAACATTTAAGAAAATATACGATTAACGATCATAACCAATTGGCAATTGCTGCGAGCATCGACAACCAGTGATTTCATTGTTAGTATCACTAAGCAACATTGTGTATTATAGAATGTTAATTTTTATGCTACGGCAACAGCGATGAAATTGGAAGAGGATGTTTATTTAAATCGGAAAAGAATCGATTTGGATTTGCCAGAAACAACGAATTTGTCCGCAATTTTCGACGAGTGGCGGATTAGTATGACCGTAGAAAATTATAAGATATCATTAGGAAAAAACGTTTTCGACGATAACAATAGGAAAATGATCCCCGAGGAGGCACGATTCTCTTTGAAGAACAGTATTCCGTCCAGACACCACGAAGTCAGTTATCCTTATCCTTTTACAGATTACGATCATCCTCATTTCTCCTTCGATTTCCCATCCGTTCACACCTGCGACGGGCATCACCGGCTCGCCAGGAATCTAAAGTCGATACCAATTAATTACGAATCCAATTTAAGGCATAATCGTTGGAAATCAAAGAGAGCGAGAAGATCGTCGAATTTGTTTTTCCGTGGGAAAAAGAGAAGACCGGATCGAAACGATTTAAAAGAACGAAGTCTCGAGCAGCTTGGTAAATGGAATAATACTTTTTTATTCGCGAAGTTGTTGAAGATGTCGCAGACCACGCGGAATAAAAGTGAAGCTGGTACCTCGCCGATTTTTGTAAGATTTCCACGGTCGTTGCTCTCCAAGTTCATTACCGAACAAACGACTAATCCAGAAAAATGGAGAAGGAAAAGAGATGTTGAAGAAACGTCCAATGGAAACGAACGTGATACGACCGAACGTGGCGAAATAAAGGGTGTATACAAGGATGTAATTAACATTTTGGTCACAACTCACGATCCAAATGTCGATTCGCAGTTGACGTATAATACCGAGCACATGCGAGAAATTGATTTTTTGGGGACAACTTTGAGTTGGCTGGACCAGCAAACTAGTACTGTCACGCTGTCAGATGATGTTACCCAAGAAGAAGAAGGAACGATAGTTGGAATGACTGAAACAGATATAATTGTACCAACGACAGAAGAAATTACTACTTTTGTTTCTACGACGCCGGCAGAAACAACAATTCGTAAAACGACACTGGAAGAAACAACTACGGTGGTAGAAATTACAACAACCGTAGCACCCACGACAGAAGAAATAACTACAATAACCGAGGCAGCTACGACAGAAGAAATTACGACTTTTGTTTCTACGACACCGACTGAGACAACAATTCGTGAAACAACATTAGAAGAAACAGCTACGGTGGTAGAAACTACAACAACCGTAGTACCCACGACAGAACAAATAACTACAACAACCGTAGAACCCACGACAGAACAAATAACTACAACAACTGAACCACCTACGACAGAAGAAATAACGTTTTTTGTTTCTACGACACCGACTGAGACAACAATTCGTGAAACAACAATAGAAGAAACAACTACGGAGGTTGAAACTACACTAACCGTAGAACCTACGACAGAAGAAGCAACTACTTTTGTTTCTACGACGCCGAAAGTAACAACAATTCGTGAAACAACATTAGAAGAAGCAACTTCGGTGACAACAACTACAAGAACCGTGACACCTACGACAGAAGTAATAACTAGAACAACCGAATCACCTACCACAAAAGAACTTACTACTTTTGTTTCTACGGCACCGACAGAGACAACAATTCATGAAACGACATTGGAAGAGATAACTACGTTCGTTCCTGCTGCAACAACAGCAACTACAACGACGGAGCAAATAACAACTGTGGTTTCCACGACGCCGACTGAAACAACCGTTCCTGAAACGACATTG
>CM052191.1:11485027-11514678 GCA_028455805.1 Lasioglossum figueresi
GTGTCGACTGTTTCTTCCTGGATCGAAACTGAAACGACGATTAGCTTGGCTACCGAAGAGACGTCGACGATCGAGGAGATCGAAGGGAACGTCACTCTTCCGACTTACAGTGCTACAACCGAATCTGTTTGGGTAGAAGAGAGCACAGAAGAGACGACAACGGGTACGGAAGTCTGGGGTCGAACCACTGAGGTGTACACTTTGAAATCCACTCCCGAATACTCGACAGAGTACCTGCCTCCCGATTATGGCGACTACACAGGCACGCGGAGGTACACCGAGGAGGAGCCGATGTTCACGGGTGTGACGAACCAGGAGCAGAAGCAGATTCGTCACCAGCAGATAAAGCAGCAGCTGCTGAACCGGATTGTCGACCTGGAGAACAAGGAGAAGGAGATTAGCGAGAAGGAGGCTGTGTTACATACGGAGGAGAAGCTGTGGGAGGAAGAGAAGCACCATCGATTGGAGGCGATACTCGAACGAAAGAGAATATTGGAAGGTCATGGTCGTTTGACCTCGATCGCCGCCGTGAAACCGTCGACCGTCGCGGGACAGAGGCCCGCAACTCGCGAGGGAGTCGAGTTGGTGACATCTGTAACTGGCGAAGACACGCTGCAGAAAGACGTGAAGAACTTGCAGAAGAAGTTCCACGACATAGAGAATCGGCTGACGTCGAGGGAGGAACATTTGAAGGAGAGGAGGGAGAAGTTGGACAGAGATAGGGAAGAGTTTGAAAAGAGACTACGGGATCTGGAAAACAGGCCTCTGAGCGAGGTTGAAGCTGTATTGACCACGTCAAAGGTGGGCAAAACTGTGGTGACGTATACCACGCCAGCTGTTTCGCAGTTGGCTCCTACCGAGAGGACAACGGTGGAGATTCACGAGTCAACTGAGGAAGGAGGGGAGACTGTGAGCAGGAAGTTGGTGACGGAGATCGAAGAAGAAGAAGATTATGATGAGGATTACACCCTGCCTCTCTATACGAGACACCACTATGTCACGCAAACGATTTGTATGAACATGTTCGAAAAGGGAGAGCACGGGATGGTGACGAAGATGATGTGCGTGCCGCACGTTGACGATGGCGTGACGAGCAAGATGAACGTTCAGAAGAAGCCTGTGAAGATTGACGAACTGAGACTGGAGGGGCACGAGTGGACGGAAGGCGCGATCGTCGAAGGGTATGGCAGCACTTATGCTGAATTGCAAGTGGAAACTCCTGTAGGGTTTGATAGCGAAGTTCGCCCTAAACGAAGCAACGTTTACGAGGTCTCTGATCGAGGGTGGATAAGAAGCACCGAAGATGAACAATGCCGTAAATACGGAGCTGATCGTACAGATTACGAGATCGAGGATTACATCGATTGCATGTTTCCGGAGTTTAACGCCAGCACCGAATCGTATGTGTAGAGATACCTGTTCCGCGAGTATATATATACGCGTGGCACGTGAACCGTGTAGTAAGAAGAATTCGATCGAAAAACAATAACGAATCAGTGTCGGACTCGAACGCGCCGAACGAATCCTTATTCGTATTCACGGATCCTTAACACCAGGTTTACGGAGGTCTAGAAATAACTATTTCACATTATTTTATATAAACCTTACAAGAATCTGTCAGTCCAAATTTTTGGCCATCTCTTCGATAGTATATACCCCAAGAAACAAATTTGGTAAATAATTTCTCGGGGAAGCTTCATTACAATAACTGTTTCCTTAATCTCGATCGACAACTTGTAAATAACTGAAATTGATGCTTTCGGCTCAAAGATGGCCCATTTGGCCAATCGATATTTGACGGTTAGTTTGAACCGAACAAAAACCTCCTGGTACACAAATTACCACTGCTTAGGTACAATGTAAAATTCTAGTAGTTTATTAATTAGCATTCAGTATGCTTACGATGTAATAATGGCCGTTTACCCATATTGTTATTAGAAAGATCTTTCTAATAATCTCTCGTGCCGAAACCATCAATTTAAGTTACTTCATTACAATCTTAATAATCGCAAATTAAGAATATTAGAACCCGTCATTTTGACGGGTCCCGTAAACCTAGTGTTAAATTCTTACTACACGGTTCACGTGCCACGTGTACACGTGTATTTTCGTACCCGTTCAAAACCACGATCTCTAATCGTATGGCAGGATTATGGCAGCGAGGCAATACCGTGATTGCGAGATGCGTTTTGCGAAGAGAAAGGTGCTACAGAGTAACGAAGCCAAGGATCATGGAATTGTTGCGGACGACGAGACAGGGAGCGGATCGGAGGAGGAGAACAATTTCGAAGGAAATGATGAAATTGGTACAGTGGACGACGGATGGGATAATGAACCTACGCAGCCTCTCGAATACGAGGACTACGAGGAACCTAGTTCATCGGAACAGGATGAATCTGGCCAGGATAATTACCCGACGAAGTCCTTGGCTGTTGACGACGAGGACAAAGCAATTCCTGATCAGTATGACACGGACCAATACTCGGAGGATGCGAAAAACGAAGAGTACGAGGATTATCCGAAGCATGTAACAGAGAGGGTGTACGAGGACAACTATCAGGACTCTGATGAGTTTACGACGAAAGGTTTGATATCATCCTGTACGAAACGAAGGGTGTGCGTTCGTGTAAAAATTTTCTAACGGTTCGAGATCGGTGAGCTATTGCAACAATAAAGATTCGTTTACACGAATTATCCAACACTCGAAACGCATTAACCCTTCAAAGATTTTCAAGTACACCGGTTTATTAATTTCTTTCTGGTATTAGACGCTTTTTTACTCGAACCCATACTCTTTGCTATGCACTTCCTCTACTTATGAAAAAGCAGATTTAATTTTTGTTGGAACCATTTTTCGACATCTCGTCTATCTCATTACATGAAATAACATCACCCGTGTAAAAACGGTCTGCGAAACGAGCGAACAACAGATTAAAAGATTTTTCATCGAGTTCCGTCATTTTTCGAGAATTTTCGTATTCCACGGAATAATTCGGCACTCCGTAAAATTAAAGATTACTGCGTAACAGCGAGTGGTTACATAATTAGAGCCGGTCGCGAGAAATAACGGATTTACTTTGAAATAATGCAGTTTTAAGGGAAAATGTAGATTTTCGATAATGATCGTATTTTCATTTTATTTTTACAAGGCCGCGAAGATTTTCAGGAAATTCCCGCTGCATTACCATATCTGTTTATTCGTATTTTCCATCATTAACAAGACCGAGAAAACAATTTTAACGTTTTTGCGGAGTGGTTTGCAGCGTTAATAATGAATTTTTAAAAATATATTTATCGTAGACACATTAATCGATTTACCAGAATCATTATTAGTTCAATTAACAGAAACTGGGGAGTTGAACAACGATTTCGATACTCCGAGTGAAAAAGACCCAGGCATCGGCGTCGGTGAATTTTTCGTATTTAATGAATATCCTCGCTTAAAGCACGCTTCATTCTGTAATTGAAGTGTCAATGTTATGAAAGCTGGAGAACAGAGTAATTAAACTGAAAATCTAGAGTGGTTTTTTTTATTTACATTTCTGTCTTGTGGGTGAAGCGTTCGGCAATAGTTAGAAAATACGAGCGACAATTTGATACGATAACATAAAACACAAAATCAATTAAGGTATTGGCTTTGTTCTTTGGAGATTAATAATTAAGTTACGCGCCTAGATATCGACAACCCAATTAACAGAAGTGCGCGTCGGATAGAGTGTGCGTAGGGGGACTCTGAGTTCTTAATTTTCGTGTTAATTTTCCATCTGGTATTAAACATACCATATTTTATGCATTGACAAGATACAAGATATATTCACAAAATTTGTTTCCACATTTTTATAGCAAGTGTATATATAGCAAAAAATTTTTTATAGCAAAAATATTCTTCATGCTTCTCTCGGTTTTCTGATGTTTTTAAAATTCTGATATCTTAAATATATGTACAGTGCTTAACCTAAGTATTAATCTAAACTCTTAATAAAGTATTAATCTATTTGCGTAAAAAAATCATTAGTTTAGGAGATATTTTAATAAATATTTACATTGAGAATTCTTGCTCTCCTACTACATTATCACATTGAATTCATATTATTGACCAGAGAGTCGAGATTTCCTAACAAATTATAATTAAAATATCTCTTAAACTAATGATTTTTTTACACAAATAGATTAATACTTTTTTGTAAAGAATATGAAGGAGCATCAGCTGATGCAATAAAAAATATATGATTCCATTTAGAAAAACAATAATGGCCTTCGTATGTCCTTTACACGTCTACCTACAAAAAAAAATGTACCATCAGAATGTGCCCCTCTCAAAACCATTCAACTTCATCTGAAACATTGTTTGCTATGCGTAATAATAATGACGTAAATCTAGATGGCAAAATGTGGCGCCCCACCCTGTATAACTTACCTAGATTTATAAAATACGTGTTCTAAATTTTCATTGCAGGCACAGATAAAAAATTTTAAAAGTCGTTAACTCTACTGTTTCCTTCGCAATTGCGACCGATAAGAATTTTCCAAAAATAGGTCCAATTTTGAAAAAGTGATTCGTTTTTAAAAGGTGTACGAATACGCTGTACACCCGCTGCATAAAATCCGCTGCGTTGCGCCGGGAACGCGATCAAAGACCTTTTCCAATGATACCTCGCGAACGGATGATCTCTAACTGCAATCTGTTATTCAATCGGCAGCTCTTTCTGCAAGAATATAATATCAGAATCGTAATTTTCAGCGTTGAAGTCAACCAAACGACCACCACCTGGTCCCGAATGGCCGACAGAATCGATTACGCAGTATCAAATAGGCGGCACCAGAACGTGGATCTCAAGCAACGAAGCAGATGAAGAGGACCAGGAACAATCGACCTGCTACAACATCATTCTTTCTGGACACAAAATATTTTAGAGAATCGCATACGTTCGCGTAGGCGAACTAGTTAGATTTTAAAAAACCGAACAATTTAGAGGTAGACAAACAAATAGATCTCCGCAGATCCGTATAAATAGCAAATTGTAATGTACTTAGGAAAGGTTACTTTTGTGATATCTTTTTGTTGATAATACCAAGGAGCTTCTGGGATAATGTTAATGTGACATAATCAACTAAGAACCCGCAGTGAGAAGTTACATGTAAAAAAAAACCAAACCATTGTACATATGTATATATACACTTGGAATTATACACGAATGGGAATGATGCGAATTTTAAAGTGAATTTCAGTTCGGTCGTTTCGTAATTGGTTAATTACATTTATTCCAGGTTTTGGGATGTTATCGTTGCGCTTATAATCTCATCCGCGCCGGATGCCGTAACCACGGTCCTTTTCACAGGAAAACCAGAGTGGTCTCTCAATATTGATAACGAAGTTTATCTTTCTCGGAATACGGTTTAATACACATCGTCTACATACATAAAGTTATGCTCTTGAACGGACTGGTACACTTAGCGTTGCTGTCGAAAAAGATTCTGTTCAGAGAAATTATTCTCTTTCGAGGGGAAACATTGTTTCAAAGATTCTTCGGAAGATGTTGGAGATGATATATTAATTTTTCCACGTTCCATTGATCGTTTTACTTTTTCAGAGCATTTGCAATTCTAAATCTGTCGGATGCCGATAGCACAGTGAAGCTCGATAGAGTTTATTCAGATTTTTGTTTTATATGTAAATCAAGACGTATCTTTCGACATGAACGATCTTTATGCTGTGTAATCTTTTTTACACTGTGCACGTGAAATCGAACCTGTTTTCTCACGCGACGTTCATTAGCAATTTCTAGAATACAGATGAATTGGATAATTTAAGAACTGTTTTGAATAATGGTACGGGAATTTCGAGTGCAAAGGGCTGATACGGTGTTCAATGAAAATTATGCCAATTGACTAATTGTCTGTGACTCGCTTCGAAGAATCCGCGATGCACGGAGCTTTTCGCGGTAGCGGAGAAAAATTGTTCGTCGCGGCTGGAAGTGGCTTTCAGTATCAAGCATCAAGACGATGCGATGGAGCGGACGTTGACGATAGCGGCGTGCGAGCCATTGCCGGCCTCGGAAAACGCAGGATCAGTCGTCGAAAAGTCGCCTATCTATCAGTTTCGTGTACCACTCGCGATCGTTTCTGGTTGATTCCCGAAGAACGTTGATCCACACTCGCAGTGAATCGAATAAGTAATCAATTTACTAAACATAATATTTTTTACTTGAATCACTTTGTTCGTCGTGAGTGATAAACGAGGTACAACATATCGGTAAGATGAGAGAAAACGTGATCGTGCGTGCCCTGAAAGTATCAATTTTCTTCTGGGTAAGTCCCTTAGCATTCTCATGAAATAATAGTTCTTGCAAATTATTGATAGATTGTAAACTATTGCGAACCATTATCAAAGTATTTGAACGAATTAAGAATAGTGTTCTACGTGAATTACAACGAACTGTGGAGTGAAATAGAAATCTAGTTCCTTCCGTAACGCGTTCAACAGGTTGAAAATGATATATCAGTATTTTTAAATTGACTGTTTTAAATTACATCTATTCAATTCTGGCATAAATGAATAAAATCCGCCGTCTAGCGGTGATCAGTTGTTTGTGATATTATATTTTCGATAAGACGCGAATGTTGCTCGTTTGTTTGGCAATAATCTTTCGTCGAAGCACTGTTCAACGTCAGAGTAAATTCGTGTCCGGAGCTGAGCGATCTCAGGTCACCAACTTACCGGAAGTCTCAAAGCGGGAGTTAGTCATTGATTACAGAGGAGTTTGACCTTTTCCTCGTGCCGAACATCGACGAGATTAGCTCTCATTGAAATTCTTCTGCGATCATATTCTCTCTAATTTTCGCTTGCATTGTTATTAGCAACTTCGAGAGTGAAAATTAGGTTGCAGCTGAGAAGTAATTTACAAGCGAAGAGAAAATGTTTATTTCAGAATATTGTTTCGATGTCGAACACATTTACGGCTCGAAAGCTTCAAGGGAAGGTTTCCTAAATGCTCAAACGTATCCACATCGATGACAAATCAAATTTCGATATGTTTCTGTTGCAGCTTTTGAACAACGTCCACTGTCAGATGCAATGGTACGAGCAATCCTATCACAGTTACTTAAACTACAAAAACCTCGACAAAGAACCTTCGGTGTCGGGGAGCGACGTGTTCGACGTCCGTATTTCTCCGAGAATTGGTTTGAGGTGGCCTTTCAGTCCACAAAACGGAATTAAAGGAACGCCGCAACCTCTCGTCAACGATAAAAGAGATGGTTCGTTACTTCGACGCTCGATAAATATTGTAATGCCATCTTTAATGTTCCGGACACGTTCTTGGAACTTCGTAAGACCTTTTTACACGTCTGTGCCGGGAACGACTATTTTTATTCAAAGCGCCTCCGCAATGCGAGGAATAAAAATATGGCCAAAAATTTTCGTTAGACGTGTTCTTGTTATTTTCATAAATTGAATAAACGATTCCATGTTCGAACAATTTTCCAGAAAACAATGCGCTGCCGAACGACAAGTTCGTCTTTCCCGACAACATATCCGGAAATCTGGAAGTTGCCTCGGTTCCCGTTTGCAAAGGGACAACGTACTGCGAGGATGATTCGGATTACCCCATGGAATCAGTGAGCGCGGCGATCACGAAACAGAATCTCCCGCAATTCGAAAACGTCGACGTGGTTAGTATTCTTTCGGAAATGCATTCATTCAAATTGCAAATATAATTGAAGGAAGATATGACAGATTCATTTCATACCGTTCTCTTACTTTTTGTTTCTTAGATCGATGTCAGTTTCCGTTGGCACGACATTCTCAGCGAGTCGCTTTGCATATCCAACGTGAGTCTGATCCGATTTATTCCTTATTAATTCCTTCGGAATGTCTATGTAAACGTTTCAATCTTCAATCTCGCACGAACAGTGTGCTCGAACGAATTCTTGTCGAAGGAATTAATAGAAACTTCAACAGAATTATTATTGTTCTACTGCACAGAGTTAAAAAATGATGTTTGATAAATTGTTGAAAGAAAATATGAATTTATACGCAGCTCCTGTTTCTTGGCATCGATGCAGAAAAATTTCTGTTACACGTAAAAATTTACAGTCTATTAACCGTACCGCGACCGGTCAAATGACCGCTTTCGCATTGTTTATTTTTCAATTATCGAAATTATAAAGATGCGTGTGCTTCCATTCGAAATGATTCAATAAATTTCTTTATTCGAGCACGTATCGTTATAAAAATTGTGGAAAATCTATATAAATTCAGTCTTGTAATTTTGATAAAACAATATATGTATATCTGATACATTTTGTACAAGGAAAGGTTATTGTTAAGTGTACTGAACAGATGAAATTTGACGCAGTGTTACTTCTCTTTTTAGGAGAAAGTGATCTTTCCAAAGGCCGCAGAGA
The DNA here is from genome assembly GCA_028455805.1 of Lasioglossum figueresi. Classification (NCBI taxonomy): domain Eukaryota; kingdom Metazoa; phylum Arthropoda; class Insecta; order Hymenoptera; family Halictidae; genus Lasioglossum; species Lasioglossum figueresi. The sequence goes on from CM052191.1 coordinate 11,493,434, forward strand.
CCGTAGACAAACAATGGTTGCGCGTCGTCAACCACCCGAACTACACTCAAGGAGTACGAATCGAGACTTGCAGGTCAGAATATACAGAATTTATTTTCCTGTTCGAGATCGCTGTTATTTCATTGTCTCTTTGTATATACAGCAACGCGGGAGGAGAGTGCAAACTGATCGAAGGATTCGCGGCCGGTTACACTACTCTTTGCGAGCAGAAATATATTTACCGTCAACTGGCAGCGTTCAACAATGGCAAAATTGAACAGGAGCTCTTCCGATTCCCGACCAATTGCTGTTGCCAGATTAAATTCCTGGGCACTTCCCAGCGAATGAGGACCGACCGATCTTACAGCCCTCGAAACACTGATAACGACATAATCATCATTTGATGTAGCTAATTTGATATCACGTTAATTTTATCTTATCAAGATATCATTCATTTTTTATCATTTGGTGGTCCGTCTGGTCTTCATACATGCGAAAGGACCAAATTTTTAATAAATAAAATCACAGTTTTTATCCTATCCTCTTGAAGCAAAATAATTGATCTCGATAATAAATTGCGACGAGAAATGTTTCGATAGACAACGCGCGTTGTTACATTGAATTATTATTTTATTACACTGAAAGAACCGATTGGAATAAGAACCAATTTTTTAACAGATAAAAGCACGCTTTACCCTATCTTCTTAAAGCAAATAATTGATTTTCTCTTTCCACGTAAGTAGAAGAAATTGCGACGAAAAATGTTTGGACAACGCACGCTATTAAATTGAATTATTATTTTATTACTCTGCAAGCACCGATTGGAAAATGACACGGCGGCTGAAGGAGTGGTGATAAGGAAGGAGGTGGCAGACATAAATTACATCTACCTATAAAACATGGACAAGAAAACATGTCTCAAGGCAAGAACCAGGGGATGGGTCAGAGGAAATGATCTCCGCAGGATTTCACCCTGGCGGCGTAGCAAGGAAGAGGGACGATGAGAACGGAAATGATCTTCATAGCATTATACTCTCGGAACAGGATGCTTATTATTAATATCTAATTTGATGGCTCTCTACTGGTGAAATTTACAACACGGATTACAACTTTTGGAAGTGCAAGAAGATTTGTAGACTAATAAAAATGCACTCTAGCCAAAAGTAAATATTTTCCTTGATCCGATTTCTGCGAACCTATTTTTAGTACATGAATTTACAGGTCGCTGTTACTATAAATACACTGACACGAATTTCCATGCGACGATTGGTCTTATTAGTCATGCGAGAGAGTGAATGAACAGGAAAATAAATAAATACGATTTATCGAGGAAACGAAATTTCCTCTAAATTTAGGTGAAGTTTCATCATCTCGATATTCCGAGAATCTCGAGTAGATCTCCCTATTTAACATCTTGGTTATTCACGAGAAGTAATCTTCGAGTGCACTATACGTTTTCCAGCTAAATATTCATGGGTGGAGAATACGTTTACAGTCGGACACGATTCGGCATCGCTGACTCTTGAAAGTTGTTGTAACGAGAACGAGATCACGTTGGATCTATCCTTAATTTCTTAGAAAGACTTCTGTAAAATGTAAATTATCGCGCGAACAATACAGGGTGAGTCCGAAGAAACAGAACATCTAAATAACTACGTTACTTGTCGTTGTACAAAAAAACTTCTTAGGACAAAGTTATACTGTTTAAAGGGCTACATGTAACGGTGTAAGGGAAAAAATTTTCAAGGTCATTTTTTTATGAGGTTTCCAGGTCATCGATGTGTTTTTAAATGGAACAGGAAGATACATCATCTTCGTTAACGTAATGTTGTAGCTGACAAAATAACGAATTCATCCATGTAACAGAATATGACCTACAAATGACCTTCAACCCAGACAAGTGGAATAAACAAAATTCAACGTGTAAGATTAATTTGCTTTATTTCTGTTACGCAAAATGTTCAAATGGTCTCGCAAGGATTTTGCAATTTAAAATAAGATTAAATAATAACTAGTGGTCCACCTAAATATCACCTTCATCTCTGATTACGTAACAAATGTTTTTAATGCGGCGTAAGTGGTCTCGCAAGGATTTTGGAATTTAAAATAAGGTTAAATAATAACTAGACTGCGGATGTTTATGCAATTTGCAATTTTTGTGCACGAATTTTAAGAAATTCGAATCGAATCAAATCTTATTTTCTGTGGTGGTAGCCTTTTCAGATCTGAAATAAATTAAAAGCGTGCTAAATTCTGTCATATTTTATATCCTAGCATTTTTTTTAAATTTCGAAACCGATAATTCTATAAAGATGCCATCTCAAGACGATAAACGAAATTACTTTCCGGACGACTTAATACAATTTTAAGAAGACCGAATGAACCTGCAGCTTCAGGATGACTGTGTGTTTGTTTCAGCGTCTTAACAATGGCGGCTACTGCAATCTTGGGGCAAAGATCCTGCCACAAAAAGCATTCGTCAGCAAAAATATCCTCCCTATCGGCAGCAAGCAGCGAATGAGATGTTCTTTAAATACCTCAGCCTCATGATCTCATTAAAAGGTGACGACGCAATTTATCTGACTTGCCCAACGGAAGCAGTGGCTCTTAAAACGAAGAAATGAGGGAAATCCCAAGACGTCTCAGGTGCTACTTCAACGTCCACAGAAATTTTCCAATAACCATCGAAGGAAATGATCCACAATCATAGAGCACGATAATGTCGTAAAATTTAATTTAGGAGACAATTAATTTCACTCGAGTTGCAATTCAGGTAGACATTTTTTATTTTGCATAAAGACCGTATACTCAATGGTATATTTAATCCACCCCTCTAGCTCTAATAGATCTCGCGATATTCTACCAAATATGTTGCCGACCCCAAAGTGCGAGGGCTGTTTCGCCCACGAAATATGAACTATGGCCTACTAAAAAGAAAATATGTGTGTAATATTTCTGCAAATACTACGTCCTTCCAACGTTTCATTATGATCTGGAGATGTCCCTTGCAGATTGTGCCGTATGAATATATACGAACATAATCCACAACTTCACCCATTCCACGCGATAACAATTTAAAGTCGGCATTAGCATACACATTTACAAGGATGTTGACGGCCCAACACATTTATCGCGTCCCATTACTTTTTATTGAATTTATTATTGGTGTAGGATGTGCGAAGAACAAGATCACAGATCACCAAAACGCAGTTCTCCTAAATGTCGCAACAAGTGTTTTCAACACAATTTTGACCAATTGCAATCCTTGAAAAAATTTCTTTCCTCTGTGCAGACAATTGATACAGATCGACAAAACGTATTTGTTGAATTGTCAATATAGGCCCACGTAAAAAAGTTTTTTCGTATCCTTTCATTTTTTTTCCGTCGCGCCGACCAATTGGAGTTTTTTCAAAACATTTTTTCCGCGTCGTAAAAATCGTTGTAACCGCTAAAAACAAAAATCGGAGTGGTACGGCTCAAAAAGCAACGGTCCTTCAAAGAGTGTGTGTTAGTATTAGTTTTATTCACTGTATTTGCACAGAGCCAATATGAAACGAGAGTCCACAATTCCCTGCTTTCCGTCCAACAAATTCCCTCCAACAATTTAAGCCAGCGATGCACTGCATCAGTATTCACAATTGCAATGGCGCAACGAGCTTGAAACACGTCTCATTTCTTTTTACGACACAGGGGAAATATATTCGATGTTTATTATTGCTGCATGTAGTCGCCGTGTAATCTGCGTTTATACCTTGCCGAGAGTTTATGGTTCTGCTCTGGAAACACGTGGAGAACTAGTGTCTACAGCCGTGGAAGAACTGTCTTGGAAATTCGATGCCTGATCCGTGAGAAATTGCAAGACCCTCCGAAAGATTGGCAGACAACGACGATGACGGATATCTTCCTTTTCTAGCGGAATGTATTATCCGCCCGGAAATCCCGGTCCGCGCAGATATAGTATGAAATCTTGACTTTCCAACATTTACCAATTCAAATCGAACGTCAGCACCTCCACGCTCCGACGGAAACGAAATTGAATGTGCCCGTCCGATACTCGGCACGTGTTTCCAAAGACGCGGTTGGCCATTTCTGTAAAATAGCTGGAAATAATTAAAACATTAAACGCTGGGTTAAACACAGAAATGTGTCTGATTTCTAGACCCTGGATCTTTACGAAAAATATATAGTTTGTGCATCAATTGCAAGACACAGGAGGAAATCATCATCCTTCGATCGTACTTTATTTTAATACGATTCCGAATTTATGGGTTTTGCACTCCAAATTCACCCTTTTGCAAATCAATTTCACCCATTAAGTATATTTAAAATTACTTATTCATTTATTTACATTGAATTATATATTTATCAATATTCGACACGCTTCGATAAATATTTATGTAATGGCTGGAACGAATGTCTACACACAGATTTCATACAGTACAAAGTTAATGCATTGGTAATTACTTTTGAATAAGTATTTCATGATTTGATTTTTTTTTTACAAAAACCTACTTAAAAATACTTTAGTGGTATTTTATTATTTAATGCTATAAACCAGACATGGTTTGTTCAGCACGTCAGTACATGAATCCCTTGTCCTATTACATGGTGAAATTGAATTCTTAATGCACAACGCTTAACAAACTCAAAAATGACCAACAGGCCTCCGATATCCGGACCACACGTTTATCTTCATATTTTGGGCATTGCCAAATGGCGTGATCAAGATCTTGGGATTCAGCTCCACACTCACAAATGCTGTCATTAGTATCATCGGTTGCACAATTCCAAACTTTGCTTTGAGCGTTAAAGTCACCTACAAACAAGCACGGATGGAGTTTTGATGCTGTTTCAACAATACTATCCCAGATGCCTTGACTTAGCTACCCTGTGGTCTGTAAGCCGCAAATACGTTAATTGGTGGAGATGTGTCCGTTAATTTAACTATACAGGTTTCGATTCGATTGTTAAAAGTGCCAATATCTGGAAGAATATCGTATTTGATGTACTTCCTGATATAGATAGCTACGCCTCCTCCCATTCTACCAATTCTATCTTTACGAATGGTGTTGAAGCCTTTAAAGTTAAGAAGCTATTTTAATTTCCAGCTTTAGCCAAGTTTCAACGCAAACGAAGATGTCAAAATCTTGTAGTAGATGCTGAAGTTCTTCTTTCCGCTGCGAGATGCTCCTAGCGTTCCAATATAAAATGAGTAGTAAATATTTAGAATAATTTTCTCGGCGCTACAGTTTCGATCAAATTCTACACTATATAGCTAATTTGTAACACTCCAAACGTATCTCGATTCGGATTTGACGAAACACCACCTTTATTTCCTCCCATAGAAAAACACAATTCTGTAGCAACGTGGTCTCATATGACGTAACAAGATTCAAATCCGAATCGAGATACGTTTGGAGTGTTACAAATTAGCTATATAGTGTAGAATTTGATCGAAACCGTAGCGCCGAGAAAATTATTCTAAATATTTAAACATTTGTACGATCGAGATATAGAGTTTATTTTAAAATGTGTAGTAATGGTGTCATTGCAGCTCCAGGGGTGTTGTGTTGCATCTTTGGTGTGAGAGGTGGGAAGATTATTATGATTATTTATTAAGAAACTTAGTTCGTTGAGTCGAGTACGACATCCTGGTCAGTGTTACATGTTTCTAAATTTTTTATAATTCTGGTTAGTCGATTCTTCATGCCGCGATGTGTTATTGTAGGGTAAACGTCGCGCATCGTAATGCTTAATGCCTTTAAGTCGTTTGTATAATTTCTTTGCAATGTCAATATGATTGATTGGGTTTCCCAATGGTGTCTCTTAGAAAATTGTTCAGTTCGTTATAATCCAACACATACGTATTAGGGTATTGTTCAAGAACTTCCTTGAATGGGGCAGTTATTTTTTCAAAATCAGTATCTTGGTCGCTGCTGATTGAGGGTTTCCGTAGTTTTTTTTTTATATTTTCTTCGTTTTTATGCGTTTCTCGTCGCGTTCAAGGATTGATTTATCGTCGGAATCATCCGAAGTTGAGATACGATTGCTTGCTGTTTTTGTTGTAGCAGAGTGAGATCTAGCAGAAGAAAGGGGTCTTTTATTAGTACCCTTTTTGTAATTGCCTACTGTAATTGGATCTGTGTTCGCATCTGGTGAGCCAACCGTAATTATTGGTTCTTTGTTAGTATCTTGGTTGTTTTGATCAGCATGTGTCTCCTCGTTTAGTAAAGCTGTTAAAGAAGAGTCAACGTTCGGAGATTGTTTGGCCAGATGGTCCTCTTTCTTGCGTATGAAACATTTGGGGTTGTCGGCAGAGACGTAAATCCAGTACGTAACATTTTCATGTTCGATTTGTATATTGTCGGGCAGTTTGTTTACATCACCCGGTTCTATATAAATTTGTCGTCGGAAGCTTAATATATGTGAGAGTCCCAATTCATTCGTGCCTGCTCTAATAAAAGTTAAGCGCGAAGCGCACTTTATGCCAATTTCTGTTAATTTCCTTTCGATCGGATCATGTGGGATGGTTGGACATACATTAGAGAGAATGATTCTCTTAGCTTTGGAAATAAGCGGTCTGATGCGAAGAGTATGATTGCCTGTATAGACGTTTAGATTGGGATCCGTGACTTTGTCAACTAGTTGATCGTTAGCAAGGTACATATAAATTCTGTCATTGAAAATTCTGGAAGCGAATCTGATATTGACTGGAGAGACCACTTTAAGTACTACCTGTACGTATTCCTTTAGAGTAACACCATCGATTGCGTCCATAACGATTGCTTGTTCATTGGTCGGAAATGTGACATTCTTTCAGCCGTTACGGCTGCATACGATAGAGGTACACTTTTCGATGTTGACATCGATGTTTTTTCTGTTCCAAGGATTTCTTTAAGTTGAACTCTTCTGTAGTCAAAAGTGCTCATGGGTTTTGTATTGTATACAGGCGAGATTCCCTGGTTGCCAGGGGACATCATCTCCGTAACTAATAATTAACTGACTGTATGAGAACTGTAACTCTATTTCACGAGTACTCGTTTCACTGAACTTTCACTGCCACTGCTGAAACACCTAGACGAGAGCGGGACTGTTTATAAACACGTCCGACTCGCGCGACTGTTCGAACCCGACCAAAAATACTTAATTCGCAAATGGTTGAAATCGATTTGCAAAAGGGTGTATTTGGAGTGTAGAACCTGTATCATAGTAATACCTGTGTTACGGATAGAAATGCATTTATGTTATATTTTGCGTTTAGACACATGTATGCGAAATATACGCGAAGTATGATACGCGAAATTGTAAGAGACCAGTGGAAGATGGCTATTGTTACTCGATTTGTTATGAAATTGTGCATAGTTCAAAGTTCAAACATCCGAATCTCGTTGACACCAGGCGGCTGCGCGAAAGCGTTTGTTGCATTCAAGCCAATAGGAATTAATAATAGGAGTTAATAATAGGAATAGTTTATTAGCGAGCACGGAAAAACCGAAAGGTAAATCCGGGGCCGCCAGGCTACAATGGGTCGCGAGGTTCGGAAAACGAGAAAAAGTGTGCTTCTAAATTTAATAGAAATTAACCGCATAGCGAAAGTCATTACGCATGTTGATGGCATGCAAGGACGAGCTCAGGAATTTATATACCTGGGAAGGCGGTTAAAGTAAATAAACACTAAGCAACTGCTCTAGCCATTTTTTCCACGAATCTCAGGTAGTTGATAAGAGTAGGAGAACTGTATAAATAGCGGCGAAGCGAATATTTCAGGATCTTTTCCTACTCGACATAATAAGGTACTTTACGAATAAACGAACTGTTTTGACGGGTGAAAATAAAGTTTGTGTCTATAACAACCTGTAAATAATAAACCTGTAAATAATAAACCTGTATATAATAAACCTGTATCGTGTAATATGTTAATAAATAGTAATATGTGTAAGCATTACATGGAAGAATGATGTGTCACGAATACAAAAATAAAATCGATTAATTAAATCATGGATGGATAATGAAATGAATATCTACAAGTAAAATTGGTATACTGTACGAATAAGATCAACTATAGTGTAGAACGTGACACGTATCTCCGTGACAACAAAATGGAGATTGTCATAGTTGCGGAACAGGATTCGACCAGCCGAACAGAGTGGCAACTGATTAGGGATTCTGTCTGTGATCGAGAACAGAACTGATTTGAATGTCATAACATCGATCCGAAGTGGTCTGCGGCTTCAGAAAAGAATTTGCATTAACATGTTCAGTCGATCTGCCATATTGGCGTTAAATTGATTTCCGACTTATTTTTGAATAATAATCGTTGCAGTGAATCCATATTGGAACAAAAATATCTGCTACTGGAATGGGTGAAGAAAATTCATTCTTTTTTTTTTTTGTTACAGAATATCGTGAAACATCGCTGCTCTGGGAGTGTGATTGATGAAAATTTGGTGGTGCAAAGAAAAATGTTGTGAAAAAACGCGCCGTAAAATCGTGCCATATCTCTTGATGCAGAATGCAGTATGCAGCTGCACTGTCGAAGCGCCCATTGAACGTAACACCGTTCGGTTAAAAATGCGCATCACCACGATACGACTCTGAATTATTCAGGCCCATTCTCGTACAACTTACGGCTGTTACGTAAATGCAATTTCTTGAAAATGAATTTCAATTACAAATCGTTCTTGCAATAATAGAAACTGCACTTGCCTCGTATCGATGAAATTTTCATATAGAATTACAGTGGGTGTACAAAGTATTTGTACACCTTTTAACATAGAATAACATTTTTATAATTGTACCGAACGTCCTGATTTTTTATAATCAATTAGAAGCATCGATTTACGAAATGATATGCGAAAAAGATGTTTAAAAAATTATTATTTACAAGGTTACATGCAAGAATAAAAGAAGCATTTTCTACACCCACTGTATATTAATTCGGTCCACAATTTTGTTCCATGAAACAGTGATTACGAGAGGCTCGCTTACGAAAGTTCTCGGACGTCACAGAAAAAGATCAACGAGCCCGTTATTTATATTTTACCGGCTACTAAAAGTTTCCAAGTGTTTATGAGTATCGTGCGTGCACCCGTATATCGCTGTTATGTCCACAGAGACACATTTATATGATAAATCGAAACCCTTCTTCGATTCCCATCGATTTCCCGGGATATCGATGTCCTTCATTGGCGATGAAATAATCGCGAAATCATTTGCAAATTGAATCCGACCCCAATACAACTCAAGCACCTCTAGACACCGGATTGTTGATTGAGTTTTAACGGGATACGTGATATCTAGACAGCGAGAGAAGCCGCGATATTGCGAATCCTTCGATTCAATTTTCCTGTTTCCGATCGGATATCGTCCGCGGCAGTTTGTTTCCCGAATTATGTTCCGCCCTTTGGTGAAGTATTGGGTTGGAAAGAAAGTTCGTAGCGTTTTCAAATGATTATTTATTCATATGTTTATTCAATGACACGAGAAGTTACCTCGAATATGGCAAAACGTAACAGAACAGAATCGAAAATATGTTATTGAATAAATCCATGAATAAATACACTGTCCAACAACAAATTTGTTTCGCTATAACGGTTGGGTGACCCTTATAGAGTTTTTTTGCGCTGATTCCGAATCTGCCCTTAATTTTTTCCCTACGTGTACAGTTTTTGGGAAACGTGACTTTGAAAATTATTTATACAAATTTATACAAATATTGTGATGTTATTATAGAAGATATTGAATTGTTCTTTGCAGCAAAAGATTCTGTAGACTTTTCCGAATACAACGATATCCAATATTAATACGTCATGATTGTTTAAACATGCTTAAACAATGATTAAAGGCGGAGAGACACCACTTTTGCACCATTTCTTGAGGATACTTTTCAGTTTATCCCAAAAAAATAACGATCCAGCGGAAAATCGAACTATACCACGCGATAGAGCAGACATTTATGTTGAGAAACCACCCTTTCAAATTTCCAACGTCGTTGTTTTTTTTTAATCAGAAAGAAAAATATGTGTGCGAACGGGCGATCGTCGCGCCGTATCCCGTCGAACGAAGATATTCTGCTTTCTGGATCGGAAAAAAACATCGACGTTGGAAATCTGAAAGGGTGGTTTCTCAACATAAATGTCTGCTCTATCGCGTGGTATAGTTCGATTTTCCGCTGGACCATTATTTTTTTATATAAATTGAAAAATACCCTCAAAAATGGATGCAAAAGTGGCGTCTCTCCGTCTTTAATCATTGTTTAAACATGTTTAAACAATCATAATGTATTAATATTTGATATCACTGTATTCGGGAAAGTCTACAGACTCTTTTGCCGTAAAGAACAATTCAATATCTTATATAATAACGTCACAATATTTGTATAAAGTTGAAAAATAGTTTTTTTTTCAAAGTCATGTTTCTCAAAAACTGTGCGCGTAGGGAAAGAAATTAAGGGCAGATTCGGAATCAGTGCAAAAAAGATCTATAAGGGACACCCAACGGTTATAGAGAAACATAAAAAAAGTTGAAATTTGTTGAACAGTGATATCGGAATTTCAGCTTTCACAACTCGATACTTACCGCTGTAATTCCATCTCGAGTGCCATAGAGGAATTATGTCAATATTCTGGATCATTATCGTATTCTCCGTGGAGTTACTCCTTTAATCGGATCATGAATAATTAATAATATTCGTACGTTCGTTGATCTCGAATTAAACCGCTTCCCATTCTTTTGTAGAACTCTACCGCGACTGCTGATTGCAGATTGCTCAACCACGTGGTATTTGCTATTCATTTCGTTTGTATAAATATATCTTTCGAATCAAAAAATGCTAGAATATAAAATTCGACAGAATTTATAAAATAATTTTAATAAACGTTTTTAATGTTAATAAACGCGTGTGGTGTATTTACTGTTATTAAATATCAAATATGCTTCGTCTCCGGTGCATTTTCGGATTATACGTTATTGAGAGAGGTTCGCATACGTTCATTAAAATAATCCTGAATATAAAAGGTTTGATGGAAAGTATACAATATAATATGTAATCCAAAGAATTTTAGTAAATCTTTCCCAGCTTGAAAGTTAAACGAACAATGGTAATTACGATGCTGAAAAAGTACGACCTTTTCACCGAACAATCTTATTCACGGTTAACTCTTTTGTTACAGTTCGTAAACTTTCTCAAAGCAAAACTTTTTGAATTGACTATGCCAATCTTCCGCTTATTATGATCCGAAAGGTAACAATAATTCTTGCAATTATAGTTAATACCGTTTGAGAAAGTCGCCTCTTTCAGTCGAATCCGAACATCGAATTACTTGACTGCGGATCTCCGTATAGAAACTTTCTGCATTTATAACAAGAAAGAAAAGTACAACAAATTTATTCCCTCTGGAAAGAATTTCCACGAAACGATGCAGCAATACCGTAAAATTCTTTTGAAGTTTTACTGCTCCGTATTTCATTTTCTCGTTGAAATGCATAAATATCTGTTAATTACGAAAAATGTATGTAAAGTTGGTTTTGGGAAAAGGATATTCCTAAAAATATTAATGTTTGTTAATAAAACAATTTCCTTAGTGTCACGTTAACCCTTTGCACTCGAAGCTAATTTAACTTGAAAATCAAACATTTCTTCCGACCTAGAATAATTCCGTTCTATATGATTTTTTTCATTTTATGGATATGAAATTGATATAATAGCTCATGCAATACTTAAATGATTAGTAATAATGTAATATAGTAATATAGTATTAATATAATGTCGAGTGCTAATATATTATATTTGTGAATACTAAAAGAGCGTAATGTGTTTTCTTGGGGAGAACGTAGCGCGAGCTCAAATAATTTTCCCAGAGATCAAAATTATTTATATCGCGCGTTTTCATAAATTCCTTTGACAACAGTTTCTCTTCATTTAAATCCACAAATTCGTATTTACTAAAATCAATACTCGAGGATTACCATCGGAGTTAAATCATAAACATTGAAACGTACAACAATTCATAAATTCATCGTACATTACTGCCTCTAATTCCATTTAAAATTAAAGTGAAAAATTTCAACAGCAAATTTTCAAGAAAACCGATTAATTTTTATGTGTGGATAAAAACCGCAAAGAACGTTTTGTTTTCGAGCAGAACGCTGAGGGCAATTCGCTAGCCACTTTACCAAATCGAATAAATATTTAAGATCCAGTTGGAGCACTTTTCTAACCAAGACATCGTCGTCAACATTGCCCTAAAGTTTTCGAATAACTATTTCACGATCAAGTGTTGTCGTATAACGGTATACAGCCGTTGGCGACTTTGTCGAGCAAATGGTAAAGACGCCATTTAGTTGATGAGTTTTCGTTGGGGCGGGTTTTGCCAATTTCTAAAGTCTAATTGGGTTAAGCTTTGAAAGAGTAGGGTCGTTTGCCGATTTTCCAGATAAACGATACTCCCGGAAACGTTATCCACAGAGTGAAACGCTGAAGACAAATTGATTAATGAACGTCGTAATCTCGGGAAAAAATTGTTCAAATCTCCGAGAACGTGTCACGTAGAATGCCGCGTAGAAACTTCGACGATTTATGGTCGATGCCTATTGTCCTGCCACGAACTACAGCCATAAATCTCGTATTCGAAAATCGATGATTAACTCGATCCTTAGCCCGTTGACACACGAGCTCAATGAGAATCGATGTAGCCGAAGATATATGCACCAATTACAAGAACTAAGTAAATTAATTCTACATGATGCAGTGAAAAAAACAAAATTTGACCTTGAAATTCAAGGTGAAGAAGAATTTACGGATCTTCATCCGAGATAAAAATTGTCCTCGCCAATTAGAAGAATTAAGTCAATTAATTTATCTGCATGATTCAATTAAACAAAGAAAATTGACCTTGAAATTCAACAGATCTTCGTCGATCCGAAGATGTCGAGTACACCTATGGCAGTCAAGTTCAGGCATTTCTTTACATCCTGCGCACAGCAAAATAACTTTTCGCTATTTTTAATGAGTTCCACTGACGTGGAAAATTGGAGAAAAAGTCGGGCTTACATTTTTCTGAGCCAAAAATAGAGTGTAGAGCTCCGTTGCGCTGGCGGGCAAGGTTAATCGCGTGGTTTACAGACGATAATGCCTGGTGCACGAGATGCGGCGATATCCTGAACGATTCGGGAGTTAAATTACCGGAATGCTAGGCAATGAACAGAGGCGCAAGCAACAGGGAGGAGTGGAATCAGTGCCAAGAGATCCAAACATGCTGCTTCGACTTGCTCTTCTTGGAACTCTTTTCATTTTCTTCTTTCTTCCGCGCGAAGAAAGAATGAGCGGGTTCGGACGATGTTAGACAATGCTGAAACTCATTCAGCCGCCGCCGGCAAGACCTTCGGTGTTTCCTTATCGTCCACAAGAGAGCGGTTTACATCGGCGAACCAACAATCCATTCTAAAGCTACCGCCTGCCTAGCTAGCATCAGGCAGATTGCATGTAGAAAGTAGATAGATCAAATACGTTTGCTGTAGCACAATTTTACTCCCGGCGTTGTTGTCCCTGACCCTGATCCGGCGAGTGTCTGCTAAAGCCGACAGCCCCAAAAATATCAAGGCCTGCTTGCTCGCTTGCTTGCTTGCCTCCTGACTCAAGGAGACAAGCGTAGCCGAAACGAATTTGCATACGCCATGTTACGTCGCCCGGTGACGTCCAATTAACATAACAATGATTTAAACGCGACACCGAAGATTTACGTAACCCACGAAAGCGTAAGTGTAAACGGAATATCGTGTTCAACGGGGGAAGTTTCTATTTGGAAACTTCTGTTTACATTGTTCGACGACACACGAAACCCTCCGCGTTCCCTTATGCGTTAGGCTGGCTGCTGTTCGGATCTTTTCTAAATGGATCCCATGGAAATCACCGACACAGTTTTCACCGACAATACGCTCGACGAAATTTCTATAATGTCACTGTGTTTTGTAACGAATTCTTATTATTATACCGTACCAATGAAAAGTTTGTATTCGGTAGCATTTCGGGATTACATGAAGAAAGCATACACACCGATTTCAAAACACAAGTGTAACATTTATCGACAAAAGAAAACAAAAATATAATTTTACGCAGAACAAACTGCGAAATTTCTGTAATGTCACTTTCGTTTTACACGGATAAAGTTGAAATTAACGATTGTTTTTTTAATATTTCTATTTTAATGTCTGATGTAACCTCCATTTTTTTTTATTTATATTAAAAATACGATTGGGCATCGACGAAACTAATTTTTGTAGCTAATGGAGTTGTATTGTTTGCAGTTTTTATGAACTTGGCGCGCAACGATATTCCAAACATTTTCAATAGAGTTTATATCAGGGCAACAATTTTTTATTACCATCCTTAAAATGATTTTTTCCGTAATTTTTATGCGAATTGATATAATTATTAATCACAGTATATAAACGATTAATATCTTAGCAATTGCACGATTAGAGCAGCCCATATCTTTATAAGCATCGATCGATGCTTTTTCTTCAATTGTTAGCACTTTTCCTCTCGGCATTCTAATACGCGTGAATCAAATGATAAAAAACAGGATTTCTATGAGTTCTAAAACTAATACTTTTAGAATATTTCAAATTTTCCGTAGTTCTCTGCTCGGAATTCAGCGAAACGCTAAGTGACTTTATAGAAACTTCGCACTTGTGTTCTGCATCGCGCAGAAAAACATCAAAACAAACGTAAACAGTGAACAAAGCGGTCTAGAGTGCATAGTCCCTCTATTCGAGTGTCAACAAGGCACGAGGGCAGATACGATAAATCAACAAAAATGGTGATATTTTTCAAATATCTATGAATATGATGATGACTTTATAGAAATATCGGCCACTGTATTTCACCGACACCAGATTTGACCGACAACGATTCTGGCCGACAACGACTTCAGTCCACGGCAGTATTATTCGATATTTGCATCGTCTGACAACAACGTTAGCCAACTACATCTAATTCTTCTTACAGAGTAATAATTATATTTTTATACAAAAGTAAAAGTGTCAGTGTAGAATAGTTAAAGAAACGATGTTACTATCGGATAATACTGTCGTCAACTAAAATTGTTGTCGGTTAAATTCGTCGACGGTCAAAGTCGTTGTCGGCCAAATTTATTGTCGGTCAAATCTGGAGTCGTTGAAATATTGTTGGTGAAAACTGTGTCGATGAAACCTGTGTCGGTGATTTCCGTGGGCCCTTTCTAAATATATGGTTTTAACATTTTCCAACAATTACATGAATTTTTTAAGCTACAGTTTTGATCAAGTAAATTATATACGAAGTAACTGTTTCCGTAATCTACATATAGGAAATAGAGATAATTGCTAATCAATAATAGCCAGGGACAAGCCTAATCGTACAGGACGAATGTGATAAAATGTTGGTCGTTGTTCTAATCACACTATACTGTGTTCTATGTATGAATACATAGTGAAGATAAAATACGCATAAAAGTTCCGGCTCGTTGAGGTCATCCTCATTCAATTCTCTTAACCTAATTAGATCGCATCAGTCCAGCAGTTATGTCTAATTAAGTTAGGTGCTCTCTTGATTCGCAATCTAGTATCGATTTTATCCACAATGGCTGATAGACGGTGCTAAAGTGGTGAAATGTCTATTTCCATTGTTTAGTGAAAACATATGAACAATGCCAAAGTGATCGTTCAAAAGAATTGTGTCTACAATAGTCTACGATAAACCTCGCTTACCATTGTTCCAAGTCTAAGTAATTATTCGACGAATCCCTTTTTTCTCCATTATACACACCGGTACTCTTTTATAATCACTGCACTACGGATCTTTGTGCAAAATAAAATGTGTTCGCGTTGATTGCAAGTGGCAGAAGCAAACTGAAAATTGTTTTCTTCTTACAATTATCTTGTTATTTTTAATGTGTCCACTGCATTAACCCTTTGCACTCGAAGCTATTTTAACTCGAACGTTTTGCCTCCCAGAATACTTAATAGTAAACCCTGTTTGATAAACGCATCACAAATCCGCAGTTTAATAATCACTGATTCACGGAATGCGGTTATAAGCGAATTAAAATTGGAAAATTAATTGGAAACACGAACGTTTCTGCACGGGGAAACATTGTTTTTTGTTTACGAATGACGTACAGTTTATGGCAGGGGTGCGCAACGAGGATGCGCGATTCTATCAGCCGGTTGATCCTTTGAGGAAAGTTCGCAGTCCGCCAGTAGCCGCGCTTGATGGAACTTTATTCCGCAACAGCCCCTTGCGCAAAACAGTTTTTCGATCTACGACAGTCACTATAACACCGATCTTATCACTATACTTCGCTCGACACGATCATCCAGTTACGCGAAAATAAAATTTTAGCGCGACTTCCAGGCGATCTAGATCCGCGATCGATAATTCACTGAAAATCGCGTGTGGTTTGTTAAAACTTACAAATATGAATTCATAAATAAAAGTTCCACAATCCAAAACATTCCACTATCTTGACAAACATAACACGCGCGCCTCTCATTCGCCGCAGCCGACTATCGTCAAAAGTGAGACAAAATTAAAACCATAGTGACGATCTCTGTTGCGATGTACGAACAAGTAATTCAAAGATTTGAATAATATTTAAAAAATGTTCAACAGCCACTAGCAGATTGTCAATTGCGCCGTGCGCATTTGTAAACAATTGTGACGAAGATCAACAGTGACATAGATCGTTGATTAATGTAGAGAACGGGACTCGAATGAAAACGATAGTTTCTTCGAGTGTGACGATTAAATGGTGAGAAGTTTCTAGCCAAGCACCGGTGAATGGTCGAACTTGAATAAGTTAACCGACTTAATTAAACAATTAGTGTCCCAGTGCAACGTGGGAATAGACCGTTTTTGAAATATCCTCAGCGGAAAGTTTCTATCCGAAGATGAGAAGAGAGCAGCAACAAATCTGGATGAGAAGAATATGATCCAGGAGGAAGATCATACAGGTTTATCGTCGCAACAAGGTGCGGAAACTTCTATAAACTTTTTCTAGTTCTTCTACAACTTCTGTTTTACTGTTGAAAGTTGATGCTGCAGTGTGCCGCACTCGTTATTCTTTCATTTTCTTATACTTGCTCAATGAAACCCAAATACGTAAAAGATTTGAATGTCTACTTAATAGATTGCGGATCTTTATGCGAAATAAAAATTGTCTATCTATCGATTGCGAGAAATAGAAACTAAATTGAATGTTATTTCTTCCTTTAATGATTTTAGTAGAGATATCATATATTGACATCTTCAATTTCTTGAATTTTTCAACAATTTTCAATTCCATCTAGTCAATTTTCATATAAATGCAATTTTCCAATAAATTCCAAAGAAGAATGTATGAATGCTATATCAATTTTTTTGACATGACTTTTTCTCATTTTTTTTCATCCAAAATGGCCATTTATTGCTTTTCTGCGACTTCAACAATTCTAATAGATTGAGAATAATGTATTGACACGCTACATTCTTTCAATCTTCCTGCTATTATATATTTCGGACACCTGCGTCATGGATCACTATCACTGGTAATCTCGTCTGGTCAATGCTCGCTGTTTCTACTTGCCGCATATATCTCGCGTCCCATGTAAGCACATCGTCAAAGGACGGACGGACGCGTCCCGTGTTTCAATGAAAGCAACGCACTGCGGTCCGTACTTACACTAAAAGCTCCAGATATTTGTGCATTAGTACGATCCCATGTTTATCTAATTTCCAAAGCTCGACGATTCCACGACCTTGCACGGCACGGAATGACTCAACATTGTATCCTGGCTCACCCACACTAATGAACCACATCGTTTCACACCAAATACTTGAGCGAATCCCCATTTAATACAGGGTGTTGACTAGTCAGCTTTTTTCGTGCAAACGGTGAAACTCGGAGAAAGAGGAAAGTCATGCTGCTTTTTGCAAGTCCGTAATTTTATTTGTAGAAACGGAGGGAACCTTAATGTTGATACTGAAGCGAATTCCCATTTAATACAAGGTGTTGATTAGACAGCTTTTTTCTTGCAAATAGTTAACCTCAGGGAAAGAGGAAAGTCATACTGATTTTTGCAAGTCTGTAAGTTTATTTATAGAAACGAAGGTGACGATAATGTTGATACTGAAATGAATTGCCATTTAATACAGGGTGTTGATTAGCCAGCTTTTTTTGCAAATAGTGAACCTCAGAGAAAGAGGAAAGTCATACTGCTTTTTGCAAGTCTGTAATTTTATTTATAGAAACGAAGGTGACCTTAATGTTGATGCTGAAACGAATTGCCATTTAATACAGGATGTTGATTAGCCAGCTTTCTTCTTGCAAATAGTGAACCTCAGAGAAATAGGAAAGTCATACTGATTTTTGCAAGTCTGTAATTTTATTTATAGAAACGAAGGTGACGATAATGTTGATACTGAAACGAATTGCCATTTAATACAGGGTGTTGATTTGACAACTTTTTTCTTGCAAATAGTGAACCACAAAGAAAGAGGAAAGTCATACTGCTTTTTGCAAGTCTGTATTTTTATTTTCAGAAGTGAAGGTGACCTTTAATTTTCTAAATGGAATGATATCCATCTTTTTGTATCATATGAAAGGTCATATTCACATTCGAGATCACACAAGATCACAAAGTCGATAGTTTCGTCATTCTGAACTGTGTTGATTATGTCAGAGTAATTTTTTAATTTCTTCTGTTTTCGTCGCCACCTGACTCGCATTCCTGCATCGGGAAAGTATTTTGAAAAAGTTTCGGAAAAATTGCAATTGGTCGAAATCGCAACGAAACTGTTAAACGCAAAAATTCCGAATCAAACAACAAATTCGGAGCGTCTTCCTTTGAAATCCGCGGATTCCGAGCGCGCCAGTGAGGCAACAGAAGAATCGCAAGAATTACATGAACAAGTGAATTCTTCTCTTTTCACCGGGAGAAAGTTATCGATCACGTATCGAATTACACAGGCACAATTTTGTTATTTCAGTTGCGAAGCTCGCTATAAGTGGGAAGCCTTTGAAGTTTATAGGACGCGCATCTGCATCTACCAAGATTTTTCGAATATTTTTCAAATAGAAAACAATTTATGGATTTTAACATTTTTATTTCCTACAGTAACAGGATATGTGCTGGGGATTCTCGTAAAATTTCAAGTCGATTGATCTAACATTGAAAATGTTATTCCGAGTTACAGCGTAAACTTTTGTCGAAATGCCACTTCCTCAGGAATTTTCATAAAACATTACTTGAAGACAATCAAATTTGGGGTTGCTGGAATAAAATATAAATTGATTTCATCCCTTAACGACTTTGTTACGTTAAAAACAACATTACAATATTCTTGAAGTTTTCTCATCTCTCTCCTCTCTCCTATTACTGTTTTATATTTCACTCAACTAATTTCTTAACTAAATAACTGTTTCCTATACAAATAATAGGCGGTCTCTTTTAGTTTTACAAATATTTACATTATACTGTTAGGCTTGGTTTAGGTTTGTGGTGGGGCGGGTGCAGAAGTAAAGACTCTAAAAATATTTTAGCGAATATAAAAAGTTGTGTAGAATTATGATCTCGAAAACAAACTTCAAGATTCAATATCATCAAGATCCGAGAGGAAATAACGTTTCGACAGGTTTACCGGGGTGAGCAATTACACGTGTAGAACTATTGAACGAGCGTGCGAGGAATTCTGAGCTGTTATCAGCAGTTTAAAGTAAAAACATCTCGCTGAAATGAACTTTTTGAAGCACGTGCAACTGAGTGGTGCCAACAAGGCGGCATCCGAAGTCATTATACAACTGGAACGTTCCGGGCAGCACATTTTTACATGCCCACATCTGTCCGTGTTTAATAAATTGCTAAAGTTTTCCGAAGTGTTCGAGTTACAGTAATGTTAAAGCCAGCGCTTTAAGGAAGATTGGAGTTTTAAAGAAGCCGTTCATTTCGGTGTCGATCGTTAATCCGCAAATGCCCATTCGTTAGAGACGCCCCGTGACACCTTGACATATTGTAATTACAATTTTCCATTACATAATCGCTGTTCCAACCTATTCCACATTCCACGGCTATAGTTAGTATTATACATTTCCGGCATATTTGCCATTATCCCTGAACGCATGCACAATTTCAGATTCAATAGCTGTTATCGATGTCAGTATTAATGTAGACTACCAGCGAAGAGGCTGACATAGAAGTGGGAATACACCGGATGGTATTCGGATAGTATAGTGTTCCTGAAACAGCAAATACTTACAGTGTTCTTGTACGTGAGTACCTTGTCATCGTGTTATTATTAACCAATGAATAGACTTTCGTAGGTTTTCACAATTTAACAAACGTGTAAAGCTTTTTATAAAAATTATTGCAACTATTACAAACGGGAATTTAAATTTTCCTATCGAATTTAAATTTTCCGGGTCACTTAACTAACGTTTGAACAACGTTGCAGAATGTTTGCACATAAAAATATCAAAACATTTCAAAGTTACAACCGTTGAAAAAACAACCGGATTGTTGGAAATTTTTTTTCTCGTATCAAAACACATCCCGTTCGTGGATAACGCGTTTAGGAAGGTATATACAATGTAATTACATCCGTTGTGCGCAAATAGGTTATTGTGGAACAAATACTTCATGGAAACAGGAAAGCTTCAGAGAATGGCGACGGAATAAAAACACTGTTCTCGTTGAAATTCGCGCATGCGATGTGAACCCGTCGCTAAAACAATCTATCTATATAAATAAAAATGTAAATGTTCGTTTGTTCAAAATCTTAAGTCTTCGAAAGTTCTTCACCGATTGCTTTGAAATTTTGACACAACGTTGCATTCGAATGAGCACGCGTTTTTATATACCTAATCTATATCTATATAAATAAAAATGTAAATGTTCGTTTGTTCAAAATCTTAAGTCTTCGAAAGTTCTTCACCGATTGCTTTGAAATTTTGACACAACGTTGCATTCGAATGCGCGCATGTTTTTATATACCTAATCTATATCTATATAAATAAAAATGTAAATGTTCGTTTGTTCCAAATCTTAAACCTTCGAAAATTCTTCACCGATTGCTTTGAAATTTGGGCACAACGTTGCATTCGAATGCGCACGCGTTTTTGTATACCTAATCTATATCTATATAAATAAAAATGTAAATGTTCGTTTGTTCCAAATCTTAAGTCTTCGAAAGTTCTTCACCGATTGCTTTGAAATTTTGACACAACGTTGCATTCGAATGCGCACGCGTTTTT
>CM052191.1:11515191-11645040 GCA_028455805.1 Lasioglossum figueresi
AAACAAGTGCACCACTGAAATCATTTCAATGTGAAATTATATATCCGGATCAAGAGTTCCCTAATATCGGCGAAATCTTCAAGATGATTCTTGTCTAAGTAAATTAATTCATGAAAGAAAGAAACTTTGTAACCAACGAGTACCAACAACGAATTGCAAGTTAGAAATTTAAGTTTTTCGCTAAAAGAAGTGCACCACTGAAATAATTTCAAGATGCAACCTTTTTCTCTATGTAAATTAATATTTCAAAGAAAGCGCCCTTGTAATCAACGCGTACCAACAACGAATTGCAAGTTAGAAATTTAATTTTTTCGCTGAAGCAAGTGCACCTCTGAAATCATTTCAAAGTGAAATTATACGTCTCTCAGACTTAAAAGTTCCTTAATATCGACGAAATCTTCAAGAGATGATTCTTCTCTACGTAAATTAATATTTCAAAGAAAGTGCCATTGTAATCAACGTGTACCAACAACGAATTGCAAGTTAGATAATATAAAGAAGTGCGCCACTGAAATAATTTCAAGATGCAAGACTTTCCTCTAAGTAAATTAATTGATCAAAGAAAGCAGCTTGTGTAACCAACGTGTACCAACAACGAATTGCAAGTTAGAAATTGAATTTTTTCGCTAAAACAAGTGCACCACTGAAATAATTTTAAATGTCAAAATGACGGGTTCTAATATTCTTAATTTGCGATTATTAAGATTGTAAAAGTGCTTTCCTGAGGAATGATTTACCAAATTTATTTGTTTGGGTATATATTATTGGAAAAATAGCCAAAAATTTGGATAGATACATCCTTGTTATGTTTA
The DNA here is from genome assembly GCA_028455805.1 of Lasioglossum figueresi. NCBI lineage: Eukaryota > Metazoa > Arthropoda > Insecta > Hymenoptera > Halictidae > Lasioglossum > Lasioglossum figueresi. The sequence continues at coordinate 11,516,004 of CM052191.1, forward strand.
TAAAGTAATGTGAAATAGTTATTTCTACAGCTCCGTAAACCTAGTGTTAATATCGGCGAAATCTTCAAGATGTCGAGTTCTCCTAACCGGGATCAGCATTATCTTATACGAGCACTAGCTTTACTTTGAAATAAAATCAACTGCAAAATTTGCCACCGAACAGACAGACAGACAGACAAACAAACAAGAAAGCGAGCTAATAAAAACGTGGTAAAATACAGATGAATACGGGATGGAAAGTTTCGTTCCTCGGATGCAACGTATCGATGTCGCATACGAAATACAAAGCTTAAAACCTCTTTCGCGATGGGAAGTTCGCATGTATATAAAAGTACAAATCCCCTCGCGAGTTCAAAAGTCGACTAACGGAATCAAGTGACATTGGAGCTATCCGAGCCGTAAAATCATCAGAATCCTTCGTGAAGTTCGCCGAAGAAGTTAGTCACACTTTAAAAGATTTCCTGATCGATAGGTACATCCGTAACTGTGTCGAGAAGAGAAAGCATAAAAGAATTTCAATTCTACCAATTTCTTCCGGTGAGAAGAAATTTAGAAACTTCGGTACGTTTGAGCGAATCGTGAGAAATTAATTTTTATTTTATCCTTTGGTGATGTTGTAATTAAAATTTGTTAGTTTAAACTGTAAAGCAAACATGGATGAAATATTATAAATAATAATTAATAATATCAAATATGAAATATTATCAAAAATAAATCATTCCGAAGCTTTGAAATAGAAATAACTGCAAAGGGTAAAATATAAAAGTCCACAGAATTTTTCATACGATTTTTATTTATTTCAGATGTATAAAGGCTACTACCACTGAAAACGAGATTCAATCTGTTCCCACTTTCTTGAAATTTGCCTGGAAAAATTAAAAATTGCATAAACATCCGCACTCCACTGATTAATTTCATCCTTTGCAAGAATTGTTTTCCTACACAATAATACGATTTTAGGGGGCGGTGTGAAAAAAATCTCACCAGAAAGAATGTCAGCAGATATAGCTGAGGTCAACCCTAATCTCCGCGTATAAAAGTGAAATCTGCTTTGGGAAAATTAGCTGAGGTTATCGCTCGGAAAAGAACAGGGCGAACACTTAAGGCAACAGAAACGTTTGAATACGTTATGTCGGACAAGGGTGCCGGTCGCTAAATTATTTCAACTGCGCTCGTACTGCGGAAACGGGACCGGGTGCATCTCGCGAGCAATTCCTAGTTTTTATCGTGCGGGTTAGTCTGCGAGGAATAAACGACCGGAGGAACGGAGAAAGGCGGATTATTCGCCTTTGATGAAAATTTTAATACAGAGGGAATGCTCAAATTACGCGGTACAACATATTTTGCGCGGGGGCCGCGCGGAGCATTACGCGGGGAACAGACGGACGACAAAGAGAATAAAATCGCCCGGTGCCTCGTTAAATATACATACGTATCACTTTTTAAAACTCGTTCGCGGCGACACCGTAAAAAAATAGTCTAATTCGGGCGTCGCGAGATGAAAATAACAGGTCCTCGGAAAGACCTTGGCCATTGTTGACCCGACACGAATGTTCACCTTTGTCTCCGCTTCCGTTCCTGTTCGATGGAAACATTTTCATGGATTATTGAAACTGTTCATTTTATCAACTCTCGCGGCGCAGGAAATTAATTAACTTTATGGCTAGCTTCCGCCTTACGAAATAATTGGGTTCGTTCTGGAAAAGAAGATGTTTTGCAATTTCGTTTATAACCAGACTGCGGTTCAGTTCAAAAAAATAGAAACTGAACTTTAATAATACTCATATTCGCGTGCAAGTAACAGAGACTCTACCGTACATCGCAGTGTACCGTTTAGCAAATTAAAAGTCACGTCATCAACCTCTCGGAAAATGTTACATTATCGTGTTGTTTTTAAAGAAACAGAACAGCTCTCCCTCTATTTAGTGTTTTAATGAATGTGAAAATAACGATTGTCGAAAACACTTGATATGTTGGAACGGAGAACGACACGAACCCGAAATTTCCTGAGAATTTACGACGCTGAGAACGACAGCAGAATAAGCATGTTAATGGCATGGCACGCGGGCGAATGAAATAGAAATGCACTTACAGTGGCTGTGAAAAGGTGCACGAATACCTAGTACATCCATAGTAACTGTTATATTTAACGCAGTCGCTCCGAGAATATCTCTTCTTGGAAGGTCTGAAATAATATGTGCCATTTACGGCAAGTGATCGAATTTATTTTACAAATTTAACTGTGCCGAGACAACACGATTTCCGTCGGCACTCCGAGCGATGCAAACATATTGAAAAATAAACGGGGAGGACTTGGTTGCGACGTTGCTAACATTCAATTATTACCCGTATTAATTTCCCGTTTACCGCGTCACAAATATTTTGCAAAGTAATCACATTGTTCCGATCAAGAATGTTCATATAGACACCTGTGTGTATCGAACCCAATTTGTTATTTTTCGATTAAAATTTCCCATGTTATTTTTCGATTAAAATCTTTACGAAAGCCTCTATTATAGTCGAAGCCTTTCCTCGGCACGTAAAGTATTTCTATAATTACAGTTAAACGTAAATAAAACGCGTCATATACGTAGACGGATAAATGTTTGCAGAAAAGAAATTTGGAATTTAATTAAATGCTAAGCAAACGCTGAAAATAAAATGAATGAGGATGTTTAAATTGTTCATATTTGCAATTTCATCCTGCAGTTTATGAAAAATTCTGCTGAAAGAAATGATAAATTACCGGGTTGGTGAAATGATTGCAATACTGGCAGAACATGTTTGCAGTCTCCGAGACATGTTTGCCTCAGTTTAATTCAAAACGCAATTAAACTCCGTCCTAGCGTTCTTGGCAAGCAATACGGAAATTGTAATCCGGCAGTAAGTGCGATCAAATTTACGGCGCCCCGTGTTAGGCTATAATAAATCCGACTTAGGCGTTCGTCTATGTACTTTGCACGGAGATTAATGAACTTCATCCGGAAGTCTCCCTCGCCGACAATTATCGACGGCAATTTGCATTTTTGACACTGAGAAATTGCATTTACCGAACGCGCGTGCAGTAAATTTTGTTTGATCACTAAATTACAACCACTCGTTTCTTCTTGCACGGGGTGAGCCTCAGGTGTGGACAATGTATTGGGCCGTTCGAAAAGTAATTTGCAAAACCAATATGCAAAAACTAACTAGTAATATGCAAAATTAAAGTACGCATTTACATCATCTTCTGTTTTCTTTTTATTACCGCAAAAATTGTGTTTTTGAGTTTACGTAACATCGGATTACCATTCTTTTCGCTTTGCTTCAAAAGCTTTTACGCGGTGCAAATATTATCTCAAACAAAGTCGGGAAAAGTCATGTAGCTCAATTTTTTGCTAATAAAAAACTTGAAAAAAAATGTCATAAAACTTTTTCCTTGAGAAAACGAAATGACTTTGCGAACAACCTGATGCAATGGTTCAATGTTTATATACAGATCCACTGTGCATACAATTTTTGACAATTCATAGCCGGAGTATGGTTTCAGACCGAAAAAAAGTCGAGATAGAAGAGAAAGCTTCGTGTCATCGCATTTTTCATGCATGCAACGGCGTACCCGAAAAATGTAAATGGCTTTTCTTTTCTATGAAAGACTTTACATACGTATTTTTTTTTTTGTGAATATCGATTTTGCAGGATTTTATGCATAAAAGAACTAGAAATTCAATGTATCCGATCCTTCAAATCTTTGATGTGCTTTTATAAAATCATCTCCGGCAAAGAGAATTTCTACGTTCACGTGTCTCTGCGAAAATCGTTTTAATTCTTCTGCCCCACCTCGTCAAGAACTGCTAACAGAAGTTCCGCGCCTGATTTCCGACCATGAAAAGTTTAATTGTAAACAAAGACAATAAAGTATCTTCTCCAATAAAAGAATAATATACAATCCATAAAAACTGTCTTTCTCGTCAAAACTTTCGCGCGTGTAGTTGTACGCTTATTTTTTTTTGTCGGCTGTAAAAAGCTAGATTGGAGACGAAGAAAATAAAAGCAGAAGTTACCGCGTCCCCTAAATGTTCAGAAATAAAAAAATTAATACAGAACTCGAGAAAAAAATTCGTCGGTATTCCCTGAATGTTCTTAGATAAAAGAATTCAAGAAATTTTAGAAATCAGCATTTTTCTGCTGCAGTGACAACCTCGTTTTTCTTGTCGGGCTTAAAACTTGACGCGGGTAATTTCGATTTAATGAATAAATAACTGGACATTAACGAGTTCATCAATCTTGCTTTTAAGTCGGCTTCATTTTTCTCGCCGTCTATTATTGTTTTCGACTCGTTTCGAGCCAATTAGATTAACCTGCCATCTTTTTCGACGACCCCTAACCGCGATCAGAGTCTCTGGACAATCAAGCGGCTGAATAGCCCAGATCCTAGATAATCGCGACCCGGTTAATCGAGTTCTTACTGTCCTTCGTGCCCTCTCATGCGTGATTATGATCGATTTATGCAAATGCTACCGAGATGTTAATGCCAGCTAAAATTGTTTGAAGTTCAAAGTTTCTTTTAAAACCGGCGTGAACGGCTGAGAAAATGCTAATCGCTAGACTGCGAATCTTTATGCAAAATAAAAATGGTCTGTGTCGATTACTGCAAATGGAAGATGCATCTCCTCTCTGCATCTCCTCTCTGAATAATTTCGATATGTGCAAAATAATGTACCGAGAGATAATGACATTCTGGTTGTGACAACTGCAATTAATAATTAATAAAGCAATTCACTGTATCTCACTGTATCTCGCTGTATCTAACAAATTCGATATCACTATCATTTTCTGCGTGATTAATTTCGCTGGAAGCAAAAGTACACCCACGCCGACAATATAATTTGCGTTAGTTATTTCCCGTCGACTCGTCTCTTCGCTGACTATAATTGGATCGTCGAGTATTTTCACGGTACTCTCCCACGTGAAAATTTATCCCTATTAGAATAGTATGTAGAATACATCGTTCATTGATCTCGTTAATCTTGCAACGGAATACCATCATCTATAACAGCTCATTATCCTATTATAACTGATCAATATGTAGCGTTAGAAGTTCGCTAGATGCTGAACTATGATCCGAACTACACGAAAGCTTCTTATCCGGAGTACTGAAAGGGCACACCAGCAGTTTCCTTTAACTTTTCAATTTATTTAGAACTTCATTAAATCTTTGAACAAATAACAGGTTTCCGTTAAACAGCGTGTTGTTATAGAGTCTAACTATACCGTAAGCTGTATAGAATTTTCCGAGATTATCTCGTACTAATTATATGCAGAACGACGAGGGGAATCGATTTATGTAAGGAAGATCGTGTTACATCATTTTAAGAGTGATAAGACGACGTACCTGGAAAAACATATTTGTTCCACGGGAGAACGGCGAGATTTTTACCCCAACGCCGCTTGACAAAGAACAAATAGATTCTTTAAGTCTTCTTCCCTTTTTTACCGTATCAATAAAAGAGGGAGGCGACAAGAGGCGATGCACAGCGCGTCGGAATGCCCGATTTTTGGACAAAATTCCATATCTTAAAAACTATGAGTGGTATAAAATAATGTTTCAAATAGAAGTGATAGGGTTAGGGAAAAGTATACGACGATTGTATTTGTTTGATATCGTTGCAACCTTGAGAAGCTCTGCGAAGGTCACTTTTAAAATTTCATACGGTAATGTATATTTTTGATTACGGATTCTAATAGGTGAGGTTAAGACATTTCCAAAACACCAGAAAAGCATTATTTTTACATAAACCGTTGTCAATGGTAGCGATTATATGTATTACTACGAGTGAAACAAAATTCAAAATCGACTGTTTGGTAACGTGTTTATTTTCGTACGATTTTATAATAAATAATGATAATAATAACAACAACAATAAATAATAATAATAAAACATGAAAATTAATGAAAAAATAATGAACACAGTGTAATGTATATGCATGCGTATATTATATGTAAATTAATCTTATATCTGTCATTTGGTGGACAAGAAAACCATTTCTCTGTTTCTCGGTTTCTGGGTGTCTTCCTAAATAAATAATTTTTAAAATTAAGGGGAGGGTGGGCAGCTCGGGGCAGAAAATTTGTATGGTATTCGGTAAAGAATAGTCCTACGAATATTTTCTAGCAAAAATCACAAGACATGTTTTACCTTTTTTACGAAAAGCTTAGTTAAAGTTGTAAGAATTTTCGATTTCGCGTTTTGACAAACGGATCACTTTGAATCAATAAAACACGATAAATAATAATTGTAAAAACCGCTGGGGTGCCAAAATAACGAGTACACACCTTGAACTAAACGATCCATCACAAATTATTTAATTTTTCACTTTAGAATACGTTGTATACTAATTTCCCTTTATCCGCGTACTTGAGGTTATAACACGAGAAAAAGTGGAGTGTCAGATTATGACGAAAGGAATGTGTTTTGTTGCGATTGGTGTTCAGTTTCTTTCTTCTGGCGAATGCTTATGAATAAATGGTATTTCTAAAATGAATTCATGTAAACAGATGTACATTTTAAAAATATTGAATTTTTTTATTTTTCCCCACTTGGCCGACGCACCGTGCGACGCAAAGGTCATCAGAGAAATATTAAAATAAAACAATAAAGTGCGCAAAAGAGCGCACGACCAAAGTGAAAACTTCTATGGCGATTGTTTCACTCGGAGCGTGACGGATCAGACTCGTTCACTGCTCAACAACTGTGTACGCTAAAGAAGTTTCCACTTCAAACGGTTGCGCAGGCCATCGCAGCTTCAGTGCGGACAATTTAAACGATTGTTGTAAAAGATTTTAACTGTTAAAACGATTAACACAGTATTTTAACGTTCCGATGATTCTCCTGTTAGGTGTCAGCATACTCTGAGGGGTGCGTGACTACGAACATGAGCTACATCTCCGGCGAGGACAACAACACCGTGCACATCGTGCAGGTCTACGATGGCTCGAACTCGACGCCGCTCCAACTTGAAATCACGTGCAACTATTTCGTGGGAACGTACAGCATCTTCTCGACGAGCTGGTTCATGTGCATCATTTGTTTCTTCTACGGTGCTGTCTTCATCGTTGCGTTGTCGGGCAACGGTCTGGTCTGTTACGTGGTGCACTCTGACGTACGGATGAAAACCGTCACGAATTTGTTCATCGTGAACCTAGCAGTCGGCGACATCCTAATGGCATTGTTCTGCGTGCCGCCCAGTTTCGTCAGCCTTTTCGTGCTCCAGTATTGGCCGTTCGGCCCGCAGCTTTGTCCCATCGTCAACTTCCTTCAGGTATTACGTACAATCGTTTCTACGTTTTGTCGTTTTATTTAGAGGCTGCCTCAAAAGCTTCTTCCGCGATCTGTACATTTAGTATATTGCGTTGGCAAGAATATCGGTATTTCAAGGTGAAGCGTAACCCACTTTTGTTATTCAACATGTAGCTGTCGCAGTTTTAAAAAAATAGCCAATAACTTTATTAAGCTACCAGAAAGATGGCAAAAGATCATCGAACGAAATGAAAAATATTTGATCGATTAATGTTCATTGCTTAAAGAAATTTTTTTATTTCACCTTCAAATACCGAAATTACTTTCTTGCCAACCAAATAGTTGAATAACGCGAGTGTACCCGGTGATTCGCGAGAAACAGGCCACCTAAATAGCTCGGTTAGGCTTGAAGAAAAGTTATGTTAGAATATATAAGAAAAGATAATGTTCTGATTCTTATCGTTTCCAAAGTCTTTCGAAGGACATCGATAATTTTTAAACGGCACCATATATTATTCACTTCACAGTGTTCAATGATGTGGTACTCTGTGACCTTCAAACGACCTTGAACTAGGAAATTTATGATAAAGTATAACTTCAAAGTGTGCGATCATGTTGTTTGAATTACATTATGATCAACAGAATAATGGTAAACAGAAAATATTTTAGGTCATTCTTTTAATAAGATTTCCAGGTCGTTGGCATGTTTTTAAACGGAACAGTATACCTTTTTTTAACGGCAGCATGATAGATACTCGTCAAAGTACGGCAAGGGGTTAATTATTAAATAGAACCAACAAGCTTGATGGTCCAGAAACGTAACATGTGAGTGCAGATGTTAATCGACACAGTTAAACGAGCTGTTTATTATTTGACCGTCGCATCAGTTATTACAGTCTATTTGCTAATTGTTACGGTAAACGTTTAGAGCGAACAAAATTTTGGTCGTATGCATCATAAATGATTTTCATGTTCCGCTGCTGAATACTGAAAATCCTATTAAATTAATGGAGTCTCAGTCGGAGTGAATTAAATTTATTAATCAGTACGGCGCAGTTATTACGCGCATTATATTTCGATGAAATTTTCACAATGTATTATACACATATCTTTGACACAGATCTGCGAGACGTATTTTCTACATTTTCGATGCAGGCCGAACTTTCAGTATTCTCTCTATACTTCCGACAAAAATTCCGCTGAAATTTCTTTCCACAAAAAAGTCATCGTCCGTTTAATTATTTTTATTTCAATCGAGTGTTTAGTATAGTTCAGCGTCCATACTTTGGATGCTTCAAATTTTGACCTATATTATGAAATGAAAACGGTACTAACAAATTTCTTCTTAATTTCACATTTCCTTAATTTCAATTATTAGTTATTTTATTATATTTTATTATATTATTTATATTAATTATTTTCTAGAACTTTCTCAATCTCTTTTTTCCAACATTTATTCGAACAGTATATGTAAATATACAGCAATAAAATCAACCTGGAGAAGCTTGTACTCTGTAATTACCATTTTGTTAAAGATAAGCAAGTGTCCGGTGATTTATGGACGGCAGTGTGCAGTGAGAAATGAAAACAGGGAAATGAGTCGACTTCGGTAATGGACAGGATTCGGAGCTTGTTACTCGCATTGTTTTGCAACGTTTCGTTTCGTATGCGGTTTCGTGACACATAAAATCCCACAGTCGGTGTTCCAAATTCCCATCCCTTGCGGCCAGTTCTCGGCAGTTTGCGCGGAAACTCGTGTAACCATGTTACGGCGGAAGTTTCCTTTGCGGGAACTTGCAGCTTTCTCCAAATTGGTCGATGATCTGCTATTTCGCATGGAGTCCGCGGTATCGATGTTGTCGTAGCGGCCACAAAGGTCGCCCGTCGCGAAGGAAATGGTCTGTTATCATCGCTGGGGGCTAGCGGTTATCTTTCGTCGAAGGAAATTATAGCATCCGTCGTTCAGAAAACGATGAAACTTTGCAAGCACAAGTAGAACAACCGCCGTACGGTACAAACGAATAACTTCGAGAGCAAACGTTTTTCTATTTCCGCATCGTCGGCCTCGCATGAAAATTCCAAAAAGAAGTCCAAAAAAGTAAATTTTTCAGGACGCGAGGAAAAAAAACGATTTAAAGCGAAACTATTATGCTTCGAGCGAAATTTTCAAATTCTGATATTAACCCCTTGCACTCTAAGCTATTTTAACTGGTAAATTAAACATTACTTCCTAGCTAGAATAATTCCATTCTATACGATTTCCTTACTTTTTATAGATATGAAATTGATATAATACCTCATACAATACCTGAATGTTTAGTAATTGATTGTATACCGATATATTTGATAATGTAAACAATATTTCGAATAACGATACGACAATTTTTAGTTAAATACTACCTAACATTATCGCTGAACTATTACCCTGAAACTATAGAAATTGAAGTAGCTAACAAGGGGAAGCTGAAAACCCAATTTTCATTGGATTTAGAAAATTTTCATACGATGCCGAAGATATGAAATGTCCGATTCGTAACACTAGCTTCCCACTCTTCCCCGTGGTCCAGTCACGTGACGCAGTTCGTCAGAACGTCACGCAACTAATCCGACAGAGAAGGGATAACATGAAAATAATAACGAGCGCAGTAACTCCAGCTTAACGCTATCGAAAACCAGAAAAATCACTGGTTCGCGTCACTGCCTTTGCTTGTTAGACCATTAACGACAACGACAACGCTACCATGGTGACGACTGATCGACTAATGACTCGCTCTCGTCGTTAACAACGCTTATGCCCTTAAACCATCTATCCAAGATACCACTGTTTGCAGACCAGTTCGTTCACGAAAGTCGTTTATCGATTTCAGCGCCTCGGCTCGTGACTGAATCTTCGTTCGTAGCATTCATCATTCAAATCCGATCAGAAAAAAAAAACTTATTTACCTCGTCTCGTTACTTATAGGATCACTTGAGATATGGGATGCTTTGCGCGAGGCATCTTAAGCTTGCATGTTTCCAACAGAAGGATCTTTCTTGTTGTAGAATCGATTTTTGAGATATTAACCCTTTGCCGGAACGATTTCAACTGGAAAATTCAGCATATCTTCCGGCCTTCATTTCATGAATATGAAAAATTGATATAACACCTCCTAAAATACTTAAATGTTTAGTAATTGATTAGTAGACTGCGGATGTTTATGCAATTTTCAATTTTTGCAGGCAAATCTCAAGAAAGTCTTGTTTTCAAGAAAAAAATCTTATTTTCGGTGGTCGTAGCCTTTCTAGATCTGAATTTTCTATTCTGGCTTTTTTTGAACATTTTCATAAGCCATAAATGCATAGTGATCCGCAGCCTATTGATTAGATACCAACATATTTGATAATCTAAACAATATTTTGAATAATGGTATAGCAAATTTTTAGTGGTGACTTTGAGTCGCCACTCGAGTGCAAAGGGTTAAATGATTCTGTAGTCGATGTCAAAGAACCTTTGTCTTTATTGTACGTCTAGAACTGTTAAATTAAGATTTGATTTTAATTCGCAGGCTAAAAATATGATCACGTGTTCTGTTTCCAGGCGGTATCAGTCCTCGTGAGCGCGTACACCCTCGTGGCGATAAGTATAGATCGTTACAGAGCCATCATGTGGCCCTTGAAGCCGAAACTGAGCAAACGACAGGCTCAGTTTCTGATTCTGTCTGTTTGGTTGCTCGCGGTAGCAATATCATCTCCGATCCCCATCGTATCGAAACTGACGCAGCCATCGCTGCAGCACATAGTATGCAATCACTTTCTCTGCGAAGAAGTTTGGCCGTCGACAGAAAATAGGTAATGCATCTTCAAGTAATTCCACGATTTACATCGAAATAACATTCACCATCGAAAAGATCGAATATTAACGTTTCTAATCGAACAACGCAAAGAACGCATGAAATGTAGCAGGCCACGTTTGAATCTTCGTTTTGTTCGTTGAATAACGCGGTAGTTGTAATTAATACTTTCCGTTCAACCGCTTTGGAACGATCCATAATTACTTGCGACTTCGTTTGATCACTGAAGCTACGATCGTCTCTACTTCTGTTCTTTTATTTCAAAAAATTGAAATGAAGAAGTAAAATGAAAATTGATTTCATCCCTTTACGACTTTACTGGATCGAAGACAATATTACAATACTCTCCAATTTTTCTAACCGTTTACCGTTTGATATTTTACCCAGCCAAATTCTTCATAAATGCATGAAAATCCGCATTTCAGTAATCACTTTTGAACAAGTGCTCGATGTAAATCTTTGCAATAAGTAAAACTTTGAATTTCTTAATTTACATCTGATTCTTTGTACACGCGCTTGCTTCGAAATATTTGACTCAAGAAATTATCCGTTGCTGTTCTTGCAAGTGAATGTATTTGATTTTCGCCATGATAACGACCCAGAAACAGAATTGAATCGCACGAAAATAGCGAGATCCCTTTGTCAAAGGTGAAATGAGTTTCCAGGTATAGTTCTTCTAAAAACAAAGTTTCGCAGAGTAACTTTAGATTCCTTTTGAAGATTATAACAATCGTTCCGATGTGCCCTAGATTTCTTTATGTATGCTGTAGCGTTAATAATTTTCAGGATATAAACGTCGAGAAGTTAAAACTCGGAAGTTTGATACGCGAGAATCTAATAAAACGTGCAGTGGCCTTTCACCTGTTCAATTGCTCTGCACATCTCTATTATACTTACTGTTCCACGTCGTCGGATAACAACTGACTCCTACGTGTGTATTTCAGATATTATTACTCCATAGCCTTATTGGTTCTCCAGTACGTGATACCAATAACGGTCCTTATATTTACGTACGCTAGTATAGCTGTTGTGGTGTGGGGCAAAAGGCCGCCTGGAGAAGCCGAAAATGTGAGGGATCAAAGAATGGCTCGATCAAAGAGGAAGGTAAGCTGTCGAATAGCTTTTACTCGCAGAAGCATGCCAATTTATCTGCATCTCCTCGTTTATTACATCGTACAACAAATTTTCACCGTAGTAAAAAGGAAAATTCATTTTTTGACGAATGTTAAAATCCGTCGTTCGTTTCACGAACTGAATCTGTCCCTCGGTGTTAAATTGAGACAGTGAAATAACAGGGTAAACAGTTATTTTTCGTAGTTTTTTTCATTCAAATTGATGAGTTGACATTCACATCTTAGATTTTTACCACAACCAATAATTTGCAATGATTATTCACGACGAAAACGAAGTGGATTCGTAATGCATGAAATTATTCTTACGCGCAGGAATTAGTTACATTTTATATTAATGTCGGGTGATGGTAGACTGTGCCCTTTAATCCCTTCCCAAATGGCGATTTAGCATTTGTCTGCAAGTAATATTTTCCGGCGCTGCAAAATATAGACAAATATTACAAACACTGAAATAAATGAACAATTTATCAAGTCAAAAGTGTTATACTAACGCAGAGCACGGCGTAGAATCTCCCATGGGAATTATATCGGACTTATTGTTCCTGTGGCGTCTAAAATCATTCCAACTATTACTTTTTATACCGAGGAACGCGTTCGGATGCGTCGCTGCTTCTATCATATACTTCTCGGATCTGACATGGCTGCAATTGTTCGAAGGATCTTGAAAAATAATAATACAAGTTAGATTCCTATGGAATATTATGTACCAAGCTCAAAGTATAATTGGATGACTACCGAAAAGCCGATTTTAATGTAACTTTGGTACGATATACCCGTACATAGAACTCAAAGAAATATTTGACACATATTTTTTTATAGCTGCCTCAAAGTTGGGGTGAAAAAATCCATTTTATTTTCAATATCTCCGAAACCATTTGACCCAGACGAATGACAAATATTCTGGTGTAAACCGATTTTTAAAATAATATGTTAAAAATTAACTTTTCTTTTGCGAGATTTTCGTGTCATCGCAGTTCACTTCAAGGTCATGTTATTAAACGAACAAATATACATTTACAAGGAAAAAGATATCGATGACCTTGAAAACTCAGTGGGAAATTACCTTGAGAAGAAATAAATAAAATTTGCAAAGCATTCACCTCGCGACACCGTTCGTACATTGCATTAAAAACATTTGTTACGTTATCACGAATGAATTGGCTACAATTATGTGAACCACCCTTAAGTAAATATAATTCCGGTTAAAGGACTTGCAGTAATTCCACAACGAAATTAAGAACTCAGCGACAGGCAAACGAAGTTACTCGCGTCTTCGGCCATCTTTCATTCAATTACTTCGATAATTGGCACAGGAAGAAAGTACAGGCCGTGTAGAACGGGAAACGTTTTACATACCCGTCCACGAGAATAGTAGACAACCAGGTTGTTCTCGAAATCCACCGTTCGGATAGAAATCTAAGTGGCCACATGGTTCTGGATTTCCATAGTTGTACATATCAGTGTGAATGCATACGACGCAACGCGCGTCAGCAGCTGAGAGCGATTGTTGATAAAACTCGAAGCCAGGTCCTGCTGCGTCCAGACCTGTAATAAAAGGAGATTCGCGTGAACGAGTGTAAGCCAATAATCTAAAGGAACGAATTAATCCATTAATTTCTCGATAAAACATAAATAACGATCACGTTCTCTTCAGACAGGTGACGGGGCACGACTTCTTCGAATTAAGTTGCTACATTCTATAAAACTGTCTTGTGGCAAATCAACTGGAAAATCGTGGAAATTCAATTAGGAGGGTTAAAGTTGCGCGAGAAATTACTATGAAATTATGAATCACACACCTATTATTTTACTGAGTCGGATTGGTCCTCTGCGGCCAACTTCCCCGCAAATTTGAGCACCCAAAGAATGTCCGTAACATAGTATTTCATCTTTGTTTAGTCCAACTGCCACCATAGCATTCAGACTATCAACTATAATCATAGCCACACTCTCGCTAAGACCAGCCGACAATTGGTAGACGTCCTCTGCTTCGTGCCTATAATCCACCGCTATGACGTTGTAATCGAAACCGGCTAGAAAACCTGTAACAATTTCACAAATATTGTACGAACATCGTGAAGAATTATCTTTACTATGTATGAATATTATAATAGTTTTAGCTCAAGGAAAACATACTGTGTATTAACTGCACGACAATGTCAGTGTCTGTCGATTGCAAATAACCATGGCAGTAAAACAGTGTCTTCGCCGTCAAATTCATATGAGAAACAAATTGCGACGCTTGTTTAGCATTGAGTTCCATATAAGAGCCGTTCCTAAAGTATATAGTGATCATTACAATGTTCTAATCACATTCCAGATACCATTAATGGATCGTGAGCGATCTTAAGAGGAATTCAGGCATTTTATTTTCGAAAAATCAATTATTACACATTCTCTTCGAGCAATACGCGTTTACACTACGTCTGCAGAAGGATTTGTTCGAATTTGTAAATTACTTTTTACATTTAAATGCAAATGACTCACTAATTTTCTTGTAAAAAGTTCTTTAAAATTCGTGCGAAACCGGCCCCGAGATCCCTTTAAAACGACTGCCAAAGTCTTCTAGCAATAAGCGTTTAGACTACGCGTGCAGAAGGATTTGTTCGAATTTGTAAATTACTTTTTACATTTAAATGCAAATGACTCACTAATTTTTTGTAAAAAATTCTTAAAAATTCGTGCGAAACCGGCCCCGAGATCCCTTTAAAACGACTGCCAAAGTCTTCTAGCAATAAGCGTTTAGACTACGCGTGCAGAAGGATTTGTTCGAATTTGTAAATTACTTTTTACATTTAAATGCAAATGACTCACTAATTTTTTTGAAAAAAGTTCTTTAAAATTTGTGCGAAACCGGCCCCGAGATCCCTTTAAAATGACTGCGAGACTTTACGAAATATGTGTCTTGTCGACAATGTGAAGGATTATAAATAGTTACTTGGAATAGAAACGCAGTAGTACGGTGCCAGTGTTGAAAGACAAAACTGTAGCTGCGGGATAGGAAACAGATTATCATTATTATTATTATGATTATAGAAAATTTGAAGCTTCCATATTTGTCTCTCTTAAAAATAAAACATTGTCGAGGTACTTACCGTAGATGAAACAGACACCTATCGCGAAAATGAGAAAAAGTCGATTGTTCGTCATCGTGACAATCCAAGCTGACTTCTGAACGAAACTTCTAAAACAGCCCATTTATAGCTAGCTGCATGGTTTGACGGTCCCAATATTATCAGTTGCATATATTATAATATATGAAGTGGACAGAATTGTTCACACAGTTTGCGGAAACCTTGAAAACTGGAACAGATATTGGTAGGTAGGAGAAAGAAGAAGTTACGATTTATGCGGGAATAGATTCGGCACAATTTAGAACAACTACTAAGAGATTGCAAAGAAATCGATAGAAGTGTTAGTATAGGAGAAGAACGAAAATGATAGGAAAAACACCGAAGGATATTGAAGTGCACAATACATACGCTATTTCTGTGGTAGATAAAGTAATTATATGGTGGACGTTTCGATTGTCTAACAAGATCCGCATACCTGAATAAATAAAGATTTCTTTTTTATTACTAACAACTTATTACATTACAATATATGTGCACATATATTCATGTGAAAACGATTAACTTATATTTTAGAAATAAACGTTTTTAGAATAAGATAGACTTTAATATATGTATTCCAGAAGGAAACTCAGGACATGGACAGGTTATATTAACAATTCTACGTTTCAACGTCAAAGATAAAATATAACAAATTGAATTCCATTGCGCAAATACGGAAACGCGTTCGGTTTAAATAACGGACTTGCTGTTATTCCAGGAACAGTAGGCACAGCTTATGTAAATTGTTACGCTTGAATTAAATTTAAATTTGAGTTAAATAAGCCTTGAAAAGTTGCAGCAACGCACTGCTATTACTATTTCTGTGGCACGTGAAGTGAACTATACCCTAACCGAGCTGGTTCGTACGATTCCATAAATCAGCGCCCAACAACTTTTAGCAGAATCGCGGTTACGTGCCTTCAAATGTAATCTCGAATATGAAACAAACTTACATTTCTAGAAAGCTTCGAAACAAATCCAAACATTCGCATAACTACTAGAAACGAAATTCTACAGGGCAGTAATTCATTAATAATTATAGATCCAATGGGTGCTTTATTAATTAAAACGCTGTATATAAAAGAAGCAACACAGAATTGTCAGACTATTTAATTGGCGAGTATACTTAATATTTGATAACTTTATTTGATTCCCCTTAGGGTTACAAATCCTTGTACATCTTCACATACCACACATTCATTCTCCGTTCGAGTATACTTAATTTATTTTAATGTTTTCTATAATTACGATAATGATTTCTGGACCCTAGTTCAGTGTGTTCCTCCTAAAAGAATAACAATTACAAGAAACGGTACTTTTTTGATATATATGGTTCAAGTATATCAATTTTTTATTTCATTATTTATTGAGACATCACAGTGTACAATTTTGCTACATTTCCGAAATAACAAACAGACTTCATGCTACTACTAAATACATATATGGCACATAGGATCCATGATAGCGTTATCTTTCCTTAGACAAAATAAATCCTGCAGAGAATTGTTATCCCCAGAAATTATAGATCGAGGGATCGTAGGATGTTCCTGCCATACCTCTGCCATACGGCTTCTGCGGGTTCGTTTGTAAATAATATTTACCAGACCTGCGAATAAACAGAATCAGTTTGTAAAGTATAGAAATAAATACATTCAATGATCAGAGACATATTTTGGATCCCCTGTATGTAATATAGGATGATGGACTTTCTCTTATTTATTCCCGCTAATTGGTTCTTTCTGGGATTTTTTTATTAATTTTTAATTATAAGATATTTAATTATCTCAGCTTTCGTACTGGTGGAACTTACACCGATGGGTTCTGCGCCTTTCATACACAATAAAGAGGATGATGATTTTTTAATTAACAGCCTGCAAGCTTTCGCTTATTAGCCGTTGGCTCGTTTAATTACTCTGAATTCGCACTGGGGATATGTTTCGGACAAGATAGACTGAAAATATATACATATAAAGCGGAAAATGTGATACTAACGCATTGCACGGCGCGTTTACACCGTATTGAATGATGCTCGACTTGTCACAGTTTCCATTCTGAAAATCCAGCCAACTATTGCATTTTATGGCAAGGTAGCTATTCGGATCAACTGCTGCTTCTGCTGTATATTCAGTGGCCTTTTCGTGGCTGCACGCGCCTGCAAAGTTGATAAGGTAATAGTTACGAACTAATGTTAATTAGCGAGAAACACGGTGTACGAGAATGATCAGCCTCATTATGTGGGATCAATTGTAATAAATTTCACATGCGATAAATTGCAGAGAAACAGGCAGGTGTTTAATATGTCAAAATATGTCGTTTATGTGTTGTTTTATAAAAATTAAAAGCTTGAATTTATATATATATATATTTAGATTTTTCACAATTTTATTAATAACACCTGCTCGAATAAAGAAATCTATTGAATAATTTCTAATGGAAGCATCTTTACAATTTCAATAATTAAAAACTAAAGAATGTGAAAGCTATAGTTGGAAGCTTAAGTTAGAAGGAGGTGTGTTACGCACCCACGCTGGACAAGAAGTTACAACCAGGTTGATTTCTGTATCCACCGTTTGGATAGAAGTCTAAATGACCACACGGACGAGAAGTGCCATACATGTTTTCATCGGAGTGAATGCATTTGACGCAGAGTCCATCGCTATCGGTTATAGAGGGTTCCAGTATATTGAACATCGGTCCGGCAGGGTCCAAACCTGTCATAGAAAGAGATCGACATTAAATGTTACAATGAAAATTTCATTTCCAGAATGTGGATTTTATTCACTTATCAGAAAAATGTTTTATAATTATTTTCGTCGCAGAAAAGCTTTCCGCTACAGGTTTCGCGCTCCAAATTCGCCATTTTGCAAATCAATTTCACCCATAGAGGATATTTAAAATGAATTATTTATTTATGTGGACACACGTGAACGGTATCGTTACCGCAAGAGAAACATAAGAATCAATACTCGATACGCTTCAATAGATACACATATGTATTTTCGTTTTTAAAATTTATCAACCAGAAAATGGCTGCAATGAATATACATATCTACACACAGTTTTCATACGTTACAAAGTGAACGAATTGTTAATTACTTTTAAATATGTATTTGATATACATCTTTGCAATAAATGAAATTTTGAATATTTCTTAACGATTAATCTCTTCAAAATACTTTATTTGTAGAAGGTTGAAATTCATTTGCAAAAGGGTGAATTTGGAGAGAAAGACCTGTAAAAATTAATTCTACTTACCAATTATTGGAACTTTGTGGGACAGGTGGCGACCAACGTATCCAACAATTTGAGCACCCAAAGAAAATCCACTTAGTATTATGTTTGATATACTCACACCACTCTTCACTAACGTATTTACAGCATTTAGCACAACTCCGCCTACAGAGCTGGCTAAGAGAACCGACGAGGGGTAGAACTGGTACGTGCAATACCTGTAGTCTACTGCTATTACATTATAAGAATAACCTTCCACATATCCTGCAACAATTTCGATAACGTGTTAGATTTTGTTGGGACTAGTCCAATTTTTCATCGATACATACCACGTAACAAATTGTAGACATACGGATCATCCGTTGACTGTGCGTAACCGTGGAGATGTATTAACGTTTTTTGTGTTAAATTAAGGAAAGGCGTGATCACATCCGCACTTTGTGCAGAATATTCCTTGTAAGAGAGATCTCTGAAAAGAAAATAGAAATCGTATGACGCGTCTGATCATTAACGAACAATTCTACTA
Organism: Lasioglossum figueresi; assembly: GCA_028455805.1. Lineage (NCBI taxonomy): Eukaryota > Metazoa > Arthropoda > Insecta > Hymenoptera > Halictidae > Lasioglossum > Lasioglossum figueresi. The sequence goes on from CM052191.1 coordinate 11,535,117, forward strand.
CCAGCATAAATTCAATTTCTCGAGAACGAGAAACATTTCTTTTCGATTTATTTTCACGGTTGTGAATATTATACAGGGTGGAGCAATAACTATGTCCACTTTGAATATTGCCGTTATTTGTAATAATATGAAAAAATGTTATATATAAAACTTACACGGTATAGAGGGGAGCATATTATGACGCAAACATTTTCTGCGTGGGTGGAGGCATAGAGGAGATTTTAAGGTCACCTTGAGTTTTTTAAATGGAAAGATATACTTTCTGTGTCATAAATCTAAGGATTATCGAATTCTGATTAAAAATGTAATGACCTCCATACGTCCTAAATCTAATAGTTAACGAGATATCATCGAAATAATTTTCATTCTTCTTTGGATAATATGTCGTTAACTATTAGGTTTAGGGCATGTGAAGGTCAATACATTTTTACTCAGAATTCGATAATCTATAGATTCATGATACAGAAAGTAGGTCTTTCGATTTAAAAAAACCAAGGTGACCTTGAAATCTCCTCTATGCATCCCCCCATGCAGAAAATGTTTGTGCCATAATATGTCCCCCTCTATACCGTGTAAGTTTTGTATACAACATTTTTTCATATTATTACAAATAACGACAATATTTAAACTGGTCATAGTTATTGCCCCACCCTGTATATGTAATATATGTGTGATATATATGTGAAACAGTAAAAGATTTAAAAAATTGAACAATGTTGTGTTGTTGCTTTTAATAGAACGAAGTCGTTAAGGTACGATATCAATTTTTACGTTATTGCTGCTTCCCACAATTATAATTACTTTCCGTATAGACGCATCTTTATTCCACTCAGAGGAAAAGTCAGCAAATCCTTAGATGCTTGTTCCGCCGCCGTAGGGAAGCCTTGACCTGCACACAAGCCTGCATCTGTGGGCAAAATAAAATGTTGTTTATCGACATCATACACAAATTGTTTAACTTGGATATAAAATTGTTTTTAATTTTTTTCTAACGTAATATGTAATTTAGAAATACTCACATCCCAGAAGGCCAACGCAGGCCGCGAAAATGAAAAAAAGTCGGTTGCTCGCCATTTTTTGACTGTCGACTCAGCTTGTTCGGGATGGGTATATAAAACACGTACCACTTACACGTAATACGTTATTTATTAGAACAATACATTGTTGCGTATCCACGTGGTTTAAAATATTGTTATTTTATACAGAAACGTCGAATAATTTGTAGCGCTGTTACGAAACTGTTCTTGTTTGCGTAATGAATTTTCAATTATTTCTTACATGTTGCTAATTGTAATTCCATATAGAATTCATAGAACGGGCGTAAATCGTAATCATTGTTCCATATAATCTCGTCATTAATCACGAGCAGACTGCATCGACCAATATTATACGATATAATTTATATCGTAGACAACTGTCGCTGATTTTCACAATTAATTTAACGTATCTATTATTACTTGTATATTATTACTTGTCTATTATTACGTCTACCATGAATAATTCGTATTTTTTCATCGACACATTGAATCGAGATTTTTCATTTCAGAATTCTTTACTCAATAATTGTACACATATTATCATAAAAATTCCGCAATATTTCAATAAATTCAATCTAATCTAATATCTCGTATAATATAAAAAAAGAACGCTGTTGATTCTTGGTGTAAGTGTTACATTCGGTTGAATTTGTTACGCGAATTTGCGACACGTGTATTGTTATCTTTAACTGTCATTTTTGCAAAAATGTCAAATATACAATGTCACGCTAAAACGGGTTCTGTACTGTTCTATAATTTATAGTATGACTAAACTGCGGATCTTTATACATAATAAAATTTTCTTCGTCAATTGCAAGCCACGGGAACATAGAAATTTGTTTGCTTCCTTTAATCATTTTGGTAAGTTGACAATAATGTACAGACAATCTAACAGAACAGGTTTGTGAATGCATTAGTTAAGGGAAAATAAAAATTTTCTTCGTTAATTTGCAAGAGAAAGGAACCATATAAAAATTTGTTTGCACCCTTTAATCATTTTGGTAAGTTCAAAATAACATAGAATCTTAGTTTATCATTATTCCACTACTTGAAATATTTTCTCACCCTCAAATTTTATGTAGTTCGTACATTGACTAACAGAACAGGTTTATCAATGCATTAATTATTGCTTGTCAAATAGTTTCGAATTACGTATTCTGCTGAAGTGATTTATCGTAGAATGTTCCTTGTAATCCTCTCCCGTAAGGCTTCTGTGGGTTAGTTTGGAGGTAGAATTTACCCGTGCTGAAATGAAAAGAATAAAAATAAATCTTCTCGTTTCCCTCTTCTCCAAATTACAAGTGAATAAAGATCATGTTGTTCATTCTTTCCCGAAGCACTAGATTGCGAAGTGGTTCTTAAATCTTTAGAATCCCTCCGCTGCGTGTAATATACGTGTAGAATGTCCAGCAACAGGTGGGCGAAAGTATGGGAGGTAATTTTCTATGTCAATGTCAAAGAAAAACAGAGTCGAAAATAGCCGACGTGACTCGGTTTTTAACTAAAAACAGAGGGCAGAGAAATGAAATATTCAACGCAGCGAATTCGAGTCTCGTTTTTTCACTAAGATAAAATAACTAACTAAAATAGCATGTTCAATCTGTTAATACGTGTAGCTGCGTCGATAATAATACAAACCACTCGCAAAAGTTCTCGATAGTTACTCATTTAAGTGTCAAGCACACGTTTTCTTTGAAATTGACATCGATCTTGCAAACATTACGACATTGCGAATTTCAACGGACAGGTAAGCTTAATACTGCGCAATTTCTCTGCAAGTTTATAAATAGTGTTAGCGGGTCCACGTGCGACTTGTTCAGAAAGGATTCCGTTCGATTAGGTGAATTTTTAATTGTTATATAATACCGAAACGCTGAAAGCTAAAATCGCGCTGTTGGTGACTTCGAAAATTAACCAATTTTCCCTCACCTGTTGCTGATCGCTGTGAAAACTAGCAAAAGTTAAAAAACGGTGCAAATTAACTGGTAAAATTAATTATAATCAGACTGCGGATCTTCATGCTAAATAAAAATGTTCCGCATTGATTGTGGGAAACAGGAATAACATAAAATTGATTTCATCCCTTAACATTTTTTTTACGTTAAAAACTACGTCACAACATTCTTGAATTTTGAAAATCTTTTACTGTTTTATATTTCACCCAACCAAATTCTTCATAAATGCATAAAGACCCGCAGTCGAATTATAATTAATAATACGTCTGCAAGAGTCAACTAGCTTCTTAAACTTTGCTCGTGCAGTGCACATTCAATAAAAATACTTCAACAATCAGAGAAGGTTATACTAACATCTCGCATGGTGCATTTGGTCCCATCGGAATCACAACACTCCGGTCATTTTTTCCAGCCTTAAAATCATTCCAACTATTGCTTTTCACACTGAGAAAAAGTTCTGGGTGTATCAAAGCCTGTTGCACAAACAGTGCAGACATATTATGACTGCATGACGGCGCGTCTGAAATAGTTACATACATAGTATTATCATAATTCAGGTTTTACTATATGTGCCCATAATTTTGAAATTGGCCCAGCAAAATTGAAAAAAATTATTATAAACTAAATTAATTCAATGCAATTTTTACAAGATTATATGGAATTCATTTAGTGTTAATATCCTTTTCCTTCAAACATCTCGAAACAAGAAATATATGACAGGACTGGGGGAGCTTTAGGCAAAATAAAAATTGCCTGCATCGATTGCAAGAAATAGAAACCAAACTGGATGTTATTTCATCCCTTAACGATTTTAATAGAGGAGAAATCATATATTGATATGTTCGATTTAAAAAAAATGTCAACATCTTTGAATTTCGACTACTAAATTTTTCTATAAATGCATACAGATCCGCAGTCTATATATGACTCAGACCTATTTCAGAATTATGTGCACACGTCATAATATGACTTGAACAGAGAAACAACAGGCTGACGCATATGTAAAAGTTGAAGTATGACACAGTAGATCTAAGTGGATTGATAAAGAAGTTTATTCACATGTGGGTGGAGGATTTGGACAACCAGGTTGCACCTCGTATCCACTGTTCGGATAATAATCTTGATGGCCACAGGGCACCAAGGTACCACTCTTTCCCATATCAGTATGAACGCATTTCACGCATTTTGCGTCAGCTGCATTTATCGTAGGCTCGGGGAACCCGAAAAAAAGTCCTGCTGGGTCCATTGCTAGAAGAAACGAACGAATGATTGATCGCGAGCTAAACAAGTGACATGTTAACCACCCTTCAGTGAACTATGTCACTCCAGATTAATTTATGAACAATTCTAAACAATTCTACTCGAAGAAGCCTCGGAATTTAATGGCAAACTGTGGCAGGATCGATATTTTAAATTGCAACGATTTGATTTACTTTCGCTGGAAGATTATACTGTAATTCAGATGCTAAATGCTCGTTACTTACAACTATGTCACTGTAGATTAATTTATGAACAATTCTAAAAAGAATTCTACTCGAAGAAGCCTCGGAATTTAATGACAAACTGTGGCAGGATCGAAATTTTAAATTGCAACGATTTGATTTACTTTCGCTGGAAGATTATACTGTAATCCAGATGCTAAATGCTTGTTACTCTATTATATGAAAATTCTCTTATATAAACGCTTTGTCCTGCAATTAGTTGATGTAATGGAAGGGCTAATTACCATTCTACATACCTATTATTTCTGAAACCGTGAAGGTCATACCGCGTCCAATGCAGCCAGCAATTTGGCTACCCAAAGAGTGTCCACTGAGCATAAATTTATCCTTGTTCATCCCAGCCGATACCATACTCTCTGCAGCGTAACTTATAACCTTTCCTACAGCATTGACCAGCAAAACCGATGTCGTGTAAGCCTCGAACGTTACATATCTGTAATCCGCTGCAATGACATTGTAGCTGTAACCGTTCAGATAAGCTGTAACAAATTCGAAATATGTATTCGGCTGAAATCAATGTGAACTTGTACAGTATCAAACATTAAGTAGATATTGTCGAGAGTATCATCTGCTTTGGTTATTTGTAAATGATCAATCAATTCGTTAATAATGGGCCACGGATTAATCTGTGCAGCTGGTAAATACATAAACTTTTAATCTTATTCGAATATTCGATAAATACGTGCCATGTATCATGTCCACAACGAATGGTAAATCTGGTGTATTACCATAACCATGGCAATGTATCACCGTCCTCTCAGTCAAGTTCATATGCGGTAGAAGCTGCGTTGCATTAACAACGTTAACTTCCAAGTACGTGAAGTCTCTATAAAGAAATATTGATTATGTTGCATGATCTGGTATGAAAAAAATAGCAGCTTACAGACTGCGGATCTTTATGCAAAATAAAAATGCTCTTCATCGATTACAAGATACTGGAGCCAAATAAAAATTGATTACTTCCTCTAATACTGTTAACAGGACGAAAGTTACGTGTCGATACCCTTAAATTCTTTTAATGTTTCTTCTGTTTAAAATTGCGGCTGTTCCTTTTTTTTTTAAATGCATAAAATCCACAGTCTACTTATAAAATAGAATAATTATGTATAGAATATGGAACAGCGCATCCTGAATCATCAGATGTTCGATATTACCAACCTTACCCTATCTTCGAGAAATGTCACGTTATGAAATTACGCAACAGACGTTTCTGACGTAAGAATCGTTGCATTACTTGCATATACTCAAGCATAAATAATCACCTATAGTAAAGACGTAGCTTAATGGTGGTCAGAGGCCATATAAAATCTTCAAGTGTGCTCCAGAAGTCAGTAGTTGTAAAATTTGCACTTATAGCTGTGAACGAAACAAATAAGTATTGCGAGCATTTCTTGTTCTTAGATGATGATTGAACACTGGAATCATTGTTCTAATATTTCTGATCGATTTGGGAATTTCGTAGCACTTGTCAGATCTAGAGATTTCGTTTTTACAGGGTTAAGGATCCCTTAAATGGAGATAAATGTCACCCAATTTTCTTTTGACTCTTTGAAATAATAATAACAAATATAAATAATGGTTGTAATGAAAATTAAGCAATACTTTATGCTCGATAAGATACTGCTGTCGAATCAACGAGATTTAATTGTTCATATCAAAATTCACATGCACACTAGTTTCATTGTTTTAACTCATCTAACTGTACATTACAGTTTTGTGATAAATTACTTCTTTGTCACAACACAGGTTTTGATGGTTTTATGCAGTATCGTACAGAGGTAACACAAAAACTGGTAGAATAAAAATTAATAAATGAATAAAAATGAAGACTCCGACGTTGACAGTATTAACCTAGATTTTGTTTAAACAAATCAAGGTACTTACATGACAGATAGCAGCAGCAGACCGCAAGTACTAAGTACTTGCCGATCATTTTGAGCGCAACGGTAAAACCCAACTGTTTCAGCTTCTGGCTTGTTAAGACACGATGGTTGGATTTGACCAATTATGCACATTATTTATTGTATCAGCGTTATCTGTCAACGAACGTTGCATATTTATACTATACAACGTAGAACAGGTAGAAAGTCTCGATACACTTGTCTGGGAATAGCCCACGAAAGATAATGTGGAAACACATGACTTCAAACTTTAAATATATCGTGTGATCACTTAATGACTGTACATGCTTCAGTATTTCAATAATTGTCTGCGGTATTCTTTGTTAAAACGACGCCTCATAATAATTCGTGATAACGATTCCGTTTTGAATGTCTTTATATATATATAAATATGCCCTAGATTGGCAAGGTCGTCGCTCGATAAGCAAGACAGTAGCCCCTACATATGTACATCAGAAGGCTGTATTAAAAATATTAACATTATACCGTGCAAAACAATTTTGTCACAAATACTGGACTCGAAACCTTGCTGTCTGATCATAATTTACTGTTTCTACTTGTATACATATGCATAGGTTTTACGCTCAATCAATTTCACCGTTTTGCAAATCGAATTCAAGCTTCTGCAATGAACGATGCAAATGAATTTCACCCATTAAGAGTATTTAAAATTAATTATTTACTTGTTTCGATTAAATTATATATTTCTTTAAACAGTACGCTTCAATAAATATATATGTACTTTCATTTTTAAAGTATGGAATTTAAAGCATTATATGGAGCTCGTTTAATGTTAATATCCGTTTCCTTGAAATATCTCGAAATACAGGGTGAGTCCGAAGAAACAGAACACCTAAATATCTCCGTTACTTTTCGTTCTACAAAAAAACTTCTTAGGACAAAGTTACACTGTTTGTAGGGCCACGTGTAACGGTGTATGGGAAAAAATTTAATCGCTGCCGTAAGGACAATATAACATTTTTCCCGTGTAATCAATAAAATTTATAATCTACCAGATGAAAGTCGTTCGATATTTAAATTGCAAATGTTTTTATACGCTGCGCTGCTCATTGCGTGTCAAGTAAAATCTTTCGACGGAGCATTTTAGAACATTTAAAACTTCAACTCAATTTCCTCCATATCGGGAAAGCGTTGCTTGCAACCATTCAATACACAAATGTTCGTACTTTGTTAATTTTTGTTGTAGAGTCGAGACCGGGTCAACAATAATGTTTGACATGTGGAAATTAAAAGTTGTAAATGGGCCAGAGATATCACTGGAAAGCTCTTTAAATTTTTCGAATCTTCCAGCCATTTTAATCTATTGAAGTCGCTGAAGCAAAAACGAGTTATTTATTATATTCGCGTGTTTAGAGGATTGTTTAGGATTGAAAGTGGTCTCTATTCCATCTTGATTGACCATGATTAATATTTATCACTCAAATTCAATTTAATAAAAGCTATTTCTATGAAATTCAAACTCCAATGACAAATTAACTTGTTATCCTGGTTAACAGAACTAATCCACATACAACCGAAGATATTACAGAAGGAGGAACTTAGTAAAGACTAATTCATGATTTGCACGAGTCGTTTGTGGAACACAAAGATCTGAAATCCATCAAAAGCTAGTAAACCGCTTGGCCAAGGATAATAGAGACATAGCAACGTTATCTGTGGATATTATCATCCGAATTACATCCGCTTGACAAACCGTGCTTATCCGGGTCTACCTCCATCATTCGCTACAAAGGTTTTTGCTGTTAAATCCACTCTGACATCTGCCGAAGCGAGACAATATCGTTCTGCATGTAGAAATTAAGAAATAGAGTGTAGAGTTTATATTTGTCGAGCTAACGATCCTGAAAGATAAGCAGTACGAATCCTCGTATGCGGAATATTACTTTGAAACAGTCCGCCGACATTTCATCCACGTGTCGTTGCTTCGCCCATATTTACTAGCAAATATAAATTATTGATGATACGTGACATGTGCTATAATGAGGAAACACATAACGAGACGGCTTTAATGGCGCCACCAAATGCAACACTCGCTACGTAACGCATTTGAAACGATATTAAAATTCATCTTCTGAATTTCATATTTGCGCGAGCAACAGGGATAATTGGATTCGGACATAATGCGTGGACAAACTTGCCAAAATCTGGAATTCAAATATCTAAACTATCTGGAAAATATGAAATGTCTTTGCTGTTTGCTTTAATAATTGATTGAAATGTTCATGGGTTTTATATGTACACCATGCACTTGCTCTTTGTAAGAGCATCAAGAAAGTGATTTCTTTCTTCCTTTGTAGACACACCTTCGACGTCCGTATTCTTTATTACTCTTTAGAGCGAACTGGTAAACAGATCCTGGAAGCAAGCTCAGTCTCCACCATTTTCTATTATTGCTTTTCCATTTACAGCAGCGAGACTTTCGTTTGACGCGATCACTACTATAAAAAAACAATTTACGTGCGGAACGTGCAGAATGCGCGTTCTCATTTCTCGTGTTCATGATCGTAGTATAAAATCATTTCGCGTTGCCGGACATCCGTCCTCAAAACCCCGAATTCCGCCAAATCCATTGGATTGCACATCCGGTGACCATTCCGAGTCTAAAAACCTATCACCATTTCGAGACCCTCGTAAAATGCTCCCAACCGAGTGTCCCACCCGGTAAAAATCCGTCACCAACCTTTTTGTAATTGCTTTATTGCCAGGTCAAGGGCCGCAAGACCCAAACCATATACTTGGCCGCCTGGAGCGGTCCCCGAATCTCATTAACAGCTAACTAACAATTTCCCCAACCATAGCTTCTTCAACAATTTCCCTCCACCTTTTCCACGCCTTTCCTTCACCCCTCTACTATCCATCTTTTCCAATCACATTCGATTTCTTTGGGATTTTCTTCGTTTTTTCGACGCCTCCACTTTTCCCCCACCTCTACCGTTTTCAGAATGCGAGACTTCTTAAAGGCGAAGACAGCCGACTTAGGAGAATCTTTCGAACAGCGTGTTCAGCGAGAACAACGAATACTTACCAACCAAGATTTCTGTTAAATTAGTTGTACCAAAGTCCAAGTTACAATATTGAAATATATATTCCTGTTTTCCAAACAGTTTTCAACTTACTATCCTACGCCAGTAACAGGTCGTGGGAATTCGCGTTTGTCGTGTCGTCGGAGTTATCCGGGTGAAGATTTACGACCTTCATTGACGAGATCAGTCAGCAAGACTTCGCGAGTATAAACATCTCGATATACTAAAGATGGGGATTTTCAGTAGTCAAAAACGCTAGATAAAATATAATACATGATACAAGTCATCGCAAAATGTTTGCTAGACGCGTCTGATTTTTCAAGTTACGGTAAAAAGCAGAGAAACCCACGTAAATTGAATATCTTGGGTATGCCAGTCACGTATCACAGATTGATAATTGCGCTCACATTTCCCGCAGGATGTTTCTTCGTCATCTCCACATGCATACGAACGCATGCACGTTTGCGTGATGAAAGAAATTAGTAAAGATTAATTTACCACTACTGTTTTCAACAATCAACAGTTTTTACTATTTCTGTTCTGAATTTTGCATTGCCGAAGCAGCTGACGAATACAGCTGGATCTCTTTTTACACGGTACGAAAGGAAGATTTATTTATAAGTCATATTGATTTATAATAACAAATTGTGTTCTCTCATAAGATACTTCGCAATGCATTGTTCTGTTGATTGTTTTGTTGATTTAGAAGAGTACTAAGGAAAATGGCGGATGTTTTCCAGTGGTTTCGCAATATTAACGTGAGTCTCGGACTCTCGCGGCGGAAGAAATAAAATCAACCGTAAAAGGAGTATCGTCGAGGATGCTTTACCATATAGTAGCACTCGTCCCAAATTTTGAGTGAGATGAAATAAATTCTGATAAAAGTGATAAAACCGAGGAAGAAAGTAATAGTCTGCGAAATTGATCATAAATTCTGAATTCAATCGGTAATCCTTTCCACGTTGTACAGAATTCAAAGCAACGGAAGTAATAAACTATCATTATTATACGTTTACCATAAACGTTAGCCTGGAAAACTGTGAGAAAGAAAATGTATGTGTGCAGGACAAATCCTATAATGTATATTCATTATAGTTCTGTGTATACTGTGCCCCTCCATCTTGCATAAATATATTGTGCCTTTATGCAGAATATTTATGGAACAAACGAATTATAATATTACTCTGAATACAAATATGAAAAAAAAGTTACAAAGTTTTGGGTGGAAATAAAAATTTGAATATATTAAATCGCCGATTAAATCGGTTAAAATATGTCATATTTTATATTTGTATGGTGGTGTAGAATAATCCAACACTAATCATAGTGTGTTCACACGTTTGCTGTTTACTTTATTGTTTGAAATACATATCGTAAATTCATTAACTTATTTTCGAAAAATTCAGTAGATTTTGAATGTGATCTAGATCACAATATTCCTTGCATTCCTTTGGCAAATGGGGTTTGTGAATTTGTACGCAGGTAGAACTTACCCCTCCTGCAAATCAAAAAGATCATGTACATTGTGTCTCATTGAAAATGAACCTTTTACATTTTGTAATTAATATCTTCAACTCGAACGATCAACAAACTGCTCTAACTGTTTTTTTCCTGCACTTCTTTTATAGCAATCTGCTCAAATGAATGTTAATAATATTATACTAACGCAGAAGTTGGTGTTGCGTATCCCATGGGGACAACGTGCGATCGATTGCATTTCCCGAAATCGAATTCCAAACCATTGCTACATTCGATAGCCATGAATCCATCTGGATTCCCAATGGATTCTGCAAAATACCTCCACGATCTGTGATGATCACAATTTGCTGAAATCGATAAAAATAATAAGTAACAACGTTCCAAAATACAGGTTTTTTTTTTAAATCCAGTCCCCACGATTTCTGAGCAACTGCCGATAGTCTGAGAAATAAATGTTTTGAACGAAAGTAGGTCAGCTTAAAAAATATTGAATTTCTCTTATTTTGAAATCGTTGGAAAATACGGAACCACGAACGTTGATAAAGTGAACGTACAATCATTTGCTTTGGTTTTCACGAAAGGAATAAAAGGACAGCCAGGCTGCGGTCTGTGACCGCCGTTAGGATGAAAATTTGCGTCACCGCTGTCGTGCGTTTGACCGAAGGCTCCTTCGTCAGTGTGTATGATGACGACAAAGCCAGCGTCACCGGATTTCAAGTAGCTTCCAAAAAAGAACATGGGACCAGCAGGATCCAAACCTGTGAGAAAATATTTCGACACATTTGAAAATCTAGAAGCAATTTTATGAATTGCACTTATTTCCTATGAACACGTTAAAACAATTGTATCGTTGTACAATTCATCTAGAAGTTATTGCTGAAGGAGGAATTGCTTTTCTTAGCTATGAACACTTTAAAACAATACCTGTGATCTGAGCAATACGGAAATTCGTATGAGATCCTACATGACCAGCTACTTGAGCACCCAACGAGTGTCCGATTATGTGAATTTTGTCAGGATTCAAACCATTCTCTACCAATTGGTTCAGAAAATTGGCAATAGCTTTACCGACATCGTCAACATGAATTGCATCGGCGAAGTAATTTACGTTGTCTGCGACTTGTCTGTAATCGATTGCGATCACGTTACAGTTCGTGTGTTGAAGATAACCTGCAACAAAGTTGAAAGTGCTATTGAAATCGGATTTTGTGATTTAGATGCATGACGCTTATGTCTCTGATCATTGTAATATGAAGATCAGGCGATTTGATCGACGGTAGTTTTATTGGGATAAAATGATTTACAGAATGACTCACCGTCCGTTATTATCGTGACACTTCTGGATTCAACGGTTTCCGTATACCCATGGAGGTGAAAAACTGTACACTCGTCCAAATCCAATTCAGGCTTCAATTGATCTGCATAATTTATGTTAACATCGTTGTGAGACCCATCTCTGAAAAGAAATAAAACCTTGGAGAAACTCGAGATCATCAACAATATTTATGTATAACCGAGGCCTAATAAATCACCTATTAAAATGGCGGAAGAAAATGCCGCTCGTTTTCGCTGTTCCAGAAACATCTGCGAACAGTATCAATAATTTTGATTAAAAACACAGTTTATCATGAACATGTGCAATCATGGCACGATAGTTTATCTGATGAATTGCTTGACATTGATATAATACCGTGTATGCATAACTAGAAGTGACCATTTTACAATGCTTGATAAAAGTAACGAGAATGTATTTATTTAGATTATCAGCAACCGTTATCGTAACATAATATGTGTACGAAGATATAAATTTAAAGAGTAATTGAAATTTTCGAGAAACTTACGTCCAAGCGAAAGAGCGATCAGCCCCACAACAAAAGATATGCGAAAGCTTCCCATGTTGCAAGAAAGTGAACAAATAATTTGTGCAATAATGTTCGCACCTTCCTATGGAAGTTCTAATACCTGTGGTCCACGTCCATGGTATAATATAGGCCCATTCTATAATTTATGCACCGTATGATTGATGGAGCACCGTGCTATTTGTTACACAGGAATTTGTCTTTTACATTTCCTTATCAACAAAGTAATAGCCATGTATCGGTCTTTTTGCAGGATATCTCTCTTAACCAGTGCTTCCCAACCATTTTTTACTCGCCGTGCACTTTACAGCAAATGAAAAGATTGCGGCGCACCTATTATGTACATGCGTATATTTTGGTAGCTAATTATTTTAATGATTTACATTGAGGATATTATTTCATATTTTACTCATTTTTTATATGATTTTAATTATTTCGCGGCGCACGGTGTGGGAAACACTGCTCTGAACTGTCACCCATTTCTTATAAATGAGAACGTGTACTAATTGTGACATAAGATAAGAGGATAAATACAACAACAAAAAATGAAAATCGGGAAATAGAAAATGTATAATATTGAAAGAAAATTCCACGTGTCGTTCTTTTTTCGAAGGATATCTTAATAAACTGTCCCCAATTTTTTATAAATGAGAACGTATACTAATTATGTCATAAGATAAGAGGATAAATACAAAAAAGAAAGAAAAACCAGGAAATGGAAAATGTATATATTGGATGAACTTTCAATGCTTATGCTTGTCCATAGAGTGAAGTGTGTGCGACTAGTTAACGTGACGTTCTTTACAACTATATTGTAAATATTGAACATTTAGTAGTCATACGATCAAATTAGCCCATGAATATTTTAAACTGCTTCGAATAACTTTCTATAAGTCTACTTAATAACTAGTTCATTAATATTAATTATATACGATTAGTTGCGTATCCCTTGCAGTCCTCTTGCAAACGGGCTTTTCGAATTTGTGTGTAGGTAGTAAACGCCCCTTCTAAAAATATAAATAATCATTTTCATCAAATCACCGAGCTTAAGTGGCGAAAGCGTCGCATATAAAATTTGTCTTAATCGAATGAAACAATACTAACGCGTTGATTGGTGTACGAGGTCCCATGGGAATGATATTCGAATAATTACACGAATTCGTTAGGAAATTAAAATCGTCGGCACACTGGACGCCCAAAAATCCTTGTGGTTCTGTCACTGACTCCGCGTAAAACCACCAGGATCTGCGATGACTGCAAAGATCTGTAACAAATCTTGAATAATAATACGTAGCGATGTCAAAAACATTCGCGGTAGAATTATTTATTTCTATCTAACAATGTTCACGTCATTTGTAAGTGCAACTGTTACAATAGAAACAGCTGAGCATGAAAAGTGTGTACCTTCATCCGAAAAAGACATCGGTATCGTAAAGATAAGACAACCAGGTTGAATTCTGTGTCCATAATTCGGAAGGAAATCAACATCACCAGAGTTGTACAGTTGACCGTAAAACATCTTGTCAGTGTGTATAATATCGACGAACTTAGCATCGCCGGCGCTCAAAAATTTTCCTCTGTAAAGTGGAGGATCAGCTGGATCTAAACCTGTGAAAAAGTATTTCATCGTGCTAAAAAATTCCCGCACACATGAGAAACTAGTCAACCCTTCAAGAATGATGTCTGAGGCATTGCCGGCCTTCCTGCCTGCCCTCATTTTAAAGCTTGAAGCTTCTACTATAGTAATATACCTATCAAATTATTCAAATACCAGTTCCACAAATAGTAGCATAAGATACCTGTTATCCTGGGGAGAGTGAAATTCAGGAAGGCAGCCATTTCACTGGATACCGCGCCGCCCAACGAATGTGCAACTACATGAATTTTATTCGTATCCAAACCACTGCCTTCCAATTGATTGAAAGATTTAGCTACAGCCTGTCCTACCGGACTAACTAATGTTACAACATCAGTGCAATTGTTGGCTGCAATTCTGCCATAGTCGATCGCAACCACGTTTATGTCCGTTTTCAAAGAAGCTGCAAGAAACGTCATCGTCGTTACTAATGACTCATTAGCAGTACCAAAATTGCGTGAATTCATTTTTATCTGTGAACTGCATTAGCAAAGAAACAAATAATACAATAACGAGTATTAAGAATTAATTTGAATTATAAAACTCGACGTCTCCATTACAAAATATTTGAATGTGTGCAAAGTTTGGCGTGAACTCGTTTACAAAAAATTGTAACTCGAATAACATTGATTTAAATAAACGGAGATAAGGATGCGTTGATAATACGTAAACTACGAATTTGTATGCACAATATAAACGTTATGCAAAATCAATGCAACATAAGTTGTACGTGAAAATGTCGTTTCTTCCAAACGTTTCCATATTCAACAGGATGGTTAAAATAAGTTTGAAATTTATGATTGAAATTAATTCTTTTTATATATATATACAGGGTGAGTCCGAAAAACAGAACACCTAGTATCTCCGTTACTTTTCGTTGTACAAAAAAACTTCTTAGGACAAAGTTACACTGTTTGAAGGGCCACATGTAACGGTGTAAGGGAAAAAATTTTATCACTGCCGTAAGGACAATGTAACAGTTTTCCCGTATAATCAATAATTTATAATCTACCAGATGAAAATCGTTCAATATTCACGCGTTGCGTAAACAACAAGGTCGGTCACACATCGAGCCCTTTTCGGTTTGGCTGAGCGTTCTATGTTGTGAAAATCGCACACGTCTTTCGATATGTAAATACATGTGCAAGGTACAACTAATTTTATTTTGCAAGATGTTTCTTGTTTTTTTTTTGTTTTCTTTTTGTTATTCGTTTCCAGCCATTTTAACTTAATATTTTTTTTATAAAACTGGTATCTCTACAACTTCACTGCGAAATATACATTTTCATCGAATGTTTGGAGATTTTCAATTTTTTTAACATGTTTGCATAATCCGAAAAATCTGAAAAAAAAATCTCAGTCGTGTGTGCTCTTAGTTAGAATATTCATGAATTTTTTCGTAATTGTTTATTGAGCATGGTTCGACTAAAAATCAATTTATGTTGGGGACCCGCTGGACCATCTTAACCGACTATACCTTAAAAATCAACGAAAAAAATTATTTAAAAAATAGAAAACTAATATTTTAAGATGGACCATTAAACCCGGATTTTAAAAATCCTCGGGTAGGCAAGTACGACGCACCGGCCGTTGTCTTGTCATTCATACAGTACAAGTCTCAAGACGTTACATTGCGGTAGTTCGTTGTCCAGCGATCAGGACAACCGCGCCAAATTCCGCGTCACAATCGATCAGAAAGCCCTTCGCGTGCGCTAGCGTATAAGGCAGGACCTGCTAGAATTGCCTTACCGACGAATCCACTAGCAGGTCCGGGACGAAACGCTTCTTTTAACTTCTTCCCTTTTAATCGAACCAATCGTTGTCTTTCGCAATCGCTTAATCCATTGAACCGGCTACCCAAGATTAATTTGGCGGGTAGCAACAGTCGTGCGAGGGCATTCGCGAGTCGACGCGTCCGCAGTTGAAAACCGGCCTCAAGCCTTACAACCTTGAGTGTCCCTCAAACACAGCACGACGCAACAGATTAGAACATATGAGTTTTTTTACATTATTTTTCTGTGTACAATCCACTCCTGGAGTTTGGTCCGTTCCTCCCGACTCACCCTGTGCATGTACAAAATCTCAAAATCGTGACTTACCGTTAACTACTGTGATAACACTCTCACTATCCACAGATTCTAGGTATCCGTGAATGTAAAACATTGTTAACTTAGTCAAATCCAAGTTAAGAATGAGAAGCGTGACATTGCGAATATTAATATCCGTGTCGGAGCCATTTCTGAAGGGTGAGTTTTGTTATAATCAAGTCGACACTCGTTATTCATAGACAGCGGATTTCATGGATTTATTACAGAAATGAAATATAAACCAATTAAATATATTAATAAAGAAAAAAATTTCTATTTCAATAGTGATTGTTGCAATTCACGTGAACATTCTTATTTTGTATAAAGATCCGCTGTCTATTCCTAACGCGTACCCGGACGCTTTAATTTGCACGCCTAATATTAAGAAAGTATATAAAAAGATCGCAAACAAATTTAAACATGATTAGATACTTATTGTAGTGTCGATAGAAAATCGTATCCGGCGATGATGACGGGATTAAAGCACCTATAAACAATATTAACGTACAATATAGTACACACGATGGATATTTTCACGGGAGGGGGCTTACGGAGTGTGAAGGGTTCAAATGCGTTCTCCACCAAGTCCTTAAGACCTAATTAACGTGCAAAATACTTACCTGTCAGGGCAAGACTAATTAATCCTAGAAAACTATACACGCGGAAGTTCCCCATCATAGGTAATCCAGGACATAAACACCGCACAATGTCGAGTCACAGTCTGACGTTTGTATTTTCCGTTGACGGTAAAAAACTCATTAAATAATTTATTCAGTACATAATTTACTGAATGCTATCTGCTTCAAGGAAACACGACATTTGAATCCACGTAACAATGTAACAAAACTGTGCGAAACGATCAGAAGTATAGAAATTTTACTACAAATAAAGGAAGGTGGTATTTAATAATCCTACACGAATTATAGTGCGTTCACACTTTTGCTGTTCACTTTATTGTTGGAAATAGATATTTCAAGTTTATACACATATTTTAGAAAAATTCAGTAGATTCTTAATGCGATCTAGATCACAATATTCCTTGAATTCCTTCGGCAAATGGGCTTTGTGCATGCGTATGCAGGTAGAACTTACCCCGCCTGCAAATCAAAAAGATCATGTACATTGTATCTCATTGAAAACGAACCTTTTACGCTTCGTAATTAGTATCTACTACTCAATGAAATGTTAATAATATTATACTAACGCATTAGTTGGCGTTGCGAATCCCATAGGGACAACGTCGTCTCGATTACATTTCCCGGCATTGAATTGGTTAACATCGGTACATCGGATAGATATGAAACCAGTCGGATTCTTAACGGATTCCGCATAATACATCCACGATCTGGCACGATTGCAATTTTCTGAAATGGATAAAAATGATAAATAACAACGGACGAGTGTGCAGGATGGTTTAGCCACTGACGATAGTCCGAGAAATAAAAGTTTTCATCAAAAGACGATCGTCTTAAAAATGGTTGAATTTCTCTAATTTTGAAACTGTTGGAAAGTACGGTACCACATAAATGGGCCACACATCTTCTAAGTAAGAATGTTGATAAAATAAACGAACTTTCTAGCGGTCCGTCGGGGTCGTGAGCTTGAGCACGACAGCCAGGCTGCGGGTTAAAATCGCCATTGGGATGAAAATCTGCGTCACCGCTGTTGTGTAATTGATCAAAGTTTCCATTGTCAGAGTGTATGATGTCGACAAACTTAGCGTCGCCGGATTTTAAGAAATCTTCCTCATTTCCCTCGTAAAACTTGGGACCAGCAGGATTCAAACCTGTGAGAAAATTTTTGGACACATTTGAAAATCTAGAAGCAATTTTCTGAATTGCACTTATTTCCTATGAACACTTTAAAACAATTGTAACGTTCTACAATTCGTCTAGAAGTAATTGCTGAAGAAGGAATTGCTAATCCTAGCTATGAACACTTTAAAACAATACCTGTGATCCTAGGAATACGGAAATTCGTATGAGATCCTAGAGGAGCAGCCACTTGAGCACCCAACCAATATCCAACTATGTGAATTTTAGTAGGATTCAAACCATGATTTGTCATTTGGTTCATAGCTTTGGCAATAGCTTTAGCGGCATCATGAACGTGTTCCCGATCGACGATTTTGTTGTCTGCGATTTTTCTGTAATCGATTGCGATCACGTTATAGTTGGTGGATTCAAGATAAGCTGCAACAAAGTTGAAAGTACTATTGAAATCGAATTTTGTGATTTAGATGCGTGAATCTAATATCTCTTATAAATTGTAAAATGAAGATCAGGTGATTTGATCGACGGTAGTAATATTGGGATTAAATGATTTACAAAATGACTCACCGTTCGCTATTGACTTGACACTATCGGATTCAACGCTTTCCTTGAGCCCATGAAGCAGGAAAACTGTCCACACGTCCGCAGTCAACGACAACTTATCTACTTGTTTTACGTTAACATCGTTGTGAGACCCAATACTGAAAAGAAATAAAACCATAAAGAAACTCAAGATTGTCAACAATATTTATGTATGACTGAGGCATAATAAATCACCTATGAAGATATTGACGGAAGAAAATGCTGTCCGTGTCCGCTGCTCCAGAAACGACTGCGAACAGTATCAATTCTTTTGATTAAAAACACATTTTGTCGTGAACATGTAAAATCATCGCGCGATAGTTTATCTGATGAGCTGCATGAAATTGATATAATACCATGTATGCATATCTAGAAGTGAGCATATTTTACAATGCTTGATAAAAATAACGAGAATGTATTTATTTAGATTATCAACGACTGTTATCGTAATATAATAATATGTGTACAAAGGTATAAATTTAAAAAGTATTTGAAATTTTCGAGAAACTTACGTCCAAGCGAAAGAGCGATCAGCCCCAGAACAAAAGGTATGCGAAAGCTTTCCATGTTGCTAGAAACAAAGAAAAACCGAAAAATAGAAAATGTATATATTCAATGCACACTGTATGCTTACGCTAGTCCAAAAATGATAACAGTGTGCGACTAGTTACCGTGACGTTTTTTCTTCAAAAATATATCACAAATATTGAACATTTAATAGTCGATATTATAATGTGTAGATTTTGTTAAAATGTCACTATACAATAAAATTTGACCATTGATATTTTAAACTGCTATGTCAGTGTGCGAGCCATTTTTTAAGAATTTTTCTTTGTAATCAAGTCGATACTCGTTACTAGACAGCGGATTTTTTGGATATCTAGGCAAAAACGAAATATAAACAAATTAGATATATTAATAAAGATAAAAAATTTCTATTTCACTCGTGATTGTTGCAACTCGCGTAGAACATTCACATTTTGCAAAAAGATCCTCTGTCTATTCCTTACACGTACGCAGACGCTTTAATTTGTACGCCTAATATTAAGAAAGTATACAAAGAGATCGCGAACAAATTTATACATAGTTAGTTACTTATTATAGTGTCGAATGAAAATCGTATCCGGCGATTATGATGGGCTTAAAGCACTTATAAACAATATTAACGTACAATATAGTACACACGATGGATATTTTCACGGGATGGGGCTTACGGAGTGCGAAGGGTTCAAATACGTACTCCGTCAAGCCCTTACGACCTAATTAACGTGTAAAATACTCACCTGCCAGGGCAAGACTAATTACTCCTAGAAAAGTATACACGCGGAAGTTCCCAATCAGAGGTAATCGAAGGCAGCGAGTCCGCACAACCTCGAGTCGCAGTTTGACGTTTGTATTTTCCGTCGTCGGTATATAAACTAATTCAATAATCTATTCAGTACATAATTTGTTGAATGATATCAGCTTCATGGAGACACCACATTTGCATCCACTTAAAAAAAAAATAAAACTGCAAAACGAACAGCAATATGGAATAATTACTACAAACAAAGGAAGGTCGTATTTAATAATCCTACACGAAATACAGTGCGTTCACACTTTTGCTGTTCACTTTATTGTTGGAAATACATATTTTAAATTTATACATATATGTTAGGAAAATTCAGTAGATTTTTAATGTGATCTAGATCACAGTATTCCTTGAATTCCTTCGGCAAATGGGCTTTGTGCATTTGTGTGCAGGTAGAACTTACCCGACCTGCAAATCAAAAAGATCATGTAAATTGTGTCTCATTGAAAATTAACCTTTTACGCTTCGTAATTAATATCTACTACTCAATGAAATGTTAATAATATTATACTAACGCATTAGTTGGCGTTGCGAATCCCATAGGAATAACGTCGTTTTGATCACAATTCCCGGCATTGAATTGCAAAACATCGGTACATCGGACACCCAGGAAACCAGTCGGATTCTTAACAGATTCCGCATAATACATCCACGATTTGGCACGATTACAATTTTCTGAAATGGATAAAAATGATAAATAACAACGGACGTGTGTGCAGGATGGTTTAAATTCTAGTCCCCACGATTTCTGAGCCACTACCGATGGTCTGAGAAATAAATGTTTTGAACGAAAGACGATCGTCTTAAAAATTGTTGAATTTCTCTAATTTTGAAACCGTTGGAAAGTACGGAACCACATAAATGGACCACCCATCTTCTAAGTGAGAATGTTTCTAAAATGAACGCACTTTCTCGTGTTTTGTTGGGTTCGCGAGATAGATCACCACAGCCAGGCTGCGGTTTGAAATCGCCATTGGGATGAAAATCTACGTCACCGCTGTTGTGTAATTGATCAAAGATTCCATTGTCAGTATGTATGATGTCGACAAAGTCAGCATTGCCTGATTTTAAGAATTTTGCCTCACTTCCCTCGTAAAACTTGGGACCAGCAGGATTCAAACCTGTGAGAAAATATTTGGACACATTTGAAAATCTAGAAGCAATTTTCTTGAATTGCATTTACTACCTTTGAACACTTTAAAACAATTGTATCGTTGTACAATTCATCTAGAAGTAATTGCTGAAGAAGGAATTGCTTTTCCTAGCTTCTCCTAGCTGAACACTTTAAAACAATACCTGTGATCCTATGAATATTGAAATCCGTATAAGATCCTATAGAAGCAGCCACTTGAGCACCCAACCAATATCCAACTATGTGAATTTTATCAGGATTCAAACCATGATTTGTCATTTGGTTCATAGCTTTGCCAATAGCTTCGGCGGCATCATCAACATTTTTCTCATTAACGATCTTCTTATCTGCGATGTCTCTGTAATCGATTCCGATCACGTTAAAGAAGGTGTTTTCGGCATAAGCTGCAACAAAGTTGAAAGTAGTATTGTTATCGGATTTTGTGATTTAGATGCATGAATCTAATGTCTCTTATAAATTGTAAAATGAAGATCAGGCGATTTGATCGACGGTAGTAATATTGAGATTAAATGATTTACAAAATGACTTACCGTTCGCTATTGTAGTGATACTATCGGATTCGACGCTTTCCTCGAGCCCATGAAGGAGAAAAACTGTCCACACGTCCGGAGTCAACGACATTTGATCTATCTTATTTATCGGAAAATCGGTTTGAGACACAAAACTGAAAAGAAATAAAACCATAAAGAAACTCAAGATTATCAGCAATATTTATGTATGACTGAGGCATAATAAATCACCTAACACTATATTGACGGAAGAAAATGCTGTCCGTGACCACTGATCCAGAAACGACTGCGAACAGTATCAATTCTTTTGATTAAAGACACATTTTATCGTGAACATGTGCAATCATCGCACGATAGTTTATCCGATGAATTGCATGAAATTGATATAATACCATGTATGAATAACTAGAAGTGACCATGTTTAACAATGCTTGATAAAAATAACGAGAATGTATTTATTTAGATTATCAGCAACTGTTTTCGTAAAATAATAATATGTGTACAAAGATATACATTTGAAAAGTAATTGAAATTTTCGAGAAACTTACGTCCCAGCGAAAGAGCGACCAGCCCCAGAACAAAGCGTATGCGAAAGCTTTCCATGTTGCAAGAAATTGAACAAATTATGTTCACACCTTCCTATGCAAGTTCTAATACCTGTGGTCCTCGTCCATGGTATAATATAGGCCTATTGTATAATTTATGCACT
Organism: Lasioglossum figueresi; assembly: GCA_028455805.1. Classification (NCBI taxonomy): domain Eukaryota; kingdom Metazoa; phylum Arthropoda; class Insecta; order Hymenoptera; family Halictidae; genus Lasioglossum; species Lasioglossum figueresi. The sequence goes on from CM052191.1 coordinate 11,557,693, forward strand.
TATGATTGATAGAACCCCGTGCTATCTGTTATACAGAATTAGAACTTTTACGTAGTGTTAACGACAAAGTAATCTTATGTATCGGTGTTTTTGCAGGATATCTCTCTAAACTGTCACGCATCTTTTATAAATGAGAATGTCTTATAATTATGGCATAAGATAAGGGGATAAATACAACAAAAATAGAAAAACCAGGAAATAGACCATGTATATACGTATTAAAGGAAAATATCACATGTTATTCTTTTCGAAGGTTATCTTTGCGAACCGTCTTCCATTTTTCATAAATGGCAACTTGAAATTATGCCACGAGATAAGAGGATAAATACGAAAAAACAAAGAAAAACCGGAAAATAGAAAATGTATATATTTGAATGCACACTGTATGTTTACGCTTGTCCAAAAATTTTAACAGTGTGCGACTAGTTAACGTGACGTTTTTTCTTTAAAAATCTATTGTAAATATTGAACATTTAATCGTTATTATAATGTATTGTTTTTGTTAAAATGTCATTATACAATAAAATTTGACCATTGATATTTTAAACTGCTATGTTCGTGTGCGGGCCATTTTTGGAAGGAGTTTTGTTATAATCAAGTCGATACTCATTACTAGACAGCGGATTTTTAGGATTTCTTGGCAAAGTAAGTTAGGTGTCATTTAAAATATTAAAAACATTAGACGAATGTAGAAAACTGTTACATTATTTTTAACCAATTCACGTAGAGAATTTTTATTTTGACGCATTAATTTGTACACCTCATGTGAAGAAACAACGGAAGGAAGCTGGTCTTTAACCCGTTGCCGTATCATTTTATTTACAGTTACAGCGATTAAAACGTCTTTATTCCCAAAACTGTCGTAGAAGAGAAAAGAAAATTTATATTCTTTGTATGGCTACATTTATTTTAATGCTTTCATGTAAATTGAAAGTAACATTCATGACGAGCGTGACTCGTTAAAATATAGCGAGGGGTTAATAATCCTACACGAATCACAATGTGTCCACACTTTTGCAGTTCACCCTTATTGTTTGAAATACATATTGTAAATTCATATACATAGATCCGGAATAATTCATTAGATTTTTACTGAGATCTGGGTCACTGTATTCCTTGAAGTCCTTTGGCATATGGGCTGTGTGCATTTGTATGCAGGTAGAACTTGCCCCTTCTGCAAGTCAAAATAATCATGTACAGGGTGTGAAAGGATTTTATTATTAATGATTTCTGTTATTTTTCCTCCCTGGTCCCAACAATTGAACATATTCGAACCTCTATAGAGTTTAAATTCCCATAAGAATGAAATGTTAAGAATATTGTACCAACGCAGAAGTTGGTACTGCGAATCCCATGGAGACGACGTTCGCTCGATTACATTTCTCGGTCCTGAACTGGAAACTACCAGAACACTGTACAGCCATGAAACTATTCGGATTCTGAATGGATTCCGCATAATACCTCCAGGATCTGCGGCGATTGCAATTTGCTGAAACGGATAAAAATGATAAGTAACAACGTTCGAGTGTACAGGATTGTTTAAATTCTAGTCCCCACGATTTCTGAGCCACTACCGATGGTCTGATAAAAATAAATGTTTTGAACGAAAGTCGATCAGTTTAAACATTGTTGAAAGGTAAGAATGTTGATAAAACGAACGAACTTTCGGACTTCTGTTTGTTAGGAATAATAGGACAGCCAGGTTGCGGTCGGTGACCCTCATTGGGATGAAAATCACCGTCAGCGCTGCTGTATAATTGACCGAGAAATCCTCTGTCAGTGTGTATCGTGTCGACAAAGTCAGCGTCACCGGATTTCAAATATCTTCCCGAGTAGAACATGGGTCCAGCAGGATCCAAACCTGTGAGAAAATATTTCGACACATTTGAAAATCTAGAAGCAATTTGCTGAACTGCACTTAATACCTATGAACACGTTAAGACAATACCTGTGATCTTAGGAATACGGAAATTCGTATGAGATCCTACATGAGCAGCCACTTGTCCACCCAACGAGTGTCCGATTACGTGAATTTCATTACTGTTCAAACTATGCGCTACCAATTGGTTCAGAGCATTAGCAATAGCGACACCGACAAGATCAACATTTTTCTATAATCGATTGCGATCACGTTACGGGTTGTGTTGAAGATAAGCTGCAACAAAGTTAAAAGTGCCATTCAAATCGGCTTATTCGATTTGCATTTTAGATAATTAATAGTCTCAATACAGTATACATCTAAAAGGCGCTCTACATTATCGACATCACCGCGTGCTTGTGTTTGCATTTAGCGGCTCTGTTCGTTAGATGGCGCGCGACGCTCGGTAAATAGAAACATGGCGGCGCCCATACCAGTCAAAACCCCGTGAAAATCGCTTATCTTTAAACACGCATAATTTTTTAACCAATGGATTCCTAAGATTACAACTTGGATGCTCGGCATCTTCCCTTCAAAATCTACTGGATTATATTTAGAAAGTTAAAAATTTCTGGTTTCCTCAGGTGAAGTTTAACTCTTACAAAGTTTCTTCTCCCTCGCTACCACTAGTAGGAATAATCGTCTAACGAGATGATTTCACGAGTGGCTGAACCGGATTTTCGTATACCGTTCTTCTGAAGAGATATGAAAGAAAATGTAGAGGTATTCACACATTGTCAGTCTATATATTCTAAATATACAAGGTAAGCCAGTAAAAGCTATGAAGTAATTGAAGTAACTCGTTATTTACCGATTTTATCAAAATATTTGTTGTGTTTAAGAAGTCTAACAGAATAAATACATTTTTCAAAATATTAACGGGTTACTTCTGGTGGCGATTTGTAATTGACTCACCCTGTGTATTGAAGGGTCAGGAGACTTTGTGAATATCTCATGAAGAAACTAGCAATTCTCAAGCCCTCGAAACTTGACCGTATTGTATAATTTAAGTTCTCCGTTGCATCAGTTGAAAATTGCTCGAATAACTTCGGATTCCAATAATTAAATTCGTTGAGTAATTTATAATTGCAAAATGACGATGAAATACTCACCGCTCATTATTAAGGTGACACTTTCCCTATCAACGCTTTCCGTGTACCCACGAATATGGAAAATTGTCCACTCGTTCAAATTCAATTGAGGAATCAATTCAGTTACCTGTCCGATGTTAATATCTCTGTGCGTCCGACCACTGAAAAGAAATAAAACTATTAACAAACTCAAGATCATCAACAATATTTACGTATAACCGAGGCACAACAAATCACCTACATTGACGGAAGAAAATACTGCTCGTGTCCACTGCTCCAGAAACGTCTGCGAACAGAATCAATACTTTTTATTAAAAGCACATTTTATTATGAACATTTTCAATCATCGCACGATAGTTTATCCGATGAATTGCTTGAAATTGATACAATGCCATATATGCACAACTAGAAGTGACCATATTTTACAATGCTTGATAAAAATAACGAGAATACATTTATTTAGATTATCAACAACTGTTATCGTAATATAATAATATGTACAAAGATATAAATTTAAAAAGTAATTGAAATTTTCGAGAAACTTACGTACCAGCGAAAGAGCGACCAGCCACAGAACAAAAGCTATGCGAAAGCTTCCCATGTTTGCAAGGAATTGAACAAATTATGTTCACACCTTCCTATACAAGTTCTAACACCTGTGGTCCTCGTCCATGGTATAATATAGGCCTATTGTATAAATGTACTGTTTGATTGATGGAGCACCGTGCTATCTGTCACATAGGAATTGTCCATTTACATTTACTTAACGATAAATTACATACCACTTGTCGGTTTTATCGCAAGATATATATCTGAATTGCGTGCTAAAATTTCGTGCTAATAGTCATTTAATATGCTACGAAATATAATAGGAAAAAATAAAAGAAAAACTAACCGAAAGAAAATATATCGCGTGTCGTTTTTTTTTTGGAAGGATATTTTTTATAAATTTTTATAAAAAATTTTCATAAATTGTAGCGGATACTAATTGCGAGATAAGTACGCGGGAGAAATAGAAAAAATAAAGGAAAAGTAGGGAAAGGAAATGTGTGCGACTAGTTAATATCATTAATATATTTTCTTTATTAAAATGTAACTATACAATAAAAGATCATGAATATTTTGATCTGCTTCGAACAATTTTATTTTATTTTATTTAATATTTAGTTCTTCGTTTCATTGCGTTGCGAAGAAGAATCCTGGGAGCCTCTTTTGAAAGAATTAAACTCGTCCTTTGGAAATCACGATCGTGTCCCTTGCAGTCCTCTTGCGAACGGGCTTTCCGAATTTGTGTGTAGGTAGTAAAGGCCCCTCCTAAAAAAATATAAATAATCATATTCATCAATTAACCAAATTTAAGTGACAAATCCGTCGCATATAAAATTTGTTCTAATCAAAGGAAACTGAAATAATACTAACGCGTTGGTTGGTGTACCAAATCCCATGGGGACTATGTCCGTATAATTACACGAATTCGTTTGGAAACTGTAATCGTCTTTACACTTGACGGCCAAAAATCCTGATGGATTTCTCACTGACTCCGCGTAAAACCGCCAGGATCTATGATGGCTGCAATAATCTGTAACATATCATCGTGAACGGTATAATTATTTACTTCTGTATAACAATTTTCACATAATTTGTAAGTGAAACTGTTGCAATAAGAACGAATAGAGTGTACCTGCATTCGAAAGAGGTTTAACGATAATAGGACAACCAGGCTGTACTCTACGTCCATAATTCGGAAAGAAATCCACAGTAGCAGAGCTGTACAGTTGACCGTAATACATCTTGTCAGTGTGTATAGTATCGACGAACTTAGCGTCGGTATTTTTCAAAAATCTTCCGATGTAGAATAGAGGACCAGCTGGATCTAAACCTGTAAGAAAATATTACATCATGCTAAACTGGTCAACCCTTCAGGGATGATGTCTGAGGAATCGCCGATCTTCGAACTCGTATAACTTTGCGATAGTTTCTCCCATTTTAAGGCTTCAAGCTTTTACTATTGTAATACAGTGACTATTATATTAATATTAAATCAACGACCGTGGTCCCGTTGAAAGCACCGGTTCTCATTCGATCACCGAAGTTAAACAATAACGTGGAACGTGGAATGGGCTTGGATGGGTGACCGCCTGGTAAAAACCCGGGAAGTGATCCCTGGGTGTTTTTTTCACGTGTTGTTGGTAAAAGGTGGTTCGGATCCCACCGTAATAAACAGTAGGTCCCGCTGAAAAGGCGACAGGGAGAGTGGAAAGAAGGGAGAGATTGGTAAATGGATTTGAAACCCTGAGGGGACCAAATAATCATATCAAAAAAAAAATCATTATATTAATATTAATATTAATATTCGAACGTTCTCAAGAAAACAATAACTTTCTTAATATTGGACAACACAATTTGAACTCTTTTGAGAAGTTACAGCAATTAGTTTACTGCACGATGTGAAAAGAAGTTTTTTCAAAAATTGCTATGGTCGGAATTGTAGAGAAAATAGTAAAAGTTTTACAATACATTTTACAACTTTTAGCATTTTCTCTGCAATTCCGACAACTAGCAATTTTTCTCAAAAATGTTTGTCACGGTGTGTAGCAAACCAATTGTTCTAACTTTTCGAAAAAGTTCAAATCGTATGGTTCAATATTTAAAAAGTTATCGTCATTTTAAGAGTGTCCGAATATTAGTGGGAGACACCGTATATCTATCAAATTATTTAATATAAGATACCTGTTATCCAGGGGAGGGTGAAATTCAGGTTGTTGCATAATTGTCCAGACACCTGGCCACCGAAGGAATGTGCAACTACATGAATTTTCTCCTGATCCAAACCACTGCCCTGTAATTTATTGAAAGACTGAGCTACAGCCTGAGAGATTGAACCAACTAATCCCACAAGGAGGAAATAATTGTTGGCTGCAATTTGCCCATAGTCGATAGCCACCACGTTCATGTCCGTCGTCAGAAAAGCTGCAACAATCAACGTCGTCATTAGCATAAGCGTGGAATATTTTTTGTGAAGGACAAACGACAATTATTTATGTGATTAAATATACGAAGATAAGAATGCGTCCACAAAAAATGAACTGCAAATTTGTATGCAAAGAAAGAACTTCTTTGTACGAAATGCAAGGTACGTATTCCCTGCCACGAATAAGTGTTTTATTGACTTTTATCACTAACGATTCACTGTTTTGTTACGTCTGAAAATAAGCGAGCATGATTTACCGTCCGTTACTGTGATCACACTTTTGCTGTCCACGGTTTCAGAGTATCCGTGAATGTAAAACATTGTCCATTTAGTCAAATCCAATTTTGGGATGAGAAGCGTAACGTTGCGGATGTTAATGTCCGTGTGCACGCCATTTCTGAAAAGCGAATTTTGTTATAATCGAAATCAGCATTATTGAATACAACAGAAACACTATCGATCACGTTAGAGTGTAACATGACAATATAAACAATTTATTAGTATAATCTAACGATGAAAGTATTAGGTACACAGATTTAGCTGTGGCTCTTTTTGGATCGAAATCTTTGAACCACCGTAATATTAAGAAGGTATATAAGAAGATTATAAACAAATTTATGTATAAATAGTTACTTAGTGTAGTGTCGGAAGAATATCGTGTCCGGCGACGTCGACGCACCTAAAGCACCTGTAAACAATGTTGATGTACATAATATAGTACACACGATGTACATTTTCACGGGAGGGTGCACACGGAATGCGAAGGGTTGAAACGTGTTCTCCATTAACACTAAACCTACCGACCATCAAAAGTGACTGGCGTGCATGGTATTATAAAAATAACAAAATTAAATTAATTTATATACTGGAGTCAAAAAATATATTCAATAAATTCCCATGAAAACACTTTTACAATTTCAATAATTGTCAAATAAAAAATCTAAAATGGGTCGTTTGATACCTCGTGATAGGATTAAACCCTCAAGATCTGATTAACGTGGAAAATACTCACATGTCATGGCAAGACTAATCACCGCAAGGAAAGTAAACACGCGAAAGTTCCCCATATCGACGGTAATCGAAGAAATCAGGTCCGCGCAATCTCGACTCGCAGTCTGACGTGTCTATTCCCCGTCGACGCTATATAAACCCATTCAATAATTTATGCACAATGTTGTTTGAGAATGCTATCTTCTCCACGGAAGCGGCACATTTGCATACACTTAAAAACGAGACACAAATGCACTGCTACATTTATACATATTATAATGTTGTCTTCCCGAATAATTGAACACAGGCCGTGTTTACGCGATGTTTTATGACTTATAAATATAACGAATGACCGAGTGGACGCCATCAAATCGATTAAAATGAAGTCTGTACCTAATTAACCGCAAGTATTGTTCTTCACTTGGTTCCAGAGCTGGTGAATATACTACGAGATATTTTTCGCGATGTATGTACATTGTGTTTGTAGTCTGATTATGGCTGATAAAGTCGAGGTGTGAAAAATAGGCTATTATAATGTACCGTGCGATTATCACATTGACTCCCACAATACATGGAGTAATAAAGAGAAGAAGCATTTCATTCATTTCATTCATTTCATTTATTTATTATTTATTACAAAAATAAAAATAAGAATAAGAATATATGAAGCAATTAATGCAGACAATTTTTATTTCGCATAAGAATCCGCAGTCTACAGTACCTCTGAGTTCTGCCCTCCAATTGGCTCCCAACCGAAAGGAGAGGGGGTACGCTACTGCTTTACCTTTTTCCGGTGACTGAGGAATGCTCTCGTTCATGGTGAAACGCTTGTGAAAACTTTGTTGATCAAGATTTTCCATATCTGCGTCAACTTCCTGATCCAAAACGTGTCTAGTTCCGACGGTAGGGTGTTTGACAGTGACTACGAACCAGTTCTTCAAAATACCATTGATGGTAGTCAAGAGAGTTACTAATAGAATGCGGATTTTTATGCAAAATGGAAAGCCAACTTTGTCCGAAACTCCAGCCAAATGATATAAGGAGAGTATTGAATTTATAATAATGAAGCATAAATTGTAAACGGAGATCGCGCGCGTAACGTTACGCAGGTATAAGCTAGTAATTATGATATCTAAGGAGAACCTAGTTGCCTGTCACAGCAAAATACGAGCACCTCTTTTGAGTCATTATATCTTGTGAAAATGATTAAAATTTTCTCGAGATTTTCCTAGAACTTAGCTCGTATATTAATTTAATCAAAATTAGATAAAAATTGTATTTACTTTTGTTGTTCACGCGTAACAATTTGTTGCAACTAATTATACAGTATAATATATTACTCGCTATCCGTAAAAGTTGTTTGTATAATGTTTCGTGTAACAGCTCCGTTAAAACAAACGAGCTAAAGTAAACTCTATTATAAACGATCAATAATATTAATTAAGAAATTCATTAATTTTGCTAAATTGTTATCTTCATGTCGACGGAGCGTATGCAACGTAATGTAGCTTTATTTAAACCCGACAAGTGTTCCGATATTTTCCATTACAGTGAAATGAAAATTAACCAAATCTCTGTATTTCTTCATATTCTATTAAACGATTTTTCAAACTTGTTTATTTATTCCCAGCTTGATGTGCAAAACTGATATTTAATTATTCTGTTAACCGCCAAGATTTTCCAACTGCAAATCACCGATAATTTTCTAGAACAGGTTAACAGTGAAAGTGAAGTTACTAATTCAGAATATGTAAAACGTTCTCATTGTCGGTGAGTTTGTCTCCTGGTTATCTGCGAACTCTAACAAGTTACCCTTTCCCCTGGCATTATCGCATTAAAGCAAACGACAGGAATTGTAAATTTATCAGAGTATTTTCACATATATTTCAAGTCTTTCTTCTGGTAATTAGGTTATCAGAAACTCGTAAAATTTTTCAGTATAAGCTGGGAACAATTTGCAATTCATATTTTCCTTTTATTAGAATCGTTGGAGAGTGGCCTTGGCCTTTAATCTCACAATTTCGGCCCCCAATCTAAGCAAGTCATCTGCAAACAGTCGTTTCTTATAGAATACCTTTTCCATAAACATCACGTACCTCATTTACCGTTCCAGTCACGACTTCACCTTTTCTAATAAACTGAAGAGTCGAATATCGCAAATGCATTAACTTCTCTTTGCAATCTTGGCATAGCACAACTGTCAGAACAAGCGAATTAATTATAACAAATTCCATTCGGAGACTTTCAATTTCCTTAACGATAGTTAGCGAAGTCAAATAGCGCTTACTACGAGACATTTGCGAAATTAGTAACTTTGTAAAAATTGAATTAAATTGGTATTAGAATTGGCGTCAGTTTCGCCCTTATCGTCAACTGTTCCACCGAAATATTACCCTAATCTCTAATAAGGATGTAAATTTGCTGTTTGAACTGACTTGGGGAGCTTATTATGTATAATAACGATTTCAATTAGAAGTACAAGAGCATCAGCCACGAAAATTTTCAATTTTCCTGAGTTTAATTTGAAAGTTAGTGGTTCCGTAAATATTTTATTTCCTCATATATTTATACGAAATAAAATCTCTAATCTAAAGATACCCTACCGAGTGAATATCGGAAAGATCTCGGTTCCCATGTTCCCCTAAACTTTCCTTCATATTTACGGCCATCCCCCTCCTGCGGAGCAGCCATGAAATTTCTGCAATTTAGATCTAGCGATTGCGAAGTTTTTTTACATTTCGAACGTTCTCGCAAATTGCATTAGCATTAAGACTGACAGAAAATTATCTCAACTGTTAAACACCCATTGCTTTTAATACTGAAAGCAAACAACAGAAGTGCAGAATTTTCCTTATACAAACCATTTTTCCAGCAATAAATTCAAATAATGCGTCATCGCGACATGAAATTTAATATCTTTCAATTGTACCAAGTTACACTCTGTTCGAAGCTGTCATACGTATTTCATCGACATTCACTGATAATCGATTCCATTGAAATATAAACTCTGTAGTTTGGATTTTGTCTTTGAAATAAAATAAATATTTATGTAGAATGAACAGTATCTAAATACAATGGGATGTGGAATTGTGGAGACGTGTTACATTGAGAATAAACTTTGGAGTGCTTATTGCAATAACAAAATTCCTTGATTTTTGGGGATGTTTGGGGATGGTTGGTACACAGACAACGCGAGCGATTTATTAGATTAATTTCAGTAACATCCTACAACCTACTTATTTATTTCACTCACCCTATATATCTTCTCCCTCTTTCATTCCCTACGTAATCTAATGTGAAACATTCCCCGAAATCAGTACACTCTAAGAACCAAGGGTACCACCATAATTCGTCAGATAGACGGTGGTATAGCGGATTATTATTTCGTGCAAATAACCTGATAGTTCGTCGAAAGATAGATGTAGCTTGCGGGACCAGCTCTCATTTCGTCTTTCTAGGGAAAGAAACATAAATATTTGAGGAGCATCATTCTCATGAGGGTTGGCTTCACCCTCGTTTATGACAAAAAACATCAACGCGTTTGCGGAGCCCTTTTTTCATAGCTACTGTAGCAACAGACTTTGATTTGCAATGAAGGTACCTGATAGCAGCGATTCTGCTTCGTAGCGAAATCGACAAAAGGAAGGAAAAGCGCCGAGAAGAAAAAGAAATAAAGAGAAAAACAACATGTGGAGGGAAAAATGTAATGAAAAACTGAAAGAAGAAAAATACATGGTTACAAAGCACGATAGTAGAATGTTTTATATACATTTTTCCGAAACAAAACGAGTCCTTGATACAATTATTTTGCTTCGAGGTAAAAGATGTGATATTGATCTAGAAAAACACAAATCAATGCACAATCCATTCGTTCTCTGCAACAAAAGATGCATTATTCAAAAAAGAGATAGAAACGATAGAAACCATGTGGAATAATGTATCGGGAGCTTCAAATAACGTGAGAGGTAAAAATATGAAAAAATTCAGCATATCTGGTGCATAACAGGTTTATAAATAACAAGTATGAAAGAACTCCGATCGGAATTCAAGAGTATGAGAAGCATCCGTAAACTGAAATACTGTCTTTAAATTGCGACACTTCAGAGAGTCTCCGGAGAAGCTTATAAAATTGTATATAATCAGTTCGATCGAATACTTTCACGAAACCTGGAAATATAAACGGTCGCTTCTGATAGCTTTTATTTAATTAGTATATTAAATACATTATCGTGGAAGAGCGATCGTTGCTCTGGATTGTCCGAAGTAATTGAATCTTCTCGAAAATGCGAACAAATTAAACCATTATCCATCCTAAATACAAATTTCCCTGTGCAAACCATATTGTTATTCGCGATAACGTGCGACCATGCATAAACGGGCACATTCGCAAACCGCGCAATAAAATAAGCTCGGGCTGAACAGACCGCAGAATATTAACGATAGTAATATACATTAACGCTCACAATGATATATTCTAGCCAGAGTTGGCCCGTCCACGTGTTCTTCTCGCATTTTATTACTTTTTACCACCAACATAAATATCAGAATAAAGAGCACAACTAACTGATAAAAACAATGATAATAACTAGGCTTTCTTTTCGTTTCTGAATTTTTTCCAGAAAGAATAGTATATAAAATTCGACAGAATTTAGTACAGTTTTTATTTATTTTTATTTATTTATTCTATTCCACTGTCTTAAAATTCGTCTAGAAAAATTCAAAATTCAATTTTCAGTAACTCTACATTTAGAAATACAGTGTTTCAATTATTAAGCGGCTACGCGTTAAGTGTAAGACTTTTGAAAATTATGCGAAAATGTGTCTGTATTCAATGCGTTTCAGATGGTGAAGATGATGGTGACCGTAGTCATAGTATTCACAATCTGTTGGCTCCCATTTAATATAATAACCGTAAGTGGATTTATTTGAATTTTCTTACTATTGTATGCGATGATTAGACAGCGGATCTTTATGCGAAATGCAAATTTTCCACATGGATTGCAACAAACTGGAGCGAAATAGAAATTGATTTTCTTTCAAAATATGTTTAATAAATGCATAAAATCCAGGGCCGGATTAAGCTAGCGCGGGGCCCGTAGCAAATGTTACCTGGGGGCCCTAGGTTTTGCATGATAATAAAACAAAACACAATGAAGGACCTTTTTTTAGCAGCAATATCTGTTAATAGTAGCCAGGGCTTTTTCTGCTGTAAGCGCGGGGCCCTTAGAAGAGCACGGGGCCCGTAGCATTTGCTACTTCTGCTACTGGGCTTAATCCGGCTCTGATAAAATCCGCTGTCTAGCGACGATAAACTGATAGCTTGCTCGGCAACGTGAAATTATATTTTCTGTTTAGCTAATAATCGACAACAAGCCAAAGCTGAGAAGCTGGTCTGGACTTCCCTTCGTGTGGATGGTTCTTCACTGGCTGGCCATGTCTCATTCCTGTTACAATCCAGTCATTTATTGCTGGATGAATGCAAGTTTTCGTAGCGGGTTTATCAATGCAATTAGTCGATTATCTGGCGTGCACCGTGTTATCCGTCACGGGACGCAACGTAATAATAACAATGCCAGTCTAGTTGGAATCCCCTTAAACGGTAATTGAACTTTAACCGATTATTCCTCAACATATTCAATGTCTACCTGTGGCGTATCCATAAATTACATAAAATTCATCAATCCACAAATTGTTTGACCGAAAAAGGTGCCACTGAATGAGGCGTGAATAGCATGTCTGAACACCACTTACCGTTTCTACTTATTTCGCGAACACGCAAACATATATGCGCGAGATATGTACATACATTTTTATCACCGACACGTTCGAAAGTAGAGCTTTGTTCGAAAATATTCGACTTGACATTGTATACATCTTAATAAAAAATTATAGTGAATAGAATTTAAGAAAATTCCGTAATTAGACTTGTCAGTGGCGTTTAGACAAATTACATTTTCTGAAAATAGTCGTAAGCAAATTTATCATGTGATAACAGTTGATAGAAGATCAAAGGCTAAAACGAGAACTTAAAATAAATTATGCATCTTCATTCTCTTAATGAAATACTGATTTGTCAATTAATTGACACTTTTTGCATGTATGTGGATCACCCTTCCCACGCTCGTGGCCTAAACAGTTAAGAAGCGCTAAGAGACTAGAAAAACAACAAAACAACAAAACTTCTTCTCACAATTGTGCCTGGTAACGATTAAAAATCAAATTTAGAAAAAGAAGCGTGTCAGACAAATTTTTATAATTATTTACTTCTAGAGGCAATTCTATAAGTTACAATTAAGAGGCCTTGTATGTGCAAAGTCAATTTTAAAAATTGTTTTAGTTCGTAAAGAAATAGATAATCGCTCGTGGTAGATCTTCGGCAAATCTAACATGATTTTTTTTCTACTTTAGGTGTCGATGGTTCGGCTCACACTGGTCTGCGACGAATGAACACATGCACAACTAATATTAGCGTTCCTCGACAAACAAATGGAAGCCATAATGCGTCTGTAAGAAGTGCCAGTTCTCGATACAATAGGTATAGAGCTCAACACGTACACCGACCACAAGAACATTCAGAGGAACAATTATAAAAACTTTGTATAATTAAAATAAGCCAGACTAAATACTAATTGACGATAAGCGTGAGCGATACTTGACCGTAAAAAAAATCAGTGACTACAACTTGTAATAAGTGCAACAAAACTATTCTCCTGCGTCTGATCAGAGGAGATGTTAATTTTATAAGAAGCTAACACTGACTCCAGTTCCAAAATTAAATTTTCATTAATTTATATTTTATATACACGCAGCGGCTCCAAAAGTATTTGACCATTACATTTTCGAGAAAGAAAAGAAAAACGGAAATTTAGTACTCAAATATTTGTTGTAATTTGATTTTTGCCTCCTTCTACAAATATAGGAAATTGGAAAAAAATGAAACCTCAGAGACTATCACTCTGCTTAGATTGAAAAAATCAATTCGCGAGGAATTCCTTCTTTCAAATCGTAATAATTTGTTACATTTTATAATAAAATTGTGTAAGTACGTATAAGAAGTTATTTGTAAACATTGTAATAATTGTATATAAAAAAGCACATAACAATTGGACATGATTTCTACATATATAAATTTTGTTAATTATAGTTAACCACTCTTCGTTAAGTAAACTAGATGTGTACGTAATGTTCATTGTTGAAAATGTCTAATAAAACATTAATGATATAACAACAGCGTTAAAGAATAATGAAATTTGGAATTAAATGTCGCTATTTCCATTTATTTACCCGTGTGTGCAATTGTATGTAAAACATAATTTTGTTCCCAAGGAAATAATATATTGTTAAACTACAATGCACAGAGTCATTTTATTAACCGTTTGAGTCCCAAACAACGCGATCGCGCTCTTCAGATTTTGTGTCGAAAAATCCCAGTACATTTCGAGCGCTATGGCCAACTGACGGTGCAGTCATAAAATAAAAGAAGCGCTATCGCGCCGCTTGGGTTCTTTCGTACTCATTTATAGAAAGCGCGGTCGCGCTGTTCGGGATTTTTCGACAGTGTTTTTTCAATATCCCTTGGGACTCAAACGGTTAAATCTGCAGTCCCTGCAGTCCCTTGCAATCCCGTGCAGACCAAGAAAGTCAATAAACGAAATCAAGGGATTAACAAACAATAAAAATTATTAACACATTTTATTAATTACAATTGATTGTAAATGAATGTTATTCCGTAGTTAAAATAGCAGGTAAAGTACTTCATACAATTATTTATGTAAATAATCGTCTAAAAAAATCATTATATGGCAATGTGAAATACAAGCTTTGGTTCCAAAAATACTTTACAATTGTCTTTTTTATCACAAAAATATATTTAATATTTAAAATATAAATAAAAATATAACATCTATCAATTTTCTACAGTCCTATAGTTGGACAAACTTGATATCACATTATATTTATTTCAATATTACATATATTTTTTTGAAGAAATGCAGCTGTTTCTCTTGGAAATAAATAAAGCGTCGTAAAATTAAATCTGTAATTTATATAGGAATGGTTTTTATACTGTTGGTATGACTAATACTTTCATACAGAAGTACATAAACACAATGCATTGTTAAATGCAATTAAAAACTTCTCTTTACATGATCCATTTGATAAAAGTTCGTATAGTATGTGGTAAGCACATTTAACATCCAAACAGATTATCTAAGATAATCTTTTTACTGCCTAAAATAAATCTGTTACATTGACCAATGTAAAACTCTACTTAACAATAAATGCAACATCAATAAAGTTCCTTCTTTAAGTTTCAAACTTCTACTAACAGGCATTGACATAGTACATGTAAGTAAAATGATACTGCGGTAAGTAATATTAAGAATGTATTACTTGCATAAAACGGATTTTAATGTTTGCAAAATTTCAGGATCTCGATAGGCTATCAAGCCATTGCAGTTCGAGAAATTATTAGATGTAGATACATATTTCACATCCAAATAATTTGAATCATCATTTATAAAACTTTGAAACTCGATAACACCTCCATTCAAAGAACGTAACAGAGCATGGGGGCCACAAGTATCCCATTTATACGTGGATTTTTTAGACAATATATAAACTTCAGCTTCTCCAAGAGCAACACATAAAATTTTATAACCAGCTCCTGCTGCTTCCACTAACGTGAAACCAGCATTTAATAGTTCAGTTTTTATGGCAGCATCTTCCACTTTACTAAGAACAACCACCTTCTTATCGGTAGGTTCTTTCGATACTGAACATTTTCCAAAATCATTTTCGATACATCCCCAATAGCATTTTCCCTTCCATCTATTAAATAAATTATGAAGTTAAAACAAGTTGAAACAACTTAAAGAAATTCATATTTTACCTTCTGTCCATGTTCGTGTGAAAAGGTTGATTAACTACACCTAAAACTGGTATGCCCATGCTTTTCGAATATGCTCCGATCAAAACAGTAACACAACGCAAACCGCTCAAATGAATGCCAGTCGCATCATCCACCTTTTCCCCTCCATGTATATAATCTGCAGTTGAATCTACAAAATTTCCACGAATTGCTCCTCAGGCAAGCTTTATTATACTACAAAACAAATACAACATTTGACAAGTAATCTAATTACATTATATTTACCAGCAAAGGCAGTGATTTAATGTTATAAACAAAAGGAAGATTCAAAGCGTACGACAAAAGGAAGGAAGTAAAATAAAAAAATGAAAAACTTGCTACATAAACAAATAGAAACAATTAACATTACTTTCAAACTGGTGAAGCTTAAAGAGTACAGGGAAAACATATTTACCATGAATTTTCCATGCAATTACTTTACTGAGTAATGTTAGAAAATTTCAATATTTAGAATAATCTATTATCACTATATTAGATACACAGAATCTATACATTTTAGAATACTATCGTAGTGATTCGTATCATCACATTTCTTACCGATTGGATCTATCCATATACCAAGATCAGCAACATTAATATCAAAATCCAAAGGTACTTCCGCAACCACTGGAACATCTAAAGATTCAATATCTTTATGGACTTCTATGGCTAATAATTCTGCCGTAGTATTATCGCTGTCCATCACTTTTGCTAACAACTTAGTTGTTTCTTTAATAGTAGAACAGACTTTAATAATTATAGTTTCACCCATAGCATTACTGAATATGTTATTCTCTTCTCCATGCACTTCCTTGGACAATTCTGGAAACTAATCGCAGTAAAACATTAATTACAGTTCTTTAAAAGCTCGCAATCCTGGAAACATAAAAATAAATTTCGATTTACCTCTTTTTCGATATCATGCTTAATTGTTTCTTGTATCAGAACGTCCGCCAGTGTTTTGAAATCTTGAAAGAAGCGAGGATTCTTTTCCTCTTCTGATTTCTGTTGCACAAGTAGTTTAAAAAGAGCATCGTTCTGCCTGCATGCTCTTGCAATGTTTGCAGCTTTTTCAGAAACTTTCAGGAGGATAGATAATAATCTACTGCCTTGTTTCATTTTTGTGATTGTTATACTTAAAATTCTGAGAAGTACAATATTAACTTTAAAACAATTCTAATAAATATATTCAAGATTGAATACGTTTTATACCAGTTATACAAAATGCGGAAATCTGAGTAAAACAATCTCATGCAATTGTAAAGTAACAGAATCTCACCAATATGAAATACGATGATCGGCGATAACGTTCACAAAATTAGAAAATGATAATATCAAAAGAATCGTTCGCACATTATAATTAGCGATTGACGTAAGCGTAGAATACGTGCATTCACGTCTGATTAAATTTACTAACGAGATTAGAATAAAAATATTTTACATCGCTATAACCGCATCACAATTTATTAGTACCATTTCATCGATTTTTTATGAATTAAATACTTTAAATAGATTAATATTCTTACAGTATTTGGTTAAATTACTAAGAGGCTTCAATTTATTATATATTTAAATACAAACACATACATTATAAAATAGATATTCCTCGCGGTATTTATGCGAATTATTTAGAAATGGAAATTCGTCGACTAACGAATTATAATTTCAGTGCATGTCACTTTATTTTGTAAGGATTTCATAGATCTATTACTCAACTCGTACACTCTTCAGTCCATTTCATGGCAACATAACCTGACTTGCGTTATAATGAATCTATGACGAAATGTAAATAAATATATATATATATATAATTTCGCAAACATATATGTACATTATTCAATGTTCACTTTTGTATATATAAATCTTTATTTTAACAAGTGAGATAACAATCGTCGAACCGGTATCCGATACGAAACTTCAATAGAATCACACATTTCTTATCTGTGCAGTGATAATACGTACTTCTTATTTATTAAAAAGTATACGAACAAAAATATTTACTCTATTGTACATAACAAGTAAAAATTGTCGACTAGAATTAATATTAGCACATATTAAAAATGACGGCGATATTGGGAGCAGGTGTATCTGGCTTATCAGCTGCATATTATGCTCTTCAAAATGCTAAAATGATTCCCATTGTTATATACGAAGCTACAAATCGTGTAGGTGGTTGGGTACATTCTAAAGAATTACCTGATGGTACGATCTTTGAACAAGGTCCACGAACAATCCGGCCTTCGGGCAGAGGTGGGCAAAATACATTAGAATTGATGGAGCAATTGCAATTAACAGATAAAATTGTTCCTATTCGAAATAGCGATCCAGCAGCCCGTTGTCGTTTAATATATACCGATGATCAATTACATTTATTACCTAATTCTATCAAAGGTATTATAAAAAAGAACACCCTATTAAATCGTTCTTTACTTAGTGTCATATGGAACGATCTAAGAGCACCGAAAGTTGTTCATGAAGACGAAAGTATATATAACTTTGCGAAAAGAAGACTAGGCGAAGATGTAGCAGACAAATTGATTAGCTCGATCGTGGTGGGAGTCTGTGCGGGTGATCCATACAAAATAAGTGCAAAGTCGTTTATGACTACTTTCTTCGAAGCTGAACAAGAACATGGTTCTATAGTGAAAGGAGTAATAGCAAAGGCATTGAAAAGGGGCAAAAATAAGAAAGTAAAAGACAAGGCTGAACAAATGAAAGAGAATAATGAAATCAATAAACAATTGGATAATACACAGACGAGTTTAAAGGAAAGAGCAAGGAAAGAAATGTGGTCGATATGGACCATGAGAGGAGGTATCGAACAATTACCGAAATCACTGGCTACAGATATAACTGATCGCGGAGTCAGTATTAAAATGGGACATAAATGTGAACAGCTTAAATTTAACAAAGACTCTGTAGAGTTAAATGTAAATGGAGAAGTTAAAGAATACTCTCGCATTATTTCAAGCTTGCCCGCAAAGAGTTTAGCTAATCTTGTGCAAGCTCAACATCCGGAATTAGCTAACGAATTAAAAGACATACCTACTGTAACGGTAGGCATTGTGAATCTTCAATTCCCTAAAGATGTCTTACCTATGAATGCATTCGGAGTCCTGATTCCGCCGAGAGAAGAAAGACCGATCCTGGGAGTGATATTTGATTCATGTGTCGTTCCTCAAAAATCTGATGCAACAGTATGTATAAATAGGAATTTTTATTACCTGCTGGCTCTTTTTTGTTATAGTTTTCACAAGTCATACCATACTTTATTCTATCGATCTTTTGTTTTGTTATACTAATATTACATTGCAAAATGAACCTTTTTTTGATTGTATAACGGATTAGAGAAACTTTTAGAGATACAACATTTATACTCGTTAAAATCCAGGTACTGACAGTGATGATGGGAGGTGCGTGGTTCAAAAAATACTTTGGACAATGCTCATCTGATGAACATTTGCTGACCGTAGCAGTCAACCAAGTGCGGGAAATCTTACACATCGAGGAAGATCCCATAGCATTCAATGTCTCCATTTTGAAGGATTGTATTCCACAGCACATAGTAGGTCACACGCAACGCTTAACCCGCATCCACAATTATATCTCCGAGCATAAAATTCCTTTAGGGTTGTGTGGCTCTTCATATCAAGGGGTAGGACTCAATGATGTTATTCTGTCAGCAAAACAAGCTGTTTCTGATATCAATTCACATATACTATGATTTAATAAAGTTCAAATGCAGCTTGGCCAGGCAAACGTTGCAGTGCTTTCCTCTATGATTAAAAAAAGAAAACAAGTCCACACACACAGACACATGTACATATATTCTACCAATGTAATTACAGCTGTATCAAACCAAGATGTAATGTTCGAATGTGAATTGTGTACAGAACATGCACTATTAAATATATATTCCATAATAAAACTTTAATAAGCAAATATTAACTTAATGAAGTTGTGGGTGTAATTGGGGATGAAAATATACTTGAATAAAAAGCTACTTGTTAAGATGTTTTTATATAGCTGTATATAAATTAGCCTGCTAAATTTTTAGAAAGCAACGACTATTACAAATAAAAAATAAAATTATGCATTGTACAGACTTTTAATAAAATTTTAAAAAATACAAACTTATATGTAACTAATTAAAATTTTTATATCAATCTACAAAAAGTTAAAAAAAAAGGAGGATAATAGACTACCATCTATACGGTTATTGTTTATTATTACATGAATGATTGATCATTTTTTAATTATTACTTTTCCTTACAAAATAAAATTAATTAAATACATTTAACAACATAATACTTTTTGATATATGTATATATTTTAAAATTACTGTAAAGAAGCAAGCAAGAAGTAAGTATTATGTAGGATGCCATACACAAGCACATAGCGTTCCACATTTATAAATAAATTATATATATATATATATATATATATATATGTGATTATGCAACTACTACAATGCAACATTTATTCTTAACGGTACTACTGCACAATTATAAGAAAAAAGTTCAAAATACAAGACATTTTATTTATAATTAGAATAAATCTTATTTGAACTTCCTCTATTTATTATAGTGCTCTGAATTTGCTAAGAGAACTTAAAAAAGAAATATATAAAAAACCATACAGAAATCAATAGAATACACTGAAGTATTAAAAAACTGTTAAAACAAGTTTACTGAGCAACGGTACCTGCGTATTTAACTTCATCGAATGCTTTTCTAGCTTTCTTTAATTCTTCGTTCATCGTTAACAGATCTTTTACTCTTGCGTATTTTCTTGGATCTTTTTTAACTGTGAAACAAAATGATTATCGAATTTGATGCATATGGAATAAATTTGATATAGGCCTTCAATAAAACAAGAATAACTTAAATAAGTAAACATAATTTTATATATACCTAAGAATACTATGTCTTCCACTTGAACACGACCGGTGCGTCCAATTTCCATAGCTCTATGAGTCATTTCAGTAATAAATTCAATAACTAAATCTTCTAACAAATCCACACTCTCTGTATACGGATTTTGATCATCGCCAAAACCATACATCATACAACGTAACTCTTTCGAGAACAAACGTTTTCTACCGCCAGGTAAAGTTCCACCGATTGCAATTTCGGCCTCCTCATCTTCAAACTATAATTAATAACTTACAATTTATATCAACGATTGAACAAATTTCATCAACTTGAAAAATCTCTAACCTCAGTAAATTTGACTGTTACGAATCAAATTAATTTTGGCTTCCTCATCTTCAAACTGTAATTATTAGACTCCGGATTTTATGCATTTATAATAAAAATGAGCAAGTGCAATTTTAAACAGTGAAAATATTACAAGATTTTGTGAGTATTAATATATTATTATCGTCACATTAAAATTATTAATGAAAAATATAAATTTATATGTAGCTCCTGCATCTTGCAATTGATGCACAAACTTTTTATTTTACATAAACATCCGGAGTCTAGTAATTATTAATTTACAACTTGATTAATTTGATTCAGAACAGTAAAATTAATTGAGGTTAGAAATTTTTCAAGTCCACATTCAATATAAATAAAACATTAAATATTAAAATTCTTTAAAACAATAATATGTAATGAGTATTAAAAAATACCTGTTCAAAATTTTCTTCCGCAGCCATAATTTCAATCCTTTTGTAGATTCAAATTCAAGATGTGTTCATTGCATATATGTATTTGAGCAACACAACATAAACATATAGCAAATGAAGTCAGCTGAAGCTGAAATTAGTCGTGGTCGTGACTGGTTTGAACAGTTTTCTAAATAACATACCAGGTTAAAATTGAGGAAGGTGTCTGCAAGAAGCTTTGGACAATATTAAATTCGAATGAAATTCTTTTGAGAAATTAAACAATCATGTCATCGGCAACTGTGGTACCGAAAACTTGGAAAGAGACTAACCGTTTACATAAAGAACAACGAAAGAAATGGCGGGAAGAGAGGTTAGCAAAAAAATTTAAGAAAGAAGAAAGTAAGAAGGAGCTGGAAAGTGAGAAAGCAAGACCTGTAGAAGAACATTTCGAGAAAAAAGATATTTCGACTGTTAGCATTGCGGTTCCTGGATCAATTTTGGACAATGCTCAGTCTCCAGAATTGCGAACGTATCTGGCTGGACAGATAGCACGTGCAGCATGTGTTTACAAAATAGACGAAATTGTTGTTTTCGACGACAAAGGAGAAATAATCGAGAGTGAAAGGAAGAAAGTAAGGACGGACGATGTGTTAGGTGAAAGAAGAATCGGTTGTTTACAATTAGCCAGAATATTACAATATCTCGAGTGTCCACAATACTTGAGAAAATATTTCTTCCCGATTCACAAAGACTTGCAATACGCTGGAGTGTTGAATCCTTTGGATGCTCCGAATCATTTGCGTCAACAAGATGTCTCGCTGTACCGAGAAGGAGTAGTTACGAATAAACCAGTTAAAGCTGGGAAAGGTTCCCTCGTTAACGTGGGATTACTGAACGACGTTCATGTAGATAAAGTATTAACCAATGGATTGAGAGTTACTATTAAAATACCTGAAGATCAACCAAACCCAAAGAAGTTAAAAGGCTACATTGTACCTCCTGACGTTCCCAAATCCGATACTGGCACATATTGGGGATATACAGTGAGATTAGCTAATAATCTTACAGAAGCATTAACGCAATGTCCTTATAAAACTGGATACGATTTGACGATTGGAACTTCAGACAAGGGAATGTCTATCGATGATGTACAACCACATAGCATGAGATATCATCATGTTTTGATCATTTTTGGAGGTTTAAGTGGATTGGAAGCTGCAGTGGATCTTGATCCCAATTTGGATGTGGATGATCCATCTTTGGTGTTCGATAAATATTTGAATACCTGTCCCGAGCAAGGATCCAGAACTATAAGAACGGAGGAAGCTATTTTGATAAGTTTATCAGAATTAAGAACAAAATTGTTTCCTAAAGTTATTCCGTTACCGGTTCCACAGGTTAATAATTTTGTAAGTAATTGACTTGATCATACGACATTAATAAATATAAGTAATCCTATAAAAATTAGAAACTTTCGTTTCTTTTGTAAATATTCAATATAGATTTATTTGAAATTTAAAAAATTTTTAATATGTACATGATATTCGTTTAACGTATCATTTCACCGATGTTCAACTAGTTTGCAACGCGCAATTCACCGTGTCTCTTAAAGTCTTTATAACTTTTGCTTGGTCAGAGGAACCTATGACTGCAGTCCCCGAGACAATCCAGTTTGCTCCAGCCTAAAAAATGTTTATTGTATTTTTTGTGCAAAAACCCAAAAATGTTGGGCACCCAATGATTGATACCTGTGCACATGCATCGATAGTTGCTGGTCCAACACCTCCGTCTACTTCTATGTCTAAAGTGGGATAATTTTTTCTTAACCAAGCCACTTTCTCCATCATTGGTTGCATGAATTTTTGTCCACCGAAACCAGGTTCTACAGTCATAACTAACACCATATCTGCTAGGTCAACATAGTCCACAACTACGTCTACCGGTGTCCCAGGTTTAAGTGCTACTCCTACCTTTTGTTAAAACAAAAAAACTTGAGTTCAAGTTTTTGTAGTTTAACGCATTGATAAAATAGTTTAAGAGTTAAAGATCATTTGTAACTCGCTATAATTTACCTTCATTCCTGCTTCTTGTACTTTCCTACAAACTAGTGGAACGTCTTTCACTGGTTCAACGTGGAACGTGTATTGATTGACGCCAGCATCGGCCATAGGTTTTATCCACTAGATTTATCACATTTTTATGAATGATAGAGTACGTTCAATTAAAATATTAGAATTGTAACATTCAGTGGATTTTATGCATTTTTGACAAAAATGAATAGGTGCCATTTAAAACAGTAGAAAGATTAGAGGAATTTAACGGAACATATTAAGAAAGAAAATAAATTTCTATTTTGCTCCAGTTTATTGCAATCCAGATAGAAAATTTTTATTTTGCATAAAGATCCGCTGTCTAATAATCACGTGATTCATACTTAACGAGTATAAAGTAGAAATTCAAGTATAACAAACAGAATTGGGCATACCTGTTCTGGATTAGAAACCATCATATGGGTTTCAAGGAATGCATCTTTTACTTTACTACGAAGGCATTTTACCAGTGGATGGCCGAAAGTAAGGTTAGGTACAAAATGCCCATCCATAACATCTAAATGTAAATAATCAGCACCATTGTTAATCAATCGTTGCGATTCTTCCGATAGTTGTGCCAGGTCAGCATTCAAAATCGAAGGTCCAATTTTCGCAGTAATCTTTTTCCCCATTTTTACTATGTAAATACTACGAGCACGTGGTTTATGCGAATGATGATAAAGCGCTATTGAGTGACCGAATGATACGACACACCAAGGTCATTTGTAGATGAATTTCTTCAAAAATGCATAAAATATAATTATACATTAAGAATGACAGAAAAAGTAGACTATATAAAGGGGAATAAATAAATCACAAATTTATAAACACTGTACGAAAAGAAATACATTTATTGAATACATAAAAATAAAGTGTTTCACAATAGATGCGACATTATAATCTAAAAAAAAAAAATTATAGTCTAAAATACTCAGGATATGTAACTTATAATAATTAATACTAGCGGATAATAAGTAATACTAATGAATAATAACCGAAGTAATCGTGAACTTATAAAGGTGATATTTTCTAGTTCACCGCGGATGCATGATTCAGTACACATATATAATTACTCTTAACATTAAAAAAGAAAGTATCTTTCATTGTTGCCTGGCTGCAAGGGCGGTTTATACTGTACACGTTTAATAAATAAATAATTCGATAGAACTATCCGCGAACTTCTGTTCAAGAAGTATTACAAAAAAAAAAGAAGTACATCGTACTTAAATATCGAAATAGCACGCGTAACTGCTATTTCAGTTAAACAAAAATCAGTGACACGATCAAATACAAAATTCTTTGGCACGGTTATAAAAATTGCATATAAAGTTTTAAGTAAGACAATGACTGTAAATCTATCAGTATAACAAACTAAAATATGAAATGTTTGCTAATACCCGGACAAATCGTCGGGCTCTTTCAGTACTAGAATATAATTCCGTTTACGTAGAATTATATACAGCGCTTAATATTTAAAACAATACCATTTGACTTTGACGAACACCGAAACTTAGCATATGGAGATTCTATTCTATCCCGTTTGTCTCGCACGTCGTATAATGGAAAGGTGACTGATCAAAGCAATCGAGACTCGTTCTTTGGTGACTCCTCAATTAACCGTCCGGTCCACTTCTGTTTCGGGCTATAAAGAAACATTCGGTCATGCACAACGAATTCGTCAATACAGGACGACCGATTTTACATCTCGAACATTCCCATCCGAAATAAAAAGGAGGAATTCGAAATGAACGTTGGGTGGGTAAAATTTCAGACAGCGGAAAAATTAAAAGAATTTGAAAATATTGTAAATCTGGAAACTTACGCGTAACGGGTACAGGAACGTGCTAACGGTTTGTTGACGATAATCAGACTTGGCTTGGCAAGTGTAACCACCCATGTCTTCCCACGAAAGTTCCTCTATCAGTAGATCCCCGTCGTCTAAAATTCGGTGCCGTAGATTCGTTGATGTACTTAGGGGTACATTGAAATTGTCCAACCATGAAATTTCTGGCTTTGGTTTGCCACTCGCCCTGCATGGTAGTATCACGGTCGCTCCTATGTTAGCCACTCGCGTGGGAGAGTACAGGGTGATTGTTGGGTCACTTTCGGAAATGCAGTCGTTGCTAGCACTTTCTTGGTCTGGAAATCAAGATTTTCAGAGATTAATCGCCTGTTCTTTCGAAATGACTAAACCATGTTATATTGAAAAATGTACAAATACATTCTTATCTTATAGTCTCTATCTACCATTAATCAAAATATTGTTTAGATTATTAAATATGTTGGCATCTAATCTACTGCTGAACATTTGAGTATTGTACGAGGTATTTAATACTATGAAAAGAAAAAGATCATGTAAAATGAAATTATTCTGGAAGAAATGTTTAATTTTCGAGTTAAAATAGCTCTGAGTTAATTTTGAAAAGTGAAGTTGCTACCGGTAGGGTAAGTCTAGAATATCGTTTGAGTATGACAGACTCGTCACGCATGGTACGAGCGGTCGGTTGCCACGAGAAATTTGACGTTGGCAGATTGATTAATAATGATTCAAGTGATTTATTAATTATATTCCACTCACTGTTAACCCGCAGCTCTGTAGGAGTGGATACCTTCACTTCTCTCGCAGAAACCGACGCACAGTAGATCAATCCAGCATCATCCGGTGTAACGCACTCCAGTACGAGCTTCGAATTAATTCTGGCCACTCCTTTCCACTCCTCGGATGGATCGTACAGAGAATATGTGTTGGCTTTGACATATTCGACCAGCTTGTAATAAAGTACAGATTAAATATTAGTATATTTATCGTGGGTGTTGCCTACGTAATTTCATTTTAATTCGACGACGACCGATAGCAATGTTCACCTGTTCGTTAGTGCCATTTCCGGTGAACCAAAGAATTTCCGGTGGCGGGCTGCCGCTAGATTTGCATTCTAATTCTACCCTGCTCCTGTAGCAAACGAGAACAAAATATTAGACATTGCTATTTCTCATTGTTTTATTACATTCGCGTCGAGTACTTACCCGACGGTTGTCTTTACGCCATTCACGGGGTTTTGAGTGATTTTGGTCCACGGTTCCACTGGCTGGAATGTACAATAAATATTGTTAACCCTTGGCAGTCGTGCGGTGACTCAGAGTCTATACTAAATATCATTTAGATTATTAAATAGAGTGGAATTATTCTAGTTCGGAAGAAATGTTTAATTTTCGAGCTAAGGTAGCTCCGAGTGCAAACGGTGAATAGGGTTCTGTTGGGTTTCGATGGCTCGAGTTGTCGATTAATTAATATGTTACCTTCGGTTCGGCAGATCGTGCTCCATATTCTGTTAATGGAGTTAGGAAATTAGATCTGTGCTCGACCGTTTGTCTTCCTATACTCCTATGCTCGGCAGCTCGTTCGATGTCGTACCGTGGCAGGAACGAAAAGGGATGTCCCGAAACCGTATACGACACGATGATAATACAGACGAGATTCGCCAGCGTTAAGTACGGTTGCATCTGAAAGCAGATTGTACGTAATTACAAACATGAGGAATGGTATTCGTGTTGCCTGCATTGTTTAAATACCGATAGGCCCGCCCGACTCGACCGCCCATTAATAAAAGAATGTGAAAGAAACGGTTTAATGAATGCGACCGAACATTGTGCAATGATTGAATCAGAATGAGATTAAGGAACACCAACGTGACGCTCTTTTCGCAGAAATTGGGCCTATTGAATATATAACAATGCGGATTTAATTGTCGGGTTAGGTGCGCGATTTATAATATCGATTCATTCGACCTTCCTCGGGGATACGAATAAACACAATTGGCAACAATGAAATTAAATTCCCGGGAACACAACGGTAATTAAATATCCCCGGTAATAACCAGCAGCGTGAATTCCATTCTATCTCTTTTTGTCATTCTTAAGCGTAACTTCTAATGAGCAACGAGCTATCAGCGTATTTCAGCAAATTTCTCGATATCGAACTAGTCTTCAAACAAGATGTTCTTCGACTTTTGACTTTAACCGGTTCGAACGACTCACGCGGTTGTTCGTTGTTTCAATGAAATCGTGATTCAATCGGAAAAAGAAGGAAATATTTCCCGGCCGTTGTTTCCGCATCGTTTCATTAGAAACGAACGCGATTTCTCACGCGACTCGCGTTACGAGGAATCCGTCGAACTTCGACGGGTCATGAAGGTTTCCCAGGAAGGATGAGCCGGAGAACACGGTGCTCAAACTTCCACAGATAACCGATTTCGAAAGTGAGGAATGCCTGATGGGCCGAAAGATTTTGAAACGGGCCGATTTGTGTTGAAATTGGTATCGATATGCCATAGGTTAGTGTGGACGTGCATCGGCCGCATGGCCTGCTCGTTAAAGTCAGCATCGAAATCACCAAATTAGAGATTTCCTTATCTATCGGTACTATCGTAATCCGAAATATCCTCGATACTTTTCCGCGGCATCCTTGGTAACGACTCCGTTCCACGTTCGTTAAAAGCCGCCGCGCGGATCTCTAATTTCTGAGTGCCGGTGCTTTCGTTTCAATCTAAATCCCACACGATTCATCTCTTTCTCTCTTTCTATCTATCTATCTTTGTCTTTCCCGCGCGCGTTCTCTGTCTCTCGTTTTCTCTTTCTCTCTCGCTCTAGCTGACACGCTCCAGCGGGAACCTTATAACGTAAGCATCGTGCCGATTCCCGCCCAGTTGGCGTCCTCCCAAACCGACCGTTTTTCTTGTGTCACCAAAAATTTCACGAACGGAACACAGAACACACAACGCATTACGTACTCGTACCGTTTTATCTTTGGCGCTCATTCTGGCTTTTTCCCCTTTCTCCTAAACGCTCTCCTACGTGAGAGTAAGGAAGGTCACGCGTACGGTTTTAATGGAGATTAAGTAACTCCGGGCTGCTAACAAGGCGAAGCCGTTTGGAAACGAATTCGCCTGGGCGTTAATGAAACACATGTGCGGCAAAAAATAGGGTAGAATCGGCCGACGATATACACGCCGGGTCCGAGTGTGTGTCAACCTTTTTTTTGCTGCAAATACTCATGCAGCGAGCCGAGGGACAAGTTAAAAGTGGCTGAAACTTTCGAGATACTGGACCGTCCGCTTATCTTCTCACAATGACGAGGGTTACACGTCTCCAATGTCTCAATGACACCCGGCGAATCACTCGTATTTCTCACTTTTACCGAGAATCTATTCGTCACGACTCGCATAGTCGTTGGACGAATTACACCGACGTGCCACGATCGTAACGCGGTAAAGAAATATTCGAAATCTCGTTTCAGAAGCCCGAAAAAGCAGTTTTTCAAGCTCAGTACAATATTTTTGAATAACTGCGGCTTTCTCTGAAAAATTATCAATTAACTGAAAAGAACAACGCCTCGAGTTTCGAATAGAATGATTCAGCGCGTTAGCGTCGGTTCAATTTGAAAATTTCGGAGTCACGATCAGAAACTGATGCAAGAGCTACAATAGGTGGAGACAGACACGGAATAATGTTTGAACAGCTCGAAACTTACAAGCGCGGAAATGCCTTAAAGATAGTCGATAATCTGTGAAAAGTATACTGTATTTATTTCATTTTCTCCGGCGAGCAAGGTTCAGAAGAATTTCGTGAAAATCGAGAAAAATGGATTGCAATTCTCTCGTTAGAATATATGTGCTAAAAATAGCCTGCAGTTCTTCGAACATTACCTACTTTCGAAGCTGGTGGATAGAATTTAAAAATTTAGTATTATGTCGTTTCTCTGATAGTGCTTATCGTTTCCGATATCTTCGCACTATCCGTCCGTGGTCACCGTTTTTTTTTCTCTTCCTTTGTAAAGTAAAATTTACACGTGGCCCGACAAGAAGCAGTCGCGCGAACGAACGGAATCGTGTTCGCTCTCGTGATTAATTTGAAAAAATTCAGTATTGCTTACCTTTGCGTTCGAGAATCACGACGGATAGTTGTCACACGTAGATAAAGCGCGCAAAACTATTAATCCTGGTACCGCTATGAGATATAACTTTCGATAAAGATACTCGCGCCGGAGATGCTTTGTGGAAGCGCACATCACGAGAAGAGGTTTCGAACCGAATGATGCAACTTCTTATACAATCTTCGCATCTTCCCTACGATCTCGCGCCCTCTTTCCTCGAGGCCCTTTAACAGTATCTTAATCTAGAGATGATATCGTGAAAACCATGGTGCGCGATAAGAAATTATACAGTGTCACGTATAAAACTGATCGGAGAAACGAAAATTCCGAATTTTTTTTATCTCATTATTCTCTCCTTTCTCGCTAGACAAAAAATTAACGTTTTCGTCGTCGCGCAAACTATCATTGGAAAGAAAATACTGTATTTCTAAACAGTATCTCTTACGCTTTTCGAAAGTGTGTTAGAATGTTCGGATTCTCGATTAGAGCGATTCTGATTTGCCATCGGTATATGAAAAATGTGCGACACTCAGCGGAACCGGAACCGTAGATAAAATCGCGATGGTGACCCGACGGAAAAACGGAATAGGACTCGCTAATGCGAAACTGCCCTAACAGCAAAAACTTTGTCGGCCAAGCGCGTATAACCATGATCTCCGGCAAGTTCGAAAAAATTGGCGAACGTGTATGGTTGGCCGGTAGCGATCGTGCAACGATATCGATAGGATAAACGAGTACCAAACGTGTTCACACCCGGTAAATTTTGAAACTCACCATTCTTCCTCGGACTTTCTCTCGGAACATGGAAACGAAAGCCGGAGGGTTCACTATTAATCGTCAGTTTGGCAGCGGCGAATAAAAATACTGACTGAGCGTCGAGGAACAGTTATTGACACGTTTATATATTTCGAATGTAGCGACGGGCGCCCTCCCTTATTCCGGATTGGACGACATAGTGAGGAGTAGGGCAATAAAAACCACACCAAACAATTGAATTCATTATACGCGCGTCTCGTTTGTGCACACGTAATAGTCGCACCCAATTTACTTCCACCCTCATCTATGCCGATCGATTTTTACTTCGAAAGGACTGCCAACGATAATTACTTTTATTGAAACTGATCGTACCAGGAAAGAGCCGGCCCGCAATTACCCCCAAACGAGTGTCTTTTTCTGTTATATCCAGCTACCTATTCGACTGCCTAAACTTCCACGAGGTCCCTCTTCCCAATTTGTCGGGGTGGATTCCCGACACGTGAAACACCGGGAACAAGCCCGATCTAAATTGTCTAATAAACAACAAATTGCCACGATACCCTGGCAAACTCAATTTCATCAATTAAACGCGATATTAATGATTTATCGCCGCTTAATCCGAGTGCCACGCAAGATTTCTTTTTTACGGGCACCGTGCAACACGTTTTCCTCAGTTTTCGAAACTGATGGAATTGTTTGATATGATTTCTTGAACATGATAGTGTAAAAATATATTTCTCCTGAATTTTGCATATTTTTTCGTTTAAGAAACAATTGGCATTTTTGCTTCGAACTTGTTTTAAACATTTTTATAGTCTTCGCGCGACCCATCCGGTTTTTCGAAGAGCATTTTTAAAATATTAAAAACCTGTTCTTGTAATTTTAACAACGCGACTATAACTTCTCGTAAGCGATACACGTCATTTTCGAAATGATTCAGAGCCGAAAATAAGTTTGACATGAAGTTAGGTATGCAATTATTGGCGTCAATTATCCATTTCAGGAATCCAATTAACATTTTTCAGAAACCGAACGGAATTGTCGGTATTACCCGCGCAATTATGCAGTACTTCAATTTTTTATGCTTTTGCAATGAACGGTACTTTGAAATCGTGATGTATTGGAATTGACCAGGCAGTTTCCAATCTTCGAATGTTATTTTCACTATTACATTCAACTGATTTGGTTGCCTGCTGTGGTAATTCGAATTCACGAGCTACAATCAGTGGATATTTTATCCTGGGGAATGATTGGAGGAAATTAGCGGAAAAGGGAATTTTTCGAATACATGTTTTCCATGAAAAATATTTCGTCATTTATATTTATTACGATTGTAATCAATTTTATTCGAAAATAACATTTTATAAAAATATTCATATATTATATGTACATTTTCATGATCGTATAAATTAAGAAGATTATTCTTTATCTAACGCTGATTTCTCTGAGATTTCGTTAATAAGTTTAGCCGTTCTAAGAATATCTCCTTCCAAATTTTTGAAGTTTGTATCCATTTTTCTTGCTTCTTTTAACATATCCTGTAAATGCTAAAAATTAAAATAGAATAATAGGATACAGTTTGATACTATTTGATCATAAACAAAACGATATATTACAAATATATAGCATACGAAATATTTGATGTGTAAACATAACCTCTAACCATTTTTACACTTTGATAAAGGTACACGATATTTCCTTCGGAATATTCATTTTCAGAAGAATCTGGTTGCGACGACGAGTCACTATTGTCCATAATTAAACAAGTATTTTATTATTATTTTATAGTAAAAATTTTTCCGGTGACACTGTCAACCTATATTTACGTAAAATCGCATGTGTATTACACATAATTTTAGATTCACTAATTGACAAGTCTGTAGAGTGTAAGACGTGAGAAAAAATATTAAATCGAAGTGTAAATGGCTATTAAATATCTCTTGCTTTGATGTACACATCCGATCAATTAAAATTCAGAAATATACATTTATCAGAAAATCATGATTCTGTTAGATTTTTATTTTTACTTCTAATAATTATTCTAATAAGAAAAATATGTCGAATTCACATGTCTTCGACGTACTTTTACTCCAAACAGAGTCGCACATCTTGGTTTCGTAGATCTATGACGTTATTTCTGATGCAGTTTCGACTGGTTTCGAATAATTTGGTTAGAGCGCGTTTCTGGTCGTGCATACAATGCTCCACGTTGGCTTGACTGTCTATGAAATGATTAGTTTAAATTGTTATCCTGTTCGCTATTTTAAAAAATGTTTGAATAATTTGTTAAAGATGCCATACTCGTAGAAATGCAGATTAGATGTTTACCAGATACTATATTATGGAAGCGCAAACATCATTAACTTCATTTGCTCGTACGTATCGATTTACTATCACAATTCCGATTATTACTTTTTCCAAATATGATTCTGATTACTCCATTTATTGACTTTAATATTTTATATTTATTCAATTCAATATTTGAGCCTACTGTCAACTTATTACCTTTCGATCTAAATTTGTTACAGAAATGTGGTATCGAATATTTTTATGGGCCTTTATCTCTTCTGTTTTTGTTCATACCATAGCTGGTGCGATTTGCTTTGCTACGTTAAGGCAACATAAGTATGGCAAGTACGTAAGATACCATAATACCACCTTTACAAATAAATGAATAAGAAATGATAAAGTAATGAACGTTTAATCTTTAGTTACTCGCATGGGGTCATAGTAATTTTGATATCTTTGTAAATGCATAATTCCTTTCAAACTTCCTGTCGAAGAATGTCAACAGAGACCCAACTAATGTAAATAATTAATTAGAACTAAAATAGTTGCTCTATTTGAAATGAAATATATTATTAGACTACGGATCTTTATGCATGTATAGCAAAATTGAAAAGATGAAATTCGAAAATTGTTGAAAAATTTTAAAAATTGAAGATGTTAATATATGATTTTTCGTCTATTAAAATCATTAAGGGAAGAAATAACATTCAATTTGGTTTCCATTTAAACATCCACAGTGTAATTATTATATTGGGGTCCTACAAGACCGCATGCGAGCAATTTTGTTAATTTGTATTCTAATTGTGTAAAAGCAGCAGCAAATGTGTAATACGAATAATTTTTGTCCTAAAGATTCTTCCCATTGCTGATTATAATTATGGGAGTATTGTTACCATTGACATCGGGAGTTCTCAGCTCTGCAGCTGTTGCTTTTGTATATACAGCATCACATTATCCACTGCCACCATTGTACGCATTGTTTTGGGGTATTGGGCAAACTGTTGTCGCGGGATGTGTTGGATTTACAAGAATTCTAGCGACTTTATAATGAAACAGAACGATGCGACAACAAGACATACTGTTAGTCAAAGATATCGATGCACAATGGCATTTCTAAAGAATAAATGAAACCAAGCGAATACTATTTTACTAGGACTAATTAGTACTACCGATAGACAATAGCATGTAAGGAAGTTTGTACATACATGGATATATAATGCACATATGTAATAACAGAGATTTAAGGAGACGTATGTATTATTAGATTTTTAAAGTGATCAGAAAATAAAAATGTTATTTATTATCAACATAGAAGTTTCTTATCTTAAACTTGTAAATATAAGATTGTCGAATATTTTCTAAATAGTATTTATTGCAAAATATAAATTTTTGAAATATATTTTTATACAATTGAATAACATTTATATTAATGTACAATTCTTTAAGTATTTATTCTTGCGGTTTGTCAGTTCTCACATGTTGTTTAAATTCATTTGCAATATTTTTGATCTCTACTAAACCAGCCGCTAATTCCTTGGTAACATCAAGTTTTGTACCTTCGTCCGTAGAAGTTAAGCTTTTTAAGACCAAATCTGCAAAGCGAGTAAAAATGTAGTAGCATTTTTATGGAATAAGTAAAAGATTAATAAAAGAGATATTTTATACCGTGATATTTGGATAGCACCGCCATTGTGGAAGGCTGTAAATGTGTTTGAAGAAACGAAAGAACCGTGGATACATGCCTACCAGACATGTACAAAGCATTCTGTGTTGCTGCAGTAAATAATATACTTGTGACTAGATGCAATGCCAATGCAGGGTCTTGAATACCATTAAGCTCTTCCAGTAAAGCTTCCCTATGCCCTAATATGAACGGTCGTTCCTTCTTTTTATCATATTTTTTTAATACTAAACAACAAGATGCCATCGCGGCATCTGCAACATTAAAAAAATCATCTATCGAAGCTCCAGTAACGGATTTATGTATATTACTTAAAGGCTCTTTAACATCGTCAGGTAAATCTAACAGCATTTTCTGTCTAGCCTCGGTGGTAACATTGTTAGGTATTTGTAACATGTTCTGTTGCGCAGCTAACTTGAATAGCTCTGTCAGGAAATCTGTGCCAAGAGATTTCAGTAAATACTTCGTTAAAGCAAGCTGATTCGTTTTGTCCAAATATTTGATGCCTTTGTCGAATACTTTAATGTTTGTTAGAAGCATATTCAGACGTTCTTCGATGTCACTTAAGTTAGTAGTTTTGTTGTTCTGTGCTAACTGATCTGCCACAGATATCGCATGGCTATTTATCCTTGGTTGCAGATATGCTGCCAACTCGTCTACTAAATCATCTATTATCGACAAATTATCATCTTTCATGATTTCGTTCTGTATATCTTTCAAGGGCACCAACTGAAGTTCAAGTTTTCCCGGTGTGTGTCTCGGATGCTCGTCATCGGAATCATCGTCACGGCCTTTCCCTTGTAAATATTTCTTTTTAGTGGATTTCGTTTTCGTTTCTCTCCCTTGAGCACCACCACCTGCTTTACCGCCTGCTGCTTTCTTTCGACGCTCCTCCTTTTTACTTCCTTTGCTTTCGATGATCATATCAGCTGATTTCGATTTTATCCTACTCTCCGCTACACTTTGAAACCATTGGCCACTAGCGACCATTTCTCTCGCTCTCGTATCGGCTAAGGCTTCGAAAGATTTGCACTGCGATTGCAAGAATGCATCGGTCATCACCACAGTTTTCGCAAACACATGTGTGTTGTTCAATTTCTTTTCTGCTAATTTAAGAAGCATTTCCATGTCTTTATCGGTGAATACAGAAGGCAGAAGAGGACTTATATCTACGAATGATCCACTTGTAACAGCTTCCTCGATGTTCGCATACACTTGATCGGTAATAGCTGCACCGACAGCAACAGAGTCTAGCGATACTATATTTTCATTTGGGAAATGGCGTCTCACAAAACTTTTCGGATCTGATATCCCAAGGCGACTGAGTGCATCGTATTCTACAAGAGAAAACACGAATATAATTTAAATATTCTGTTTAAGATGATATTGCAGCTGATATATAATACAAACCTAAATAACCATTTTGTTTATAAAAACTTTCCACCCATTCATTTTGACTTTTAGAGTATATAGTCGGTATATAAAAGCTCTTAATCCCCTGTCTTCCTGCTACAACACCAGGAATTTGTTTCATTTCCTGTAGACTATCTATGATTGCTGCAAATCATGAATGCAAGTATTAGAATACATTTTTATGCGCGTGTAATTTATACGCAGTTCATACTCACAGAAAAATATTCTTTCTGAAACAGAACATTGAGCTAAAACTACTGACAACGGTGTAGGCTTCGTGATAGCTGATAAGGCACCTCGTATTTTAACTTTATTCCTAGCTATAAAGCTTTCCGTGTAGAAGACTCTGAAGTCTTGCGTATCCTGTTTACCAAATATAGTTTTCCCTAATTCCCTCTCAATAAGCGATTGTAAAAATTCAGCAGGCAGATCGTATTGGATCGTTAATTCCGAAACATTGATACTGCCGTGTTGCATTAATTTATCGTTGATCTCTTCCGCAACTTTGTTCGTATAAGTTTTGTCAACAAGTTGCCCCAGTATTATCTTAAGTCCTTTAATATCCTTTTCTATTTCAGTTGCCACTTTAGATATCTGAGATAAACTGACATTCAAGATTTGCGCTAAATCAACCAAACTGATTCTCCCACCGTGAATATATAATTCATCTTTAATTTCTTTCGCGAGATGCTGAGGCGTAATGTACTCCTTGCCATCGTTGGTGAATATTATATCTAATAGTTTGTTCTCCACTAATTTTGTTATAATTTCTACACAATTTCGTTCAGATAATCTGTAAAAGAAGAATCGTAATAAAGTACTTTATGTAGGGGTGTTTTTATTGAAAATATGAAATGCAAGGAGAAGGAAAATAACAGCTTTATAGCTGTTTAAAGTGCACCAGGTGCGAATGTTTTTGTTTATATGAAATTCGTAAATACGATGGTTTTGCGTAAAACAAGTCATACTTCTGTAATGTCGAACTTAATTGTGCTTTTTGAAAATCAGCAGCTAGTCTTTTAACTTCATCCCAATCCACCGTACTCATTTTAACTTCTTTAAACTATGCCAGATTGTACAACTAAGGCATTTCACCACTTGACACTGGTCATGTCAAAATCCTTGAATTAAATGCGACGAATATATGACTCTTATAGTAAAAGGTGAACATTCTATAGCGCCATTGGTAGTGCATCCTATAACTAAGCGCGAAAGTGGGAAATCCAAAATTTAAAAGCATAATAGTGCTGATAAGTGATTCAGACATGATTACACACACACGCATACTTTTTATCTTTTCATCTTAGTCTAATAATGCCGAAAATGATGTAAATACATTAAATATTAGTTGTCAACCTCAGTATATATATCTTGTTCAGAACATTCATAAAAAAATGAATAGGTGTAATTTGAAACAGTAAATTCATTGAAAGAATTAAAAAATGCTGTTATATTCTTTTCAACCTACTAAACATTTTTTGTAAAAATATATATTTTATACGATAAACGTACAAATGACATGTACATTTTGGAACAGAGAGCACAAGATGGCACTCGGAACGGGAATTCTTGGCGCGAAAATTCAAGTTGATGTTGCATTAACATCACGTTATTAGAAGTGGACTGTACAGTATATTTCAAAAAGACATAGTTCATTTATCTCTCGATAACGTTTGCTTTCTTCGGATTCAGGAAATGTATCTTTTACACGACATTAGAGTACAGTATACAGAATTTGTAATTCAGTGTTCCCAACAAAATAAACTTTTCACCCTATACCGACCGATGCTAGGGACTTTTGATGGAATACCATTTTCGAAATAGCTGTGTCTTGCACGTGTCTTTAAACATATTGTAATTTGTGTGTTGCATGTAGAAATATTTGAGATAAGAAGTAAAAAATAACGTTTCATCTGTGAAATAAAAGAATTTTCGACAAGTCATGTGCAAAAATCAAAATATTATGAAGTGATATTTAAGGTTATACGGTACGTGTCACTTTATCGATTAAATTTTCTTCCATGTACAGCTGTATGAATATTCTATCAATTCTCTTAAATCAATCGATCATTAGCAGTATTTAATCAGTGACATGAAATTTTTGCAATAGCAATTTCTGTGATGAAAATTAGAAAAATGTGTGGTCTGTGTGTGAGTAAAACTTTTTAAATGGCTTATGCAATTTACACCATTGTTACATTGTTGTGTAACTATACAGTGACATTACAAAACAATAAACTATTCTAATAATATTAATATAACAAAGCAATGTGGTCTCAATAAACATGGTTTTATTATTGTTAATCGAATAAGTAAGCTGCATCATCATTTATATCTGTACTTTTATATCCATCATTGTATAAATCTTCTGCAATTTCCTACCCTGTTATATAATTGTACGTAATATATTAACAAGGAACTATATGTTAATCGTAGATAAAACTTTACTGTAAGTCAGAAAATAAATTGTGGAAGGTTGACACTTCATCAGTACCATTACGACAAGTTATTCGCACAATGAAATCATACTTTTGTAAGACACTATGTTTTATTTTAGTCTTTATTTTTTATCGAATATAAAAATAAATCTATATAGATTGTTTCATCCTTTGTACATTAATATATTATTTATATTACAGATAAATCATTGAGTTCATGTCACTGTAATCAAACTTGTATTATTACTATTATATACAATCAAAGAATGGTATTCAATTCTAAATTTTCAAATGTGGCTTCAACATAATATAATTTTACTTTTCTCGCTCTCGTAAATCGTCATCATCATACATCATGCTCTCACCTAAATTTTTGCTACAAATTTTTATAGTTGGCAGTTATTTATTGAGGCCACTCAAATTTATACTTATAAATGATCAGCAACAAAAGAAATGTTTGATTACATAGTAAGAACAGACAGTAATGTATATTCTCCATGATTTTAGAGAATAGTAACTTTACTTGAACACTATAAGCGTGTTATGCTTATAATGGATTAATGTGCTATGGAAAAGAGAAGTGGAGTTTTTTAGGATGTTTTGTTTCTACCTCTGAAAGCAGGACGAATAATAGGTAATAATGGTAGTTATGTATACCTAAGTGTTTTTTGAGTACCTGACACTTTATTTTGCTGTTCCATGAGATCATTCAATTTTTTAAATCACGTTGTTCCCTTACGTAATTATTAAAAATATTACAATTGAAAAAAAGTCAGTTCCAGATTTAAATAATCATACTTGTTGGTCGATCATCGAACGAAAAATTAAAAAGGAAAAAACGCAGTTAATAAAAAAAGATCACTGGCCCTTTTAAAATGAAAATAACGTGAATCTGAAATGCAAGGCAATGTATGCTGTTCATATTTCTCGCTGGAACTTTGTTTTTTCAACGGATCTGAAAATTTTACCTTTACGACCTGCATCACAATATTCCCTTTCAAAGTTCAAAGGCATTCGATATTAAGCTAAATTTTTAATCGCTGCACTTTCGATCGCGTTTTATGCTTCGGCTTTTACGTATTTATATGATCCTTTGTGTTTTCGCGCCTTTCAAAAATTCATCAAAGGATAGCGAACATGGAGTAGGGTGAAAGAATGAAATGGGAGTAGATATTTTTTTATTTTAAAACATTTTACATTTTATTAGAATTTTTTATACGGCACGTTATTATAAATCTGCATCGACATAATTAAGACATCGTATTTATTCAATCGGCTAGATTTCTGCACTGTTTATGACTGTGTTGTTCGAAGCTGCATGCATTGAAATTAATTTTTTGAATTAACCCATCTAGTGATTTAATAGTACGTTCGAACTATATGTAACATAGTCCGCATCTACTCAGGACTCGGAAATGCGATCATAGGGAGTAATGGACACTATTTCGTGATCGTTTAATTGGCTGGTGCGTTGCTTTGTTTTACGAGCGGATAAATGTCTTACGATGTAAACATCGTAATTACTAAACAAAAGAGACTGTTAATAAGTTGTTCGGCAGTGAACGTATCGAACATGGGGTAAACAAATGAGCCAGCATAGAGGCGCACAGTGGGCCAAACCGATGAATTCTGTGTCAAAATCAAAGAACTTTCAATAGAAATAAGACAGAGCGACGATTTCTTTTTTAAATTACTGCTGAAACATTGCAGAACACGGGAAAAATAGAGAAATTACAGTACGAACGTTTTTTAACTTTGAAAATCTGTGTTAAACTAGCAGAACCGGTCGCAAAAGTCTACTACCTAAGGATTTCGAACTAAACGAAAAAGAAATAACGAATTATAATCCCTCTATTTTCCCTTATTCTGCAATACTTCATCTTTAATTTAAAAACAGAAATCGTCGCTTTATTTCATTTCTATCAAAAGTTCTGTGATTTTGACACAGAATTCGTTAGTTTGGCCCAGTGTGCGGGGTACCGTTCGAAAATATGACATTGAGGGCGTTATGTAGCGACTTACTCTAATCTGGAAAAGTTCGAGAAAGGAAAGATTCGTCTTAATTTTGATTTCTAACGTTCGCTTAATTTTTTGCGTGAAGATGCCTAATCTGTTGGCAAGATGAAGCACCTAGGTCAGGCAGTGTTTGATGCCACTGGAGCAGAGTGTTGCGCCAGCCGGTCGCCTAATTTCGGTGGCCCGGCGTCGACTAGCAATGAGGGCGTGGATCCCGGATCAATAATAGGTGTGGCGCGTCGGGTGGCAGCCGTGGTTTCGAGCGAGGAAGAAGAAACATGATCGAAGCCGACGCATGGGACAACCACGAGAGATTCGTTTTAACGATACACACGGTTGGAGTCGCATCTCGGAATCCCGATGAGCTGCGCACTCCTACTGCAAACGCCTGGGTGCCCCTTTCCTCTTTGCCTGTTGCTTTCGTGCTCGCTCTATCGCTCGTTAGGCGCGTTAGTCTTCTCTTCTTAACGCGGAACTTTCGACCTCTCGTTCGTTTGCGAATAGCACTGTCCACTTAGTTTATGCTCGACCCTGTCGTCGGTCGGATCGGCTGGAGGGAAACCGCGGTCTCGTCGCTCCAGAAGACGATCAGCTCGTGGAAGCACGTGGGCTGACCAACCACGGTACCGTCTCACGAAACACTCGAACTGGTAACACGAACAGAACTATTTTTACCGGTCCCCTCCGACTCTGTCTATCTTCCCCCCATCCTATTCCTTATCGACTCAACATCGACTGCTCCGTTTCTTTATCTATTAGGTGTTCCGGTTAGCTTTAAGGGGGTAGACTCGTTTCCAGGAATGCAAGTGTGCGG
Source organism: Lasioglossum figueresi (assembly GCA_028455805.1). Taxonomy (NCBI): domain Eukaryota; kingdom Metazoa; phylum Arthropoda; class Insecta; order Hymenoptera; family Halictidae; genus Lasioglossum; species Lasioglossum figueresi. The sequence goes on from CM052191.1 coordinate 11,598,611, forward strand.
GATTCGCTTTCTCATTTTTTGATAATGCAAAGATGGGGCTTTTCAGTAGTCAAAAGTCCTGTTCTTACGTTTACGAGACGTAATTTGCCTTATTCGGATGCATACAGCTGCGTATGTACCTATTTTCATAAATCTGCGACAGATTACGCCTCGTAAACGTAAAAATAGGAGTTTTGAGGGTGATCGCAACCTAGATTGATCTTTTATCCAGCGCTTTTGACTGCTGAAAGACCCTATCTTTGCATTATCGAGAAATGAGAAGGTGCATCCCTCACCCTTGCAATCCTGAAAACGAGTCTACCCCCTTGAGGGCTCTCTAGAAGTATAAATTCACCGAAAACATATCGAAAGTTACCGCGCCATTTCAAAGCTTACACACTTGTCAAAACTATTTAACCTCCGCCGTTTGCATTTATGAACGTGACCTTACCTCTCGCCGCGATCGAAGATCAAGCGAGGATTCAAACGTGGTGGCTTCGATTTGAAAGACAAAGAACGCAGTAAACATATTATCGGAAACAATCTGGTAGACGATGATTAGTGGACGTAGAATTTTTCTTTAGAGTTCAGTATGAGACCCTGAGGGATTGGATCTAGTGCGGTTCGCAGATCCTCAGCAATCTGTACAGATTCGCAGATCTCTGTACAGTACGGTACTCCGTATCGCACTTCTGTTTTCCTGGGGATGAGTCGATTCTATTGGTCGATGGTCCTGCCACGTGACCAATTGTTGTTGGGGTTTGTAGACATTAGAAGTTTGGAGAACGATTAGGGCAACGCGAGTTTCCACAACCGGCATACGCACGACACGTTGGCTTGCTACGTTGAAAAGGGGGAGTTCTCCCAATGATCGTTTGATCATTTTGCGCACATCAGCGTCGCGCACCTTCTTCATTCAAGGTTAACACCTCACACATTTCAGTACTAGTTTAGGCTTTTCATTGATAATAATCAACTGTTTTTTTTCTGGTTATCAGTCCTTCAAGTTCTGTGCATTCTTCTTATGGACATCTTATGGTCCGCCTAACCCAGACGATTTTGGAATACTGTAGAGGTTGGTCCTGTATTTCGATTTGAAATGTTATTATTATTTATTTATTGCTTTGAACCATGTAAGGTTTATATAGTATATACAATTTTGGGAAATATGATAGAATATATAACAGATAGTTTAATGTCTGTATTAGAATATGATCAGCACTTCGAAATCGTTTGAATGGTCGGCATACGCTTGACTCAATTATAAAGAATTGTTCCTTTACGCCGAAGATGCGTCACTGGTCACTACCAACTGGTTTCCTTCTTCAGAAAGATAGGCTTTGTTATCAATGACTGGCGGCGTGCTACTCGTGAGAAGGTTAATCGGTGGCTAATAAACATGGGAGCCATGTATGATGCCGTTTGAATGCTCGAATCACTCAATACGAATGCAAGGTCAACCTGAACAAATTTGATGATTTTACGCAAAGGACATGTGTCATTGATGAATAGATTGCATGTATAGAACGGTAGTTGATGCGTATCAATATTTCTGAACGACGCAAATATCGCAGACTCGATATTCGAAACACGATCATTTTGTTTAAAAAAAAATAGAATAACACATTTCGAATCATTGTAAAGCTTACTATCACAATATATGTATCTTGATTATGTCGTGCCATAAATCGTAGCAAGCAAATTTATCTGTCAATGGCGGTCTCATATGCAACTTTATTATTGTGTGATAACAATTTTTCAAACTCGTATCATTGTAATGCAACAGTGTGTGTCAGGTGCGAGGAGAAAATGACCTAAATGAAAGCAGTTATTAAATATGATTCATATCTGTTAAATTAATATTAGTTGCTAATTTATTCGATCAAATAAGCATCAAACTATAGTTCCAGTAATTGAAATAATGAAAATTAATCAAATGACTGTATTAAGAAAGCTTCGCACATGTTTCACTATTTTAAATCGACAGAACGGCAGCGTTTGCTTAATATTAAGCTTCCTCGTACGATTCCGAATTACATTACAGTGGTTTGAATAGTATCATCCGTGTGTTTACCTTTCTACTTGCAGTTAACGCGAGAGTAATTTTCTCAAATGTACTAATTCGTGGGCAAGAACGTGAGCTGGTAGCATAAAAGAGAACGTACTTTATTCGTCAGACTAGACTTAAACTTTGTCTACAAAACTTGAAAATTGCATAAACATGCGCAGTTTACTAATAATAAATATTGTGGAATTATAAACAGATGTAACATTAGGCTCTAACACGCATAAGTATATCAATACGACGAAAACACATTTGCTGATACAGATAACAATGTCAAACGATACATAAAGGCGAGGAAGATGAGCAGCAATACAATAGCAATTGCGACAAAGAATACAGAGAGTCGTTCGTTATCTTATTGGTAAATATGCACGTAAATAATGAGTCGACGTTACTTTCGAGCACACTCGGATTGATAAATATTCGTACACATCTAATTAGAATGTCGATTTAGAATTTATTTTCGTTTGACGTCGCCGCGACGCAAAACCGTGCGCGTTATTTTCGTAGAAGAACCAAGATGGTCGTTCCTCGTTTTTTTTTCCCAAGTATTAACTCTATTATGATATGATTTGCGTGCTCCATTATGTTATCATTAGGTTCGGAGGTTTGCTTCAGCTAGACTCGACTATTTAATGTTCTTAGAAAGTTGCATTGACCCTCCATTTAAATAATGTAATTATGTTCTGGCCAGCAGCCGCGTTCAAAATTCGCTACGTTTTCAACGTGGTACAATGTAACACTTGCACTTTCATTTCTGCTTCAATAGGCAATCGTCACTTTGTCGGATGAGCTTGCATTGTATAAGATGTGTATCAAGACAAATCGTGTTCACATGAGGTACAGCGATTACCTTTTATTAGCCTTTTGCACAACCGGAAATAGAAACAAAACCGACACCTCTTACCTGTTGGTTGTCATTAAACTGAGGATTTTATGTATTTATAATAACTTCAAGTATTTGTTCAATTATTTATTCAATGCGCAAGGAAATCGAAATTTTTCATGTAAACTGAACGCGAGAAGTTGAATCACCCGTGGCGAATGATATCTATGATCGAGCAAAAATCAAACGGTGTCTATAACCGTACTTGTAACGCTCGAACGCCATTACTAGATGAAATTTCATATTAGCAGTACATTTACGAGACTCCGCAGATTTCTCGATATCAAATTCTGCAGCACTCGAGAAAGGAACTGTTTCAATTTTCTGGTCTGAGCTGAGGTATTGAGTTCTGTCAAAAAGTTGCATCGTATCGGAAAGTACATGTAAGAGGTAATATCACATCATCGGATTAAATTCAGGAAAGTGGTGCACCTTCTCCCACTGTATTTATTTATCGTGTAAATCCATGAAATCACTATCAACCATTTTTAAATGCAAACTAACATGGGATCTTTTATTAAAGCAGTAAAAATTAGTCGTGCGTTAAATTGCCATTAATCAAGCTCACTTTTAATCGAAAAACAAAACAAAAACACTTTCTATCAGTCCAGTAAAATTGTTTTTAATCATGTTTATTTGTTACATCACTGATAAAGACGTATTAACGAAATGCGCCGTTTAACTCGACATTTGTTTACCTTAATTATGTCGAACGTTAATCTACTTTCTATAGATAAGAACGCAATTCCGATAACGTAATTAAGTCGTTTTAATATTTTCGTTCGACGTATTATCAGTCTCGCAACTTCACGTCGAGGTAGTTATTTAATGCGGAACTGCTGTGCGCCAGTAATAAGAAGTAAAAGTCCCAGTTCTGAAACTCATTTCAAACAGAGGTAATTAAAATACATTTATCTCTTATCGAACTAATTCTATTTTGGCTTTGTTTTAAAACCTGTCCGTTTAGATTGAACTTCTTTCCGTCCAAAGTGGTGACGTTTTTTTCCATTCTTCAATGTTTTTTTGTGTCGAATCATGGTCTAAGAAATGGATACTCAATAAACATTGAATATTGGACGTTTTGACTTCGTTTCAACATTTACTTTTCAAAGTTTTTGCCCTCAGAAAATTGGCTATAGTTTTTTATCTGTTAACCTTATCATTGTACTTTCTTCAGCGAAAATATAGCTGGCAACTATATGGCTACGAAATTTGATAGCTATTAGGTCGTTCGGAAAATCGTTTCAAGAGAAAATGAAAGTCAATTTTTTACTATTTAGAATAAGTTTTATAACATTTTGTTCTATGATCCTCTTCGCGATTTCTCAGGCAGCTTAAAGATTCCGTTTTTACGACTTTATTTAAAATGAAATTTGCACCGCATAAAGAATGTTGAAAATGTTTAACCCTTGCGGCAATAAAAGAAAGAGCAAAAGGCTATGGAAATGCGTACTTTCTTTTGCAGGTCTACGATAAGCCAGGATTTTTTCGAAATATTTAGAAACCAATATAACTAGACTGCGGATCTTTCTGCAAAACAAAACCGTTTTCCATCGATTCTGGTAAAGAGGGATAACATAAAATAAAAAATTTTGTTTATCTTTTACTGTTTTATATTTCATCCAACCAATTTCTTTATAAACGCATAAAGATCCGCAGTCTAAATATAACAAATTGAAGCAACGCCATCCCTACGCGAAGAACAAAATTTCATTTCCGAACGACTTGATAAGAAACAAAACGTGTTCCAACATCTACGTCCCTTATGGACTCTAGACGGCGCTCTTGGTTTGCAGTCGGCGGACACCCTCGACCCGGGGCCGGTATAGCGGGTGAAAAACAAAGTGCACGATGACGCTCGCAAAGAATGCCGAACCGAAGCGAAGTTCGAGTGATCTATCGAGCGCGGCGATCGAGGATGCGCGGGACAGTCAGCAATCGGAAGAGAACTCGAACGTTAGCGTGGAAGGGAATCCTCTGTTGGAGCCGGATCGCACGTCCATATCGGTGGTCGAAAGTCAAACAAGCAGGCTGAAGAGGAATATGGAAGACGATCAAACCCTGACGAACCACTCGAGGTTGGATCCGGAAGCCGGCCCACCAAACAACAACGTTGCTCCTCCCGATGGCGGGATGCGAGCATGGATGATCATGATCGGCAGCTTCGTCATCAACGGTGTACTCTTCAGCGTCATTAACACGTACTCGTTGATCTACCTCGAACTGCAGAAACGACTGATAGAGTCCGGAGAAACCGCGGCGTCTTCGAAGGCTGGTGAGTTCTGTCTTTGATAATGTTCATCGAGCACGAGACTCTGATAACGCGCTCGTCGTTGCTTGGGTGAATGATTGTTGCTATAATGTCTTGGCTTCTGACCGATCGAACTACTTTCCACGCTGATTCACCCTTTCTGCGATTTTTATTCGTGATCTTATTCTTAGTTTTATTCTCCGTGCTGTTGTCGGCGCATGTTTTACCGCCGAGACCAGTGTGCTCCACGTGCAACAGTTTCTTTATTGTTTTTATCTTCGAATTTTCACCGCGTTGCATGTTTTCTGCGGCGTGCTGCATTCTTTCGAACCTGCTGCACAGCGTTATGTGGAACGATGAATGATAATATTTATGTGAAAAATTTTAGTTTGCTGGAACCGTATATGATTAGCTTATATATTTACGGTATTTTATGTTTAATTTGTATTCAATATCTTTTTTTCTAGTAGAAGTAACGTTTACAATTTTGTGAATGAAATGTTCAATACCAATCTAGAACATTTCATAAAAGTTTGAACAAACTCATCCAACTAGAAGAATGGCTGAAAACCATTCAAGTTTCATCTTAACATTGAGCTCACCGAAAAGATTGTTCCAGTTAATCTTATCTGTAAAAAACGGCCGTTTTTTTAATGCGCGATAACAAATAAGTGTTTACTAAATGCATAGTTTATATCTCTAGTACTTTATTTACTATTATATTTACTATCGATAATATCTTTTTTCGAAGATTATGTTACTTACTCTTTTGGCTTCGGTGCACACGCATTAATGTTTATACCAGTCTATTAAAAAAAAAAGTTCAGTAGTTAGCGATTCATGATTTATTTATTCTAATTTCAGGAAAATTCTTTCTAACTAATATTTTATAGCAGTCGTTAGCATGTGTGCATGCTACAATTTTTTCCAGGTCCGGCCGCGACGAGCACAATAGAACCTTCATGCAAGGAAAAAAGAAATAATGCAGTTTACTTCTATAGATCTTTGTTCTAAGCGGCCGTTCAATGCAGTCAACGAACCGCGTTATCTTCTCATTTTTAGTATTTACGAATTCTTCTACCGATAACGCATTATCTAATAGTTACTTTTAACGACGGATCATTGAACTGTATTCACTTCATTCACATGAATTTGTTTTCAATTATCGTGGACCAGCTTCTTCTCTCGAGTAATTTCTCACAATCGCTCGACAGATAAACGTTGAAATAAGTTGTTATTCCACGTTTTTTTATTACAAGTTTTGGTAAACAATACCGATAGGATAATTGATAAACTATGTTGTTGCAGATCACGTTCCGATGATAAGAGTACCAATAGCACACAGTATGATTTCGTTGTTAACTTGTCCGTGGCCTAATTGTGCAAACACATGTCTTCTGAATTGAATTCTTCGTACCCGACTGTTTCTTAGGCTTAATCATTGTTAAACGTGGCATGGAATAACTACTTTGGGTTGCATATCAATTAAACCGATCGATCAGCCTAATCACCCACAGAGTCAATGCTCGGGACAACCTGGATCTGAATTAGTCGACAATTACGTGGACATTAATAGTAACGAGGGTCAAATAATATTAATCTAGGGGTAGTTACTCTTTGAAGTAAAACTAGGCCTTTACGAACCAATGCGGGCAATGAACGATGTCTAACTATAAGATCATACGGCAAGATAGGAATCTTCTATTGTTTATTGACTTGACATTAATTTGCAATACATCCTTGGACAATATTACGTCTGCGGGAATGTTCTGTCCAGCTTCAAACGTTTAATAGAAATTAGATTATAGATTTAATAGTATCGTTATTTTGCTAGAGAATGTGTCTTTCCTCGTAAAATTTATTTAATGTTCATTAGAGGATCTCATATCGTTAACAATTACAGTAATCAATGAAAACATTCGAACGCGGAGTTGCATTTTCGAATCAACTTGTGTTGAAGTATTCTAATAGAAAAACACTTCTTTGTAAAAAAATGCGATTAAGCTAAAAGTATAATTTATCGATTGCATTTCAAAATGTCGAAAAATGTTTGTTTTTCGAAAAATATATCTTTGATTATTCCTCAAAATATATCGTTGTCACGATGAAATGAATAAACTGAACATTTCATGTTGATTCACCAAATTGCAGCAGATGCAACTCATGCGAGATCACGCATCCAGAACGATCGAATATGACAAAATGTAATTGTTTAAACTGGCCGATGCTCGAATGTATTGTTTACTTTACGTAGCCTTGGTTGGATCGTTAACGATTGGTACAACATTCTTTTTATCGCCGATCTCTGGCATCCTCACTGATAAAATCGGCATCCAGATGACAACGTTTCTGGGTGGCGCTCTCGCATCCGGAGGAATGTTTCTGTCATCGATGTTCTCCGACAAGGTGACTACTTTCCCATTTATTTTATTGTATATTTTCAACCAATCTGGTTCTTATAGGAATCAATTTAATCGCTGTACCTTTTCGATTCAGGTGACATTGCTCTATTTGACCTACGGAGTGATGTATGGACTCGGCGCAAGCTTAGCGTACACACCGAGCTTAGCGATCCTGGGGCATTACTTTAAGCGATACTTGGGCCTGGTAAATGGCATCGTCACAGCTGGAAGTTCAATATTCACCACCCTCATGCCATACTTCATCGAAGTCATACTTCGTCGTTTCGGATTAGAAGGCGCGCTAAGATCGCTAGCTGTGCTCACCGCGATCGTTATGGCCTGCGCGATACTTTTCAAGCCGATCCCTTGTGAGTATCACTTTCAATATTCTTATTCGACTAATGGATTTTCGCGAAACGCCTTCGTGGAAGCGGGAATTTGCATAAATATCCGCAACCTACGGATGAATAGCCAAGGGGAATAATTTACTGTTCGATATCTTTTTACTTTTCTTCTTTCGCCCCAATGGCCTGGTCTCTGGCAAGAATTGGTCGACTTGAATTATAGCGTGACTTCCGAGGATATTAGCATACGGACCTCTGAAGATGTAGGCGAACGATAATTTTGAAAATTTTCTCGATGAAGTAGACATTACTTTTATCTGTAACAATCTCGTTATTCTCTTAATTCCTCTATTCTCTTAATCTTCTCACTGTTCAAGTAATTGGCCTCGTATCAATAGTTGTGTCGCTATTTTTTTTTTAAACTCTTTCAATATTTCTGTTGACAAATAGCAAAATTACTGTAGACTTTTATCTTCTTGGATAATCGGTTAATCTTGGATAATCTTGGATAAAATATAAAATGCATTTGCAATTATTCACGCAGTTCATAAAATTCGCAGTCCAATAATAAATAACAAAGCTACAAATTATTCTGAATGATTTTTCAGTCACGCCTCAACCAAGCAGTCAGATAAAATCGAAGTCAGACTTCAAAAGCTGTGTGAAAGCGGTGGTGAACGTCTCTATCTGGAAGAAGAAACGATACGTTGTTTGGGCAAGTTCCATTCCTCTAGCTCTGTTCGGGTAAGCACGAGTCGCGTTGCCATAATGATTATACTATACATACAATAATTCTAATAGCAAGTAACGCGGCTCGACGGTTTCGCTGCAGCTTTTCCACGCGAGCGATCTCCAACGGTGTCGACGTAGTAACGTTCGACGGAAATGATTTTTCGAAAGCCGGTCAGTTTCATGGACGACGCGCGGGGCAGTCCGTTGATATTGAAACAATAGAAGCTGTCGTATAAAATAATTTCAGCCTGCGCGGAAATGCTGTCGTGGCTCTCGGGCAACGGTGTTGCGAAAGTAAAACTCGTTTCTCGGGCGGCAATCAAGTTACACGCGCCGTGTAATTCAAACCATTGTAGAAGAAACGACCGCAGCGAAAGCGTCAACCGTATAAAATGACATGGGTTTTCAGATCAATGAGAATGTTCATTTCAGGTATTTCGTCCCGTATGTTCATATAGGGAAATTCGTTGAGACAGTATTCAAGGACGCGGACGGAAAGCTTCCAATCATGTGCATCGGCATCACGTCCGGCCTCGGTCGATTAATTTTCGGCTATATCGCCGATTTGCCGAAAGTCGATCGAATATTTTTGCAGCAGGTAAAATCGACTGTCATTTAAAGATTGATTATTATCGCTCTAATCGTTTGATCACCCGCTGTCTATCAAAAATTGTATAACTGCTGTACGAAGATAATTAGTATAAAGATAACTACTGATATGATGTAATCGTGTGATGTCTGATTTTGTTTTCGAATTATAACAAGTTCTCTGTTGTAATAACGTCTTTCATGAATTGAGATTATGCTCTGAGTGTGATGTTATGAATCATAACTTATGATGTTAGTCCACAGTACTTAGATAGTTCTGTATTTAATACGTACAATTTTTCTTTCCCGTTCAGATATCGTTCGTCAGCATCGGCGTTCTCACCATGCTTCTTCCTGTCACACCTTCCTTCATGGTGTTGTTACTTATTTCCCTGGCAATGGGACTATTCGACGGGTGCTTCATATCCCTTCTGGGTCCTATTGCCTTCGACATTTGCGGCCGAGAAGGGGCTACTCAAGCCATTGGATTCTTATTGGGCATGTGCTCGATACCTTTGACCGTAGGTCCCCCAATCGCTGGTCTTCTGTACGATCACACTGGTAACTATGCTTAATCAGCTTTATTTGCTACATTTATTTTGATAAATCTACCCTAACAGCGGCAACCTGCCAACAAGGAAGTATGAAATGCTTGCGTGTTTCTACTTCTTATCTAACGTCTGCGTTAGACAGTTTCCCTATGTTCAGGCGGATTTTTAACTCGGTTACTCGCACTCCACTTACATGACTGGTTACATGGAACTTCTTTTCAATAAATAACTACTTTAATGCAAAATAGATATTTGATAGTGTGGTCGACACCTTTGTTTATGGTCGAAACACTAAATTTAAAGTTTTGAGGTTGTAAATACTATATGCGAGTAATTAAAAGTTGAAAACAACTATTGTACTTTTCATTTGCATTTCGATCATCCGTCCCCCATTATTAAAATTGTTGTGTTCGTTGGTTTGTTTAGGTAGCTACGATCTGCCATTCTTCCTAGCAGGTATACCACCCATAGTAGGGGCACTGATGATGTTCCTAATAAAGTTCGTTAAAGACGACGACCAGAACTGTGTTAGGGAGAACGCGGATAATAAGGCGGCTTGTCAGAATGGTCGGTAAACAGGTATTTGTGCATCCTTCACATATAACTAACAGAGTCTGTTTCTCCGTGTGGTATCGAAACACGCGCGTGTCAGTTTGTGTGAACTGTGTTCACGAAGGCGGTTGAAACTTTCCATGGAAAGCTTTTCGGCAAAATAAAACACGAATCCGTCTGCAGTCAAATGGGGAACAGAGAGCACTTGGTAAAAATCAATTCAATATTTCGAGGAATTATGTATGCACTATTTTCTTGCTCAAACGAACGATTGTCACCCTTTTATTTTATTTTATTGCACGCTGCACTACCTGTTGGGATTTGCACGTTCCCACAATCGCACCTATTCTATTTGCATGATGCTCCTGTTGCGGTAAGAAATTAAATAAAACATACTAGGGCTATATGAAGTCCTTGGAATTTTGTTCACTCATTATAATTTCGATCACGTTACAGTTAGACTGCGGATTTTATGAATTTATGACAATAATAAGTGGGTACACCTAAAACATTCAAACCAATAAAAAAGGAAATAAATGTCTGTATCCCACAATGAATTAAGAGAATTTTTATTTTTCATAAAAATCCCCAGTCTAATTATAGCTATGTCGTCTAATTTCTTCCATTAACAATATCGCTTGGCATTGTTAATCTTTAATTGGAACATCTTAACTGCTAATATCACTTATTGGTGTTTTCTGTGTCTCGACGAATAACATGATCTAGTTTAACACAAACTAACATTGATAATGTGGTATCAGAATAATCAACTAGTTATTGCACCCGGGATTGTCTAATTCATTAGTTTTGGTACAATTTATTTGCTGTGCTTTTTTTGCGTTAAATTTAAGCATACTTTTATTAGGTTTATTAATTTCTTTGAAAAATGACCTAGAGATAAAAATAACATTTGCAAAGCGCATTCACCTTGCGATACCATTTGCATTGCATTAAAAACATTTGTTCCGTCATAAAAAATAAAGGAGATATTTAGATGGACACATTTAGGCACTGTATAGAAGCACGGTAGGATGATTGGAAGTGGCGGATGTTGGGGGAGGTGAAGGGATGGCGGGGAGTTGTCTAGGCCTGATTTAAGTCTGTTAAACTAGTCCGATCTATGTCGTGTTTGGACTCGTCCGAAGCATTTCCGTATTTCTGCGAATCCGTCGATTGCCAGTGAGAAATTGTTCGCGTCGGCTCGCTCCGACGGTCGAGCTTGAAAATTTCAATTTTCCTGGCTGTGAAACAATCATGCTTGCGATTCGCAGAGTACTCGAGCGTCAGCTATCTGCCACCGTGCTTCGTGGCGGCGCTCAAGGACGTGTGCGATTCGCAACAACATCCAACAAGGAGGATGATGCGTTCGAACGTGCACTACCATTACTCGAGACGCTGCGAACTTAAGGATGGCATCGGATGCAAGCATCACGGAGCCAAGTGTCCCGATCACTATGAACATTCGGAGAGCGTGCCGTTGCTGTACGGCGAGAGCATATCGCACAGAGGGAACGCTGGATTCTGCCAAAGGACATCACGGTCCTTGATGTTCCTCTCGTTTTGACAAACTCTGCAACGAGTCTGAACAATCAAAGTCAATAGCGTCGCTACGACCACCTTCTTCGTCCGCGTCTTTGCAGTTGAAATGTTCAAAGTCTTTCAGAAATCATTTTAGTATCGACTTTGCATCGACACGTTCGCTACCTGGCGCTACATGTTAGAAAATATTGAGAAAATGCTTTGTGCTAGCTGAATTTTACTTTTCTACAGAGAACATTATTTTCCACATCTTTTGTCGTCTTCTTTTTATAAACGTAACGACATAACGAAGAATATTTTTCGTTTTTAACACGAATATAAAATACAAGTATATTAGAAAATCTTGAGATCATGCTTTGCGTAAGCTGAATTTTCATTTTCTACAAAGAACATTATTTCGCACACCTTTTGTCGTCTTCCTTTTACAAACGTAACGACGTAGCGAAGAATATTTTTCGTCTTTAACGCGCATAGAAAATACAAGAATCATTGTCAATTATTGAAAACGTATATCATTGCACATGTATAGGCGATCAATACTATTTTAAAAAGATTCCCGTTCAACGATAGCGATTATAAATCGCGAAGTTCATGGGTCGTGACACTTATTTTTAGAACGAAAACTCTAGAACAATAAAATTAGAATAATCAATGGTGTTATACATGTTTAGAAGCTAGCAACTGTGAGAGAACAATAATTGTTAGTTTAGAAGAACCTAAGAAATGTTGATGTCATTTTTCAGTCGTTTCGAAAGTTTGTAATACTCTAACTGCAAAGTAGCTGTAACATGTACAACATGAATGAAGAACATAGTCCGCCATTAGCGATTGTGACAAAAAAATGCCGCGGGAGGTCTATATAGAAATTCTTCTTCTTCATAGAAGGACTTCTATATAAAAATATTTTTAGCGATTGAAACGAGAATCTCGATTAGTGATTTTATCGAGCCATACGTACCTCAATACATTTTATCTTTGCCAAAGTTTTGTCGCTGGCAAACCAGACACAGGAACCGTAGCGAATAAAGCGTAACAGAGTCAATTTCACTAGAGCTAGTTGCTATATCAGTGTATAGTGGGATGCGTGAGGATATATAAATATATTTTGTAAAGAACGAACAGGCGAGGAAAAGTTTCATCGTCGAACGAGTAATAAAACGTTGCGTTGCTCAACCAAGATCAGATCTCTTTTTTCATGAAAATTTTCTATGGAAATGTTTAGAAAAGGTTCGGTGAAAGCAGCACCGTTGAAAAGAACATATTATAGTGTACGTCGATGTTATTACATTGTGTCCGTGTCTCCTGCAGAAAATGCGTTGCGTTATTTTCACCTTTTGAGGAAAACTGTCGGCACGTTCTATAGTATTCTTTTGAGAAAGAATAAATGCAACTGCCTTTCTTCGCGAAAGGTAATCGTGGAGTTGCCTCGACAATATTATTACTTACGTACACATAATTTCCTATATCATAAAGTGTCAATTAAAAAAGATTTATAGTTGCTTCTCGAAACGTTGATAACTGAATGGAATATATTAACTGTTAAAATGATCAGGGTCGTTGAAATGAATAAGTACATTATATATATATATATATATGATGTTACAGTGTTGATATAATAATTGTTAACTGTTTTCCACGATAATGTATATCCATATAGTCATCGTTCATTATTTTTTTTCACGATGAAAAATTTGTAATTTGACTTTGAGAACTCTGTTTCGTTTGCATTTTTCGAAAAACGAAGAGCGAGAACATTCCATTCAGCATCTCCTATTTAATTCACGTTTGTATTATTATTAATGTAACATGTATTTATTAGAATTCGATTAAATTTCAAATCCATTCGAGCGAAGTCGTTCGTGATTTATTTTAGAACCCCATGGCGGATAATAAACAAAGGGGAGATCGTTTGGCAAATGTGCTTGTATTTTTACGGCTTACAGAGTCAACGAAAATTATATTACATTTAATTTTGTACTTGTGCGTGAACTTGTTTCAAAGGATAGCTAAATTACTGCATATGAAATTCCGCGTTCGATTTTTCTGCGAGACAGAAAACATATCGGGTATTATGAACCCAATTGAATTGGATTTTTATTAACATTTTACTTTCTCTGGCAAACAATTCAAACGGGGTATAATGAACGAGTACGAGGAAACTGAATACAGCGAACGGTGCTCATTGTTGACGCCTCAGAGTATAAATTGCGTCCTTTCAGAACGAGCATCCCAACATTTCGCTAACGTTACTGATTCAGTTGAGCAATTGAAATGTCTGATTGATGACCATTAATACGGAACGTGAATAGAGCTGTTTAAAGCGGACTATCATCACGAGACACGTTGTGATATCAGCGTGTCAGTCGACCATTTAACGTGGTTAGTTCTGATGTCAATGAAACGGCAATTCTTTCAAAAGGGTACGAGAACTTCTAATCTCTGACAAGACTATAATGTGTCGACGATCGGCGAGCGATAGAGTTGCGTGTTGCAGCAGTATAATTGTACGGTCAGTTTTAAACGGTACTATCATAAGGAGGGAATCTAGTTAGACATATCTTTGAAATATGTCTGCACGAAAAGGGCGTTCCGCTAATCGTTCTTCCAGTTGTGCGACGCAAGAAACGTTTCCTGCGTAATTTAACACTTTCATTCTTCAAATAAGCCCAAGAAATAATTCACAAATTTATAAAATCTCACGAGAGTAAAAACGCCGTCAGGATAATGAATCCAATGAAAAACATGAGGATCGGCGAGCTCGTGTAAAAATGGTACACAAAATATATTACTTTACAAAAATATTACAGTATTCTGTCACACCGAGGAGAAGCAATATTCCATATGCGTTAACAAATTGAAAAATATTCAACTACCTAAAGTAATCTCACAGTGTTTGTCAAACAGGAACAACTTCACCGTTTCCGGTAAACAACGCCCGGCTCTGCGGGGCCATTTTTCTTTCATTATGCATTGCGTGTATAAACCACGGCCACGTTTTTCGTAGCGTGCCAGCAGAATTGTTAAACTTTCAGGGATGACGTTCGATTTCATTCTGCACGATCGACACTTGTGCGGCGTTACAATTGTTAATCAAATTAACAAGTTCTGTAACATTTTACAAGTTCCAGCGGATGAACAATAATAATTGCCTGAGCAATCTGGCCTCGTACTATAGGAATAGTCGAACTCGTTCTTTCTTTGAGAAAGAAAAATGTTTCAAATATTTTCGATTTCATTCTGCACGATCGACACTTGTGCGGCGTTACAATTGTTAATCAAATTAACAAGTTCTGTAACATTTTACAAGTTCCAGCGGATGAACAATAATAATTGCCTGAGCAATCTGGCCTCGTACTATAGGAATAGTCAAACTCGTTCCTTCTTTGAGAAAGAAAAATATTTCAAATATTTTCGATTTCATTCTGCACGATCGACACTTGTCCGGTGTTACAAATGTTGACCTAATTGACGGTAGATCTGTCGACCACTAAAAGCTACAGGTTCTGTAACTTCTTACAAATTCTAGCAAGCGAACAATCATGGACGAAGGAACAGAAAGAATAGAAAAATATTTCAAGTGTTGATAAACGTTGAAAGACTCTTTGGAGTCGTTATGATGTACGAGACGTCCCTGAAGGGTGTTAGGGGTTTACTTGAGGAGAACATGACCGGGCAAAAACGGATAAGTGTTGTAAATGTAAACGGGTCGGTTGAAGGCGAAGGAATTCGCGATGGCCACGGCTGGGTTCGTGTCAAAGTCTTCTTCGGGAGCGCTCGAGGGCGTCGTTGGTTCCCTGGTCCGCGGTGTCGTTGTGGTTCTCGTTGTTGTTGTCGTGGTTTTCGTTGTCGTTGTTCTCGGGGCGACGGTGGTGGTGAAAATTGGGGGGTGGCTTGTCGAGTCTGGCGGTTCATAGGCTGGTAATCCGGGGGGCCCGTAATACGCATGCAATCGATTGTTGGTAGGATTAAAGCGTTGACCATTAGGACGCCATCCCCTTGGTTTATATGGTGATAAATCTGATGTTGCCAGTCCGATACAGAGGAGCACGAGGGCCAACTGGAAAATGGAAAAGCAATTAATGGCTTAGCTGTCGCGCGGTTTTCCCGGACGTTCTCTGCTGATACTGCCACCCTGGAACCCGAAGAAAAGCGTCGCTTCGCGGTTTCAGAATTTCCAATGAACAGCCTCACTTTTGATGTGTACTGAATGATCATGTTCCTGGCGAGTAGTTCTGTTTCTACGATTTTTTTATATGTTCTCCGAGTTATGAACAACAATTTTTCTTACACAGTAATGTCTCGATATAGCTCCACGGACGACGAATTCACGGTTTAAATGAAAATTGATTTAACCTTGACAATAAGTGTGAGTTAAGAATTTTTTTACATTTACGATGAAAATGAGGAGGTGTGATTTAAAACATTCAAAACATTAGACGAATTTAAAAGTACTTTTAATTTGACAATAAATTTCAATGTCATTCCGGTTTGTTGTAATTCAGATGGAAAATTTGTATTTTGTATACAATTTTTTTATATGTTCTCTGAGTTATGAACAGCATTTTTTTCTTACACAGTAATGTCTCGATATAGCTCCACAGACGACGAATTCACGGTTTAAATGAAAATTGATTTAACCTTGACAATAAGTGTGAATTAAGAATTTTTTTACATTCACGACGAAAATTAGTAGGTGCGATTTAAAACATTCGACGAATTTAAAAATACTTTTAATTCGACAAAAAATTTCAATGTCGCTCCGGTTTGTTGTAATTCAGATGGAAAATTTGTATTTTGTATACAATTCTTTTATATGTTCTCTGAGTTATGAACAGCATTTTTTTTCTTACACAGTAATGTCTCGATATAGCTCCACAGACGACGAATTCACGGTTTAAATGAAAATTGATTTAACCTTGACAATAAGTGTGAGTTAAGAATTTTTTTACATTTACGATGAAAATGAGTAGGTGTGATTTAAAACATTCAAAACATTAGACGAATTTAAAAGTACTTTTAATTCGACAATAAATTTCAATGTCATTCCGGTTTGTTGTAATTCAGATGGAAAATTTGTATTTTGTATATAGATATTAATATATATATGTATGTTCTAATTGGAACAAAGTAGTTGAACTGATATTATCAATGGATGTTCAACGAACATTCAACGAGCAATGAGTATTGCACATGAACGTTACGTTCTGAAATGAATGATAGAATGTGGAGCATTCGCACGAAATGATTATTATTGAAAATTGCTAACGAACCAGGTGTCTCGTTATCGTTCTCCTCATACTTGCTGGCCAAGACCGTTAACTTCGCGCCGAAAAATTTGACTGGTCTTTGCCAGTGTTTTTCATCCGTCTTTATATGCGGCCGCACGTTTATGAGATGGCGCCCAACCATCGTGAATACGAAGCAATCCGAAACGATTTCGTTTCGTTGGTTATTGCTTCTCGTTTCGTAACTGTAGACCTATATTACGTGTTACGAATGGTCATCGAACAGCAGAGCTATCACGGTGTCCGTGACGTCTCGTTGTGGCTTCTTATTCTCACAAATAGCAGTTCTTTCAGAATTTAAAGATTTCATCGGGATATCAGTTTTGAAAGTCAATCATAAATCGTATCTAAATATTTTTACTGTTCGAGAAAAGATTGTGACTAACGTGTGATTTTAGATTTACATGTAACAGAAGATTCGGATGTTGTGTTCGTTCAACGTCGCTGTTAAAGATCGGACATTTCAAATATACGAAAGAATGTATGCATAGAACGATCGCAAGCTAACAAGTCTGCATTAATAACAACATGTTACTATTAAAGCAACCATTATTAATGTGGTCATTCAAATCAATCACGGTTGGAATTATTTCAATTATTTATTTCGATGCATAATATCTCTCAATGAATCGTGTCGTTATTGTGGAACTGGCAGTCATGTGAAAATTCAATCAAACCAGATACATAAATGACGCTTCATTATACTTTATTTGAATATGCATGTCGTACGAGAACCGTATTACGACTTTTAGAGAATGCTTGATCAATAAGGTTTTCACTTCCCGGAAGATCATGGAACAGGCGTTGAATGATTTTACGTAGAACGATTAAAAAAATTAACAATGTTGATACTGAAATTACCATTCATAGTGCATATTATCATCATCCATTACCGCGCGTATCATTTGCGCGTACTATGACTGATAATTATTCAAATTATTCTAACTATTCGGTACAGAGAATATTGCGCGTACAAAATTAACTCATTTGAATTCGAACAATTTCAATTGAAATTATTGCTTTAAAACAGTTTCTAATTCGTCGAATAATTTTCATGGCATTTCACTGAACTGTTTTTCTGCATTTCATAATCTCTAGGGATGAAATAAAGTTTTATTTTAATTCCGAGTCCCGCAATCAACGCAGAACGTTTTCATTCTGCATGAAGATCCGCAGTCTAGTTATTATGTAAACGAGAACCCCAGATCAATAATCAAATTAACAGTTTCTTTGTAGGTTTGTTGGTCAACTTATTTCCCATCGGAGTTGACCTTCACCGATCTTTAATGACCTTCATAGGTCATTAACATAAGATTGTCTTCCGTCACCAATAGCAACCGAATCATTCGGGTGGCCTGTTTTCGATGCTTCACCTTGTGTGAGCGTTACTTTTTCATATGATTACCAGACAGCGGATTTTATGCATTTACGACAAAAATGAGTCGGCGTAATTTAAAATAATAAAAATAATAAAAGAATCGAATAATACTGTTACATTATATTCAACCTATCAAACATATTCAGAAAAAGAAGATAAATTTCTATTTCGCTCCAAATTGTTGCAATTCAGTTAGAAAATTTTTATATCGTGGGAAGGGGTAGACGAAGGGTCAGTGATCGTGAAGATCCTCAGGGAGCTAGATCGCGACTTTACCGTATAAAGCTCAATGGACGAATAAACTAAGATTTTCCGAAATTGCCGCGTTTTTCTTTGCGACCACAGAAATCAGGGAAATATTCGAGGTGGCCACAGTTACTGGTTCACCTTGTAGAACTCGCATAGAGTCAGAGCCGGATTAAGCCCGGTAGCAGAAGTAGCAAATGCTACGGGCCCAGTGCTCTTCCAAGGGCCCCGCGCTTGCAGCAGAAAAAGCCCTGGCTGCCATTAACAGATATTTCGGCTAAAAAAAAGGTCCTTCATTGTGTTTTGTTTTATTATTATGCAAAACCTAGGGCCCCCAGGTAACATTTGCTACGGGCCCCGCGCTAGCTTAATGCGGCCCTGCATAGAGTGATTGTGTGTGTGCGTGAGAGAGAGATAGATAGATAGAGAGAGAGAGCATCGGAATAGTAGGTTGACATATTGATAAATTTCCAGACAGGGTATCGCTCGCTACAGGGGTCTTCGCCTATCAATTGCCAACGAATTGGCTGGCGAACGCGTTATTTACAAACGGTGGCTCGTGTTCACTGAAATTTCCCCGCGGGGCCCCGAGCCTGGTACCATCATCCTGGTGTGATGGGTAATTTCCTTCCCGTCTATGGTCGCTTTAAAACGCGCTGGGCGAAAGCACCCCGTTGTAGTACATAATTTTGTCATGGGTTACGTGAGCGGCGAACGTGTCCCGAATGCGCGGCGTATTATGAATTCGCAAGATCAGCGGCGCGGGCTCTTACGCGTACGAATTCGATCGGCGCGGCACGGTGTGGTCCAAAAACGTGTCATGCAAACTAATTACCGGATTGACAGTGAAGCTCGCCCGACTTCGATCTGGATTCTGCTTGCGGACCGCTTAGAACTTGCCGGCTCGAGGACGGGGACGCCGACGACGTCGATGCCTGCGGCGACTCCTGTACAACATCGACAGAATCAGTCAACTTCAATCCACAACAATCATCTCAGGTGTCGAACTGCTCCTTTCCCAGATTATCACAGGCTCGTCAACGTTCCAGCATCATGCTTCTCGTGTTTTCTTTTCCGCCAGGGTTCAACGTTGCACGGAACGATCCTGCGAACTGGCACAAGTTACTGCCCTTTTTTCTATAATATTTCTTGATAATGGTCTTAAAGTAGACCGAAACGTTGAAAAAAATGTTATAGTTTTTTGTAAAATTGCTTAGCGAGCAATATAGGATCGATTCTTTGCGCCGAAAGCATCAATTTAAGTTATTTACATACAAGTTGTCGATCGAGATTAAGGAAACAACACCGATACACACCAGCCAGGTGCAATTTCACTTTACTCTTTAATGCAACCCAATTTTTTTGTTAAACCAATCGATGCCTTTTATTATCCTACGTATACAAGTAACAACTCAACGTCGCACAGAGTGGTATCTGGGCTGAAAACCTGGCCAAAAATATTTTCTTGTTTTTCCTACGTTATACAATTAGTTTACGAGTAAAAAAGTCATATCTAACTACATACTATAACTATAATAAGTATATTTATGGATGTTTATATGTAAAACTATGGCGTAGAGTAGCGTTATAATTTATATTTATGGCCGCCACAATTTATATAGGCAGCTACGAATAAAGAAAAAACTTTTTCAATGTAATAGAAAATTGTATTCGATATTAAAACACCATAAAAACACGAAGGAAATATAATATTTATTAAGAAACTTGATGCTTTCCAAGGAAACGGCTTTCTGTACTATTACACGCGAGCCATTTACGCTTATAAATTATTTTAAAAATCTTAATGGTATGTTGGAGTACATCAATTTTCTCAGGGGGGCACTTTGTAATGACAACTAACTTTTCTTCTAAATCTTTCATTTTTTCATCAAACAACCGTTTTGCGCTTTCTTTTACTAGCTCGTGCAGTTGCTTCCGAGAAAATGTTCTTATTGTAGCCATAGCGTAGGTGTTCGGTATTGACATAAGACAATTAAACTATTAACACAGCTATAGCAGTAATATATGTAAATTATTAATTGTGGAGGATAAAGGTACGACTGTAAATAATGTATATTTTGATCATCTACAGAGGAAGTAACATTTACTTACACGTATGTAATAATGGAAGCCGTAATAAATGTTCCTAATTTGGAATCAGATTTTCTAAAATCTGAAAATCATAAATACATTCTATGTATATAACAAAATATAGCAAAATTTGTACCGAACAGACGGACAAGAAAGCGAGTTACTAAAACCATGGTAATAAGAAGGGGCTATATTTGGAGCTTTATTTTTTTTTAATGTGAAAATTTGTGAAAACTTTTTTGCAGTATACTAATTCTAGATATCCTGTAGTTTAACGCCACGTAACTTTTATGCCGTTGCGATGAGTTGTATATGTTTAAAAACACTAATTTATGTAAAAAAAGTCATGAAAATCTAAAAGCTCTTAATCAGGCTTGGAGATCGGTAAAAATACGTATAAAAAAATTTTCGACATTGACAAAGATATGCTTAATATAATGTACATACCTTCTGTAACAACATCTATTCCAAATTTCGTCGCAGAGATAAGTTTCAATATAAAAATTATAACAAGAAAAAGATGCGTATGAATGGAATGCTGCGATCAAAGGCGTGTGTATCGAACAAGTGCTATGTTTTAAGTGGAGATACGGGTGACTGTTTGGATAAACAAAAGAAAGGAGTGCACCACGTGATGGCATGTTTACATATCTATATTGGGACGCAACCACAACATTGTATGTAAATATTTACAATTTTGATTTTTGCCCAGATTTTTAGCCGAAATGCCACTCTGCGCGTCGTCGGGATGTCAATACTTCGCGAGATATTTGACATTTTTTGTCAGAGCAAATACGGCATTAGTTCCTGCAATTCATATCGGGAGTTTTGATACTTTTTGTAGGTAAATTATGTTACTGACACAAATCATAAAAGATGATAAAACGGATCGATTGGTTTAACGAAAGAATTGGGTTGCATCGAAGAATAAAGCGCAAATGCACCTGGTGGGCGCATCCATGTATCCGCATAAAAAATAAGGTCACAGGAAGTTAGGACGTATTATGACATATGATTATGACATATTTTTACTGAAAAAAACAGCAGTAACTTGTTCCAATTACCAGAATCACCTTGTATACTTCTAACGAATGCAGACAATTTCCATTTTGCATACTAATCCGCATAGTCGTCCGCGACACTTCAGGTTCAAGATTCTTAGACATTTAGTTTCTGTATTTATGACGACTAGACTGCGGATTTTTATGCAAAATAGGTTTCTGCACTGACCGCGTGAAGCCGAATAAAAAACAAAAGTGAAGACTTTGAATAGCGTTTCACCTCGTGACGGATCAGAATCGTTCGTTGCCCAGGAAAAATATAACTGCATAAAATCCGCGGTCTAATTATGCCAATGGATTGGCAAACACAAAACTGTGAGGACGTCAGAAGAACCGAATGGTGTAGTCGCATAATTTTCGATTTATCAAAATAATTAAGAAAAGAAATTGACGTTGCAAACCTTTGTTGTTCGTAGCCGATACCGAAGCTTGCATTGTGCAGTTACGCAAATGCTATGCAAGCAAACTGGCAATCGTATGCCCGCTGAGAAGGGGGGAGAGGGAGCGAAGTGTACCATTTTGTTTTCTCAACCAAACACCGTCGTCCCATCACTGTGCATGCAATTGCAGCAATACCACAGGGACAATGCGAGCGCAGATCCTCTTCAGACGCGAAACGTTTGAAAGACGTGATTCTTCATTCGCTGTAATAGGACAGTGCTTGGCTAAAAGAATAAAATGGTAAAAAAATTGCAGATTTTTCATTTACCATTTCGTTGGGAGAGAGAGAGAACGGGAGGACCATCTTTTTCTTTATTTCACAATTGCTCATCGTTATGCTTCTTTGTGCCCGTAGATAAAACAAAGTAGAATTAGTAGTCGACGAAACGATTACGAAGTCGCGTCCACTACTTTCTATATTATACATACAGTATTCCCTTCATATAGCCACGCCAACCGGTTCACGGAACGTGATTACAGAGACCAAGGAATTTAGCAATCCTTTCATTGACTCGCCTCTGTGATTCGTGACGTGTTTTGTGATCAATTAGACTGAGGATTTTTGTGTAAGATAAAGATTGTCTGTACCAATTCCAAGGTTCGGAAACTAATTAAACAGACAGGGTGGTCCACCTATATATTTCCTTTATTTGACTCGGCTGCGGATCTTTATGCATTCGTGGCTTCTGAAAATTTTCGAAAACTGCTAGGATATAAAACCCCAGAGAATTCTCAGTACGATTTTTATTCGTTTCAGATCTATAAAGGCTGCTACCATTGAAAGTAAGATTCTATTTGCTGCCACAAAAATTAAAAATTTCCTAAACAGCCGCAGTCTAGTCGTCACAACTAAAGCAAATATTTAGGTTGGACCACCCTTGTATATTTCTCTCGTTAATGGAGGGTGCAAATAAAGATACGGTGGAAAGAAAAACATTATTCAGCCACAAGGTGGAAGGCAGTGCAACATATTTAAAATCCGCAAAAATTTTCACAGAAAACCACAAGGAGTTAATGAACAACATTGTCTGTTAAAATTGTACGAACTACCAGCAAACACGAGGCAGTGGACGTTATTTTGTCAAAGTGGGAAGAACAATCGAATCGGCAATCACGGATGGACAGTCTACGGAAATACGCTGCTAAGTCAGCGTACGAGAAACACTAAAAATCGCATAGAATATTTGTACAAAATTTTCCATTTATGTTCGCGCGACAGGCGAACGGCCGAATGAATTAAATGGAATTTATCGATCTACGGTGCCTGCCATCGCGTCCACTCGAGTCCATTTGTGGTGACCTGTCGTTTCCGCTTTTCATTCTCGCCCGTTATCGATAATCCATAAGTCCCTTTGTGATAATCGCAATCTCGACGGATACGGAGGCCACCCTTGCGTCCCAATCGAACGTGTTTGTGCTGTCAATAGATCAATATCTTTTTTCGCAGATGCGTTTGACGTAGTCGCCTAAGAACAGGCTGGACTCTCGGGAAATCCAGACGGCTGTGTCTGCATACGATTTCGCGATTTTTGAACGGACAGCTTCGCCATTTGCGAGGAAATCATAATTGAATTTTTAAAAATTTATTTTCCATCCCAGAAAGCAATTTTTAACGAACAAAAATTGTTCCATTTCTGAACCCAATATTCTATACTATATTTCTAAAAAGTAAAAAGTTTTATCATATTATGTACGGTGTTGTATAATTAAAAAATTACATGGTACATTTGATTTAAACGGAAATAATATTAACCGACATAAGCCAGTCCACCAAAATTATTGATAAAATTTTTGTGATAATAAGCCCACGATTGTGAACGTATTCTAGCAAATGGAAATAATTATGAAAATGAAATCACATTTCTGCTTTCATTGTTGCAAGATTACCGTGCCGGATTTCGTTCAGGATTAAATTTAAATAATGTAATAGCTTCTCATCAGATTAAATGAAAAAGTAATTTTTCTGTACGGTACTTCATTAAGATTATGAAATAAATGAACTGTAATGAAGTACTCTGGTTCGGATTTAGTTAACTTTTCATACGGGTTTTACGGGAACCGAATTAAACAACTAAGCTATTGTAATGTTTGCGTGTTAATTTTACCTTTTGTACGCAGTGGTACACGTCGAATGCGTTTTACACGAAAGTTAAATATGTTCTTCGGAAAAAGAACGGGGTACAGTTATGATTTTATTTTTAAATTGACTTGTCAACCGTAATCGGGAAAATGTTGCTTAAAATACAAAGCTATTCCATCTCTTTTGTGCAATGTCCATATATGGTTGAAATTTAATAAATTTATTTACATCGTTTGCGGAACACAAAAGATTCTGTTACCAATGTACATCGGAAATATTGTTAAGGTGGAAAGGGGCGGCATTTTAAATTCGTGGAAAATATTTTAAAATTAAAACATCCTTTTCTATTTTATTTGTTATAAATCTCGTCATTTGTGGAGAAAATATGAATATGTTTCCACAACGTACAAAATGAACAAATTACACAAATGAAAAATTAACCTTTATAAAACATATTAATATGTTTGGTGTTTCACGACGTAGAAAATGATCAAATTACACAGATAAAAAGGTTTAATATCGTGACCTTTACTTCTTTCCAAATTTCGATTCAATTAACCCTTACAGAACATGTAGGTATATTTGTTTTTTTCACAACGTAGGAAACGAACAAATGAGACAGATAAAAAAGATTAAATATCGCGAGCTTTACTTTTCATTCGAAATTACAATTAATGAATTGGTAATTACTAGGCTGCGGATCTTTGTGCAAAATAAAAAATGTTTCCATCCATTGCAAGACACAGGGGTCAGATAGAAATGTCTTCCTTCTTTTGATTGTCTTATCAAACTGAAACTAAGTTTCAAATTGTACGTGTCCATTTTTGTCATAGATGCACAAAATCCGCAGTCTAGTAAATACTTTCAAATAAGTATTTGTTGTACATCTTGGCAATAAATAAAATTTTGAATTTCGTAACAATTACTTTACATTTGCAAAAGGGCGAACTTGGAGTGCAGAAGCTGTGTTTCGTGGAAATCTTCGAGGATTCGGATTCGGAAATGAAAATCTTGCGGTGCAAGACAACGCGGTTCGAAATGCGGTGAATTGTGGGACTTTTTATCGACGAGAAATCCTCGTTCTTGTTTTCTGGTAAAAGGTACAGGACGCTGTAGTGTGCCCTGTGTCTGACAGGTGACATGACGTGTGCACCACTTGTTACTCGGCCAGAATACTTGATATACCCGATCAGAGAACAAAAGTACCCAATGCGGACTATTATATTTTGCGCTTTCGATCAACCGGGCACTCCTATCTGTCGGTTGCAGAACGTTACGTGGATTCCATCTGGACGCTCAGACGAGACATTATTCACCCCTCATCTATTTTTACCGTAGCCCGCGGCCGAAGAATTATCGAAACCGAGAGAAAAGGACCCGGTTCTCTCTCTCTTTCCCTCTCTCTTTCATCCTCTCTCTCCTTCTATTCCGAGCCCGATATTTCCCTGGTAATCGCCCGACAGCCGCATATATTTCCGCGATTGCAAACGATCCACTGCGCTTTGTTTCTGTTTTCTGATCATCCCGCGCGAAAAATAGCAAATCCGGCCAACCGGCAACCCGTCGGTCAGCTCTCTCCAAGATTATCCGACGATAAATAAGAAATTCGCTTCCCAGATCAATTACGAACACGCAAAAAATTACCAGCTACATGCTCGTAGGTTTTGCAAGTAAAATTCACCCTTTTGCAAGTCAATTTCAACCTTTCGCAAATCAATTTGACCCATTAAGAATATTTAAAATTAAATTAGATTACATTGCGAGGGAAACGTAAGACTCGATACTCGATACGCTTCAATAAACGCATACGTACTTTCATTTAAAAAATTTACTAATCCGAAAATGGATACAATGAATATACATAGATATGTACACACAGTTTTCATACAGTAAAGAGAGTTAATGAATTGGTAATTATTTTTAAATAAGTATTCGATGTACATCGTTGCAATAAATACAATTTCTTAACAATTAAAACTTACTTAAAAATACTTCATCTGCGAAAGGGTGAATTTGGACTGTAAAACCTGTATTAATAATAATAAACAACCTGGTACAAACCAGGAGGAATTTGTCGTATGTACATTATGCGTGAACGATCGAAGAAGACTGAAATCTAGAAAGGGGGGAAGAATTCTTGAATAAAATTTAGTAAAAATCTTCGACACTTTATTCAAACTCGTTGCTTCGATTCAGATTCTTACAGTGATTGCTCTTGAGACATATCTGGCAGCTGTATTCGAAAGAAAAACACCCTGGACCCGTTACCTTACAATAACTAGTCAGACTTGTGGTTAAAATTCGAGCTGAGTTTATCAAATGTAACTCCGGCGATTTCAACACGTTCGCCGTTCACGCAGTCGCGACGTTCACAATCTCACAATTTACTAAAGATAGTTCACTTAATTCCATACACTCTGCTAATATAATAAATCACTCATTTAAGAAATTACTTATCATGACATTTTACAGTGTGCACAAATGGGGGGAATTTTCACACCGATGGTTAATAAAACATTTCAGCAATATGAAGATAAGCAGCGAAATAAATGGTGGTGCCGAATATGTTGAGTTATGAGTCGGTGAAATTCTATGAAAGCGATTGGCAAACAATGGTTGCACGGTTCGCGAACTTCGAGCAGACATCTCGAGCAGTAGACTATAATTCGCACTTATGATCGTTGATAGTCGTGTTCTGTGTAAAAAATGTATAAAAATGTATACATTTAGAAAACTGTATTGTTTGATTGACTTGGAACACGATCGAAATGCACTTAAGTGTTTCCGTGTCCACTGCAGTCATTGTTCGCGTCACTTTGACTGACACCCTCGTATCGAATGCCCTTCTTGGCGTCTTGACGCCTTTGCACGTCCTTCGTTAGAACCGTCACGATAAAACCAATCAGCAACGCTAGACAAAGTCCCACGTGCACTGGAATATCTCCGTACAGTTCCAATAATTCACCCATTATTAGCACCAGAACAATGCCGTAAATGTTATTTGTCACATTCAGCATTCCCGCCGATACGCCTTCCGATTCGGGATACGTGTATTCCGCGCATATTTCGTATCCCAAAGCTACGTAACCCAACATGAAGAACCTGCGAAGAACAATTCGATCTTAAATGCGCGGAGTTCCTCCGATTGTAGAAGAAGGTTAATTTTTTAGAAGAATATTATAATATGTACAGTGGGGGTGTACAAAATATTCGTACACCTTTTAAAAACGAATAACTTTCTCTAAATTCAACAGCTTGAGGTTTTCTTTTCAGACGTTAGAACGATTAGTTTACTAGCTAATGCGCGAATAATAATGAATAAGCGGTAGGACAGAAATGTTTGATTTCCGAGAAAAGGAAGTGTAAAATAGTACCCTAGGAAAGTGGCCGACAGATACACCATCCACTGGATTTCGACGACGCTACTGATGGCGAAGAAAATCTGGCCACACAGCGAAAGAAAGTACACGGCCACCGTAGTCTCCCTAAAAAGTATTCACTTGTATTATAAAAAATGAAAAATAATTTATATGATAAAAAATGCGTCGACGTCGAAACGGTTTCAATTATTTCCAAGATAGAAGAACGTAATTTTTATCTAAAAAAAAATACTGAATTGAAGATCTTACTTGAACTTGTGCGTTTTGTCAATGATAACTCCGAAGCAGACGGAGCCTACCATACCGGAAATGATCATAACCAAACCGATTCTACCCGCGTCCTCCTCGCCATTCTGTAAAACACATTGTAAATAAGCTCTGAAAGAAAGAATGTGAAAAAAAAGAAAATTTCTCTCCTCTCCTTCTCACCTGAAAATGCACGAGGTAGATTTGACTGAACAATGTTGCTACGGCATTTAGCACTCCGACGTTTAAACCGTATGTGTTGCAGAGTGATATGTATTGTCTATTTTTCACCAGCCTTTTAATTGGCTTTATGAAGCCTTCGTTATCCGCCATTCGATTGATCTTTTGGAGTGCCCGCGTTTTACTCGGCGGTAGTTTTGGATCATCTTCAAACACTGTGCGAAATTTTGCCATTTGCAATGATATACATGTCCCCCAAAAGTAATAATAATCATCAGAATAATACAAATTTCTTAGAGTCACATTTGAAATAAAATGTGGCACTTAGAATTATTGTACTTGACTATAATATTGTACTTCTACAGTAGAACCTCTGTTATCCTAACTAATCGGGGAAACACGAGTGCGCAGATAATAGAACAGATATTTACAGTGCTAGATTCGATCTTCACTGATTTGTGCAATGATTCGGATTCGATTTGGCTATTCACACGTGGAACATGTTCGGATAATAGAAAATTCAGATAATGCTATTTGGATTGGATAATCCTTTCAGATAGTCCTACTGTAGTAGTGCAATTATAACCTACTTTCTAAGTTGTCGATTTTCTAACTTACGTATCACGACTAGTACAAACGCAATCGTCAGGATGATAGCAACAGTCCAGAATAGGAACGACAAGTCCTTGCCGATGTCATCCAGATTCTCATGACTTTTCACGATGATCGGTGTTATCAAGAAACTCAATGCTATCCCCAATTGATTGCCGAAAATGATTAAAGATGTGGCAGTGGACACTTCGTTGGTATCGAACCATTGCGCTGCTATACGTCCAGGGAAAATCTGAACTATAGTCTAACACCACACAAAAGTCGATCGATCAATCAATTTTATCGTATAGAAAATAATGTGTTATAGTTCCAGTCTATACGGTTGTGGTCATTCAATTTTAATTGAACCAAATTCTCGATAAATTTAAATTCTCCTTCGTCCTCTTTCTACTTGCAAGTAATTTCTTTCTTCTTGCAAAATGTTCAGCATTCTTTAATTGATTTTGTTGCATTAAAAACAACATTACGATACTCTTAAATTTTTCTAATCTTTTACCGTTTTATATTTCACCTAGCCAACTTCATCATGAACGCATAAAAATCCGCAGTCTAATAATACTAGAAGTAATTTTTGAAAAATTAATATTGCACCACAGTAATTTTCATTTTAAATCTAATTTGCTGTTCATTGGTTTCCAAATTTTGCTTCTGTACCGGGCAACTTGTTAAACTTCATTTACTGATACGCGGAGATAAATGAGATGACTATGTATAATATAAAATAGAGAAGATAAGGTATCGTTCCTATTGTTAGCGCACTTCTATAATCTATGTTCCCTAATTATACATTGAGCAGTGAGATCGAGCAAATAATTTCACGCACTCGAATAGAAAAATTGAACTGTCAATATTGATGCAATTGCGGCAAAATGAATAGGCCAATTTACGCGAACAAATTCAAAATGCCGTCGTATATCACCTATTTCATTTTTTCAGAATTGGAAGTAGGCAGCATGGTTTAAATATAAGATCCTTTCGAACGATATCGTTACTTTTTTTGCAGTGGAACGACAGGGATTGCATTTAGGTCAACATGCAGTCGGCGAACGTAGACACGTAAATCTGCCACAGAGACATTACTCTTATTTCGATATTGTACCTCCAGCTTAAGCTCTGGGTACATAAAGAACGACTAGACTTGTAATACCCTGCGTTAGCAGAAATTTATTACACATTTTCGCGAATCCACTTCAATTGTACTTGGGAGTAGTCTTAACGCGCGTTAAACACACCGTGTCAATTTTAGCTTTTGTATGCACACATTGAATGCATCTCCGTGTGTGCAATACTCATTTCGAAGTATCGTAATTGCTTTTAATATAATTATGAAAGTGGTCTAAGCCATATATTTCGTGTTTCGTTTATTTTTGACGATATCGTAAAAATTGCATTGAATTAATTTAGTTTAAAATAACTGACAAGCTCATTTATCTAGACTCTCATTAAACTACGGATTTTTATGGAAATTTTATTTTCTATCGGAATGAAAATTCTTTCCCTGCTTTAATTATTTTAATAACTTGGGATAGCTATATTGATATTCTTTTTTTGCATTTCACATTTTTGCAACTTTTGCGTTTTTTTTTTACGAAAACATGTACATTTCAGTCTCGTTCGATTTTCTGCCGTTTTACACGGGTTCGATAGTTTTGTATGTTTTGTTTGAAGTGAATCGCGGATGGAAAATAAATATTCTCGATAAAGATGTCTAACCTGAGTGGAAGCGACAAGAGAATGCCCAATGAAGGTAACGTAAAACCTGTCAGGACTGACAGACAGAACTTTTATCCACGATCCGAGGCAACTGATTCCACATCCTACAATATTAGTCCACCTGAGTCCCCAGCGATCCATGAAATAGGTTACGGGGATGACGAAAACTACGTAGTACGCCATGAACGACATCGATGTCCAGTCGACGATCAATGAAGACACTCCGTAATACCTGGATAATGAGTTTCATTACGTCAAAGTTCGTTTTTAAAGGCTGGTATTTAATAATGCGATGCTTTAAGCTCCTATACGATTTCGCATTGATGAAGTCCTGAAATAGACTGTCCAATTATCGCATCTTTATACTTAAATAAGCGGAAAGAATTGTAAAGGATATTTCAGCGACAATGTTTTTCTTCCTTGTTGTGCCGCGTCTTCGGATTTAAAATGACGAAATTCAGTAGCTAAGAAAATCTTGAATGCTTAAACAGTCTGATCAAATGAAATTGATGATAATTTTCATTTCTGTCAAGAACGTATCATTTTCACAGTGAAATAAAATGAAATTGATGATATCTCTCAGTCCTGTCAAAAACGTATCAGTTTCGAAAGTGAATCATTCTTACAGCAGCTAAGAAAATCTTGAATGTTTAAACAGTCTGATCAAGTGAAATTGATGATAATTTTAATTTCTGTCAAGAACGTATCATTTTCACAGTTAAATAAAATGAAATTGATGATATTTCTCAGTCCTGTCAAAAACGTATCAGTTTCGAAAGTGAATCATTCTTACAGCAGCTAAGGAAATCTCAAATATTTAGACAGCGTAACAAAATGAAATCGACGATAATTTTCATTTCTGTCAAACTCGTATCATCTTCGAAAGTGGACGATTTTATTGTTATTTTGTAGTTTATCTTAAATTTTTGAAAATAATGGTAGCTAAATCCCTCCAAGTTCATTCAAGACTGTTTGATTCTAAGATTCAGGGACTCGCACGGATAAGATATACGATGCCATTGTACATAATCTTTCTTTCCAGAAAGAAGATTATATTTTTATGTACTCTCGTGTTTCGTTAGCACGTGCTTAACATCATTAATGTATGTTTAATTACCAAATAAAAACTAAGTCTGAAATAGTCTCGAAATACTGCATTTTCATTCGAAATTGAACATTTCATCTTAACATCCCACTATCATATTTGTTTCACAGAGAGTTCACTGTTCAAAAATCACGCGCACAATTACCCGATTCCCGGGAACTGCTACAAGATCACTTTCGAATGGTCTGAAGGTCCAGTTCGATCTCGAAAGATTGCGAAAAATCAAGTAAAAAAAAAAATATGAGAGAAATACCTTGTGATTACGTTCGGAAGAACGGAGTACTGGATCCACTGAAAGGTGCTCATTCCGGTGTATAGAATAAACAAGCCTAGTATGAGCCATCTTCTCTTGTACACTTTGATCTCGAGCAAGTCTTTAGTTTTCTCTCCGTTGACTACTTTCACAGGATATTTCGTGCACACCACGTCTTTCAATTCCTTCTCGGTCATTCTCGTACTCTTGTACGATTCTATGATTCTATAGATCGGCGCTGACTGTCATTTATTTCGTAGAACACGTTCGAGCACGGAATGGTTGGTCAGTGAGCCATGTGCTTGTTCGTTTAACCCTGTGCGGCGAGCCTGGTCTCGAAATCACTTGTTGCCATTCATGGGCGAAGGGTTGATCTGCATTTCACGGCGATGGATCGATCCTTCCGCTCGCTATGATCGTCTCCGAGTCCTCCTCTGTTCCGCGAAACAAGTGTATCGGACCCCGGAAATGTCGTTTTCCCGCTTCTCTCTCTCTTTCGTGGCGCGATGTCGTTTCCACCTCGACTACAGACGAACTGCGCCTTCCGTGGCGTCATTGCTTATTGTTTTATCTGTATTTGTGATTAAACAAGATCGACTTATTTGCGCGAAGCATTTGCGGCCGCCTACACTCCCGTGCGTTACATAGCTCGGTCTTATCGGTTGGATATTTTATCGTGATTCACGACCGATCTTATAGACGCTACCAGTACCTAATCGATCCGTTCACTCATTCATCAGAGGCCACGCCAACCGATCTCTCAGATACACCGTCGATTATAAGGAAAAACGATCGTACGCGGATCGGATTTTCCCCCGACACCGCGCCGCGCCTCGCCGCACCGTGGCTAATCAATATTCATGAACCACAATCATCGCCGATTGCTAAGCCGAGACATTTCGCGGTAAACAATTAACCGAAGCATGTTAATCCCGTTTCGTATTCGAGAAGATCACATCGTCGCCTCAGAACGAGAAAGTACATTGGCGCCAACGCGTATGTATTTACACTGTACCGGTTTAGTCGGTGTTGCAATCTGCAATCATTGTCGGCCACGGTCGCAGAAGACGCGGGGGGAGATATCATTAATTTGTTGAACACTCAAGCTGGAAGTCGGCCGCTCCGAAAGTCTCCTAGAAAAGCTTTTCAGTCATTCAATGATGCAAATTTGTTCCTACAATCTGCCCTCCTCTGGTTTTGGTCCGAAATTCGGTGAACTCGTCGGAACTTCGCTTCCTCGCGGATTTCGATGAAAATGAAATACGAATGAAATACGAGCGACATAGAAATTTATTTTCCCTCTTAATATGGTAAACGGGTTGAAAATAATGCACAGGGTGGTCCATCTAAATATCTCCTTTGTTTTTGATGACATAACAAATGTTTTTAACGCGATGCAAATGGTATCTCAAGGTGAATGCTTCGCAAATGTTATCTTTTCTGAAGCTTTTCTTGTAAATGTATATTTTTGTTCCCTTGCGTATTCTAGTTGGCATTAAAACGCATTCAGAAATATTACAGATATTGCGAACATAGACTGTCTATTATGTGCATAGTAAAAAAGTTGTTTACCCGAAATTTTTAACCCTTTACGTAGCCAAATAAAATGTATAGAATGTTTAACCTTTTGTATTTAACATGTGAAATTTTGTAATATTTTCAGAGGAACGTTAAAATGATTATCAGCAGAAATAAAGTGGTCTACTCCTGTTTTTCGTAATTGTTGCAACAAGTTTCTTTGTATAAAGAACCACAGTGTCTAGATTTCGTTACCTACTCATTATCTTTTTAGAGCACAGCATAGTACGATTCCAAACAAAACAATGTCTCGTTAGTGTTTAATGAATTTCAGAGTCGTCGAGGGTTCGTTTATTGAATTCATATGTAGAGTATCGGTTCCAGGAATATTCGTATTATCTCCAAGCAATTTCTTATAGCTGACAGAATGTACGCTTCACCGACTTTCGTCTGATAATTGAACAATGCGTTCTTCGAGCGGAAACGATACCTTAACAGCGATTTAGTTATTGTATTGCGCTTTTTAACCGGTCTTATATAACTAACTTTTCCGTGAGTTCAACGCAGAATTGGAACGCTCGATACGTTATCCAATCCCATCATACAATTATCACTGTCTGGAGCTTTTGTTTTGACTTCCTATTGTATTTCCGATATCATTTTGTTTTCGATTATACTGGTATCTCTCCGCTTTCAATTTAAAACAAAATACTGATAAACTTGGTAATTCGGATACGGTATTATTCTATTCTTTGAAATATTTACAATTTCCCAAAATACTTAAACGTTAATGCTTTATTTTTCATGTGGTTCTAACATAAATCTAGCAAGTTTGTGATAATTAAGTTTAATACCACTGAATTGTGTATGCTATTTAATCAGTATTTTTCACTTTTTATTTTCCGGAGTTAGCCATTTATTTTCATTACATTATTATATATTGTTTGTTATTCCAAATAAAAGCAAAATTACGAAAGTATTTTAGCGATTGTACAGTAAACTATAACGTCTTTTTACGGACGTCTTTAAGGCGTCTTAAAGAGTTTAGGTCGCAAGACCTTCAGACCTAAAATGGGCGTGAAACGTGGGAAGACTCGTGACGAACAAAGGATGTCTCGTACAATGAATAATAACAGAAGTTTATTAGATATTACACTTTAACAATAAAGACAATGTAAATCTGAGGCTCCTTGAGTTACATAAGTTTACAATTTATTACAAAATTAAACATCTTCGACGCATTCCGCTCCATAAACTCCGCGACATTCTTAAATGCATTATCCTCAATGGTAACATTAAAAACCGCTGGGAAAAACTATGACTGACTGAACGGTGTACACGGAAAGATTTTTGTTCACTGTAAAAATATGTGACCTTCGCGAATGATAGAATACCAAAATCCTGTGAAACACATCCGAAGAATCCGTTCGCGTGCAAAATCGAATGGAACGCGATGGCCGCCACGGAGCGCAGCAACGAATTCAAAAGAAAAAAAAAAACGATCCTCGATCGAGTTCGAACGAAATTACTTTACATTTATTTACAGAAACGTTTCGCAATTACGTAATCTTCGTGCCTCGGGATTTTCGCGAAAAATATCAAACGGAACTTCCTTTCGGAAACGTATAGTTTTCAACGTATAAAAAATATATTTTCTATCCTAAAACTCGTTCGAAACCGTTCCCCTTTTATTACAACAAACTGAACAACGTTCCCAGAGGATACTTTTGGTATTTTACCATTGCACGATATGAATACTTTACATTACACGCAACGTCGCTTCTCTCTCTCTCTCTCTCTCTCTCTCTCTCTTCTCTCTCTCTCTCTCTCTCTCTCTCTCTCTCGCAATAATAGTTTCATTTTATTTATACAAGTACATATACCGTATTTTTTGTTGGTTTTATTTTTCCCCAGTGAAATCGACAAATGATCCGTCCTCGAAAACAAGCCCCCGAAAATATATTACAAACGGCAGACCTCTTCTATTCTGTTTACGAAGTCGAAAGAACAAGTGTATTTATTTTTTTGTTTGTTATATGCTTTTGTACGGATTAATGGTAAACTGTTTTTTATTTTCTCGTTTATAGAATCTATACACATAGTCTAACGATTACTCGAAGTCGTATTTTGTATACAATTTTTATTGTTTAAAGAGTACTATGTAACGATTTTTCTCTTCGGGACCGTAGACCTCGTTACAATTCGATATTTAACATGTGTGTTTTTGTGTGTTCGTGTGTGTGTGTGTGTTAACGCATGCATACAGCGGTACGGTATTACAAACTATTCAATTCACCGAGCAACAGTTCACAGGGCGACACTCTCTTTCGCATTTTGTAGAAA
Organism: Lasioglossum figueresi; assembly: GCA_028455805.1. NCBI lineage: Eukaryota > Metazoa > Arthropoda > Insecta > Hymenoptera > Halictidae > Lasioglossum > Lasioglossum figueresi. The sequence goes on from CM052191.1 coordinate 11,634,432, forward strand.
AGGAAACACGTGGAAAATGTCAGTTTGTTCGCGCATACGTTCACCGTCGTCGTTCGACGGACAAGATATACACATATTGTATTAGATACTCGCGCACCTATTCGTTTTGTCTGTTCGCGGTAACATAACTTTTGGCCAAGCGTTTCAGTCGTTTCGCGTCGCACACGGTTTCTTACGGTTGACGTCATGTCGCGAATACGTTTACCGAGAGTACCGATCCGCGGATTCGTTGCGCAGTTTTTCTGCGAAATCGTGACTCGATGCAACTGGATAACTGAGAATTCTCTCGAGTCGCTCGCGAATGTCTTCAGAAATTATCGTGTTTACTAATCGTTCAGATAGAAGCAATATCAATAAACAGTATCGATTACAAGGTACCATCAATAATTTTAACCCCTTGCCCTACAACATCGTCTCAGACTCGTGGCGAAGTTTCTGAACAGAGTCTAATAAATATGTATGCTATCAACTTCCTTTAAACCGAGATGAAATTCTATTTTGGTTTCGTTAATGCATAGTTATCCGGGAACATGTAGGTATACAATAGATATAAATTTTCTCCTTTTTTTTTAGGAAATTACGAACTGCAAAGAAAGTTCTAATCATTGAAACCGTAAGGGAGTAACATCGTGGTCACCTGTTGAAAATTTTCCATTTTCTTCTCGCAATTTAATTCCAAGGTTCCTGATTAGAATGTACTATTGCGTTCCGTCTGACGCTCTAAATACGAACATGGATACTCTTAAATTCCTATTAATCATTTTTGTCATGAATGCGAAAAGCAGAGAATAAGTAGAATACACCACAATGACTGAACTTTCGCTCTGGGGACGAGAAGTTTTCAATTTTTCTGAATGCAATGTTACACAATTCGACGAAAGAACGATAAAACTTTAAATTATAGTGCGAGGATCAAAGTTTCAGAGGTTTGAAAGGTTAGAACGCTGCCATATTGGTTTCCAGGCATAGGAGCGGGTATGAATTAATTTTATGATTTTTGTGGCTGAAATTTCGCTGAGGGGACCAAAAATTTTCGAGTCTTCTCAATGTAATATTATACAATTCGACGAACGAATGAAACTTTAAATTCTAGTGCGAGGATCCGAGGTTCGGAGGTTTGAAAGGTTAAAATGCTGATTGTTCTATTAGATTAATCGCACTAGAAAATTATACTAGAATATAATATAATACTCCATTCAGAAAAGTTGACAATTTTTGATCCCCTAAACGAAAGTGGTTCTTCTCGAGACTAAAAAAAAATCCGAATGTACAATATTCAGCATTGTCACTCTTCATGAAGACACTCGCGATCGATTTGAACGTACGCGAACGTATCCACGGCGAGCAGTACTGTCGTTCTCGGAAAAAAGGTGGTTGTCTGCGTAAAATTTCAACGTTGATTTGCCCACGACTGGAAGCCTGTTTCGAACAGCGGTGTTTCGAAGTGTTCCTCGATCAACTTCCGGGTATGTCTCGCGATTCTAATTGAATCTGTTACATCGGAGATTCCGCTCGAATTTCGAAGAGTTTACGAAACGGGGAAGAGCAGCGGAAAAATTGAATTCTAGAACGAGCGAGGTTGTTCGAGGAAGTTGCCGAGGCTCGGAATTCTTTCTTTTCGGAGAGGCGAAACACCGCCGGATCGTTTTATTGGCCGTTTGGTTTACCGAAAAGGGTTTCAACGAATCGAAGAACAACGGGGAAGAGCACCGAACGAAATACGGTAACGCGTGTCACTTGCGGAAATCGAATCCCGCTTCCGGAACAGAGGTCGCGCTGCTGCGCGTAACATTCTCGGCATTTCAACAGGGTAGCATAAAATTTATCGAAAACGCCCAATCGTTTCAATAATATTATTTGGCACGGTTCGACGTGTGCGTGAATATTTTCTCGTTCGGCAGAGCTTTGTACCGTCTCTCTCTTTCACTCTCTCTCTCTCTCTCTCTGTATCTCTCTTTTTTTTCTGCGGTCTCGGTTAAACTGTACAATGGACGTGATCACATCGCAGTGTTTTCAAAGACTCGGATAAATTGGAGAAATTTCTCGATCGTAGCACACATTACGATACAAATCGTGAAAAATACAAACAAATTTCATGTCCGTTTTTAGAAGGCAACGCATAGTAATCGCTTTTAGTAATCGGTTCGTTTAGGTCCCGGCGAATGCGGCACCCTCCCTCAGCCACGTCTGCACATCGACGTTTAATGTACAATTTACAATCGATTTTATCATTTAGAGGGACTTAGCTTGTCCAATAAGTTCCAGTCGTTCTTCGTGGATTTTTTGAAAAATTCATTTATTCGTGAAGGTCGCGTCGAGATCATTGGCGACCACATTTGGTTTACATATTTACACAGTTTACATCAGATTTACATAAGTTATATAAAAACACATTGTTACACGTCGGCGTTGTTATTCTATAATAAAAATTTCTTCAGTCAACTGTCGGAAACAGAAATACATTTTTCGTTTCACTTACTTTAATAAGTCGGAAATATGGTAATTGACTAATAATCGATAGATTAAAGAATATAAATTATTTTAAAATGACAAACTCATTGGACGAGCTGATATAATAATTAGAGAGCGGATTTGATGCATTTATGACAGAAATGGGCTGGCGTGATTTAAAACGATAGGAACATTAGAAGTATGTAATTGTTATATTATTTTCAACCTGTTGAACATATTAAGAAAGAAAATAAATTTCTAGTTCCTTCCAGTTTGTTGCAATTTAGGTAGAACATTTTTATTTTGCATAGAGATCCGCTGTCTAATAATAATTATAGTTATACAAATTGATCTTGGCTACGAGAACTGCGTCGATCTACGATATTGAAATCTACTCTAGTTTGTCGTGATTTTATTCGATGTTAAAACTAAATAAAGATAACGATCGTATGGGAAATTTGTATTATACACGAATATGAATGTTGTGGGTCCGGTTGGACCCCGCATTCGCCGTACAGAACGTTCGACAACGTTCTTGGATTAATGTTAACAATGTAATTGTAACATTGTTCGTTAAAGACACGATATCCAACCACCTCGGAAGAATATCGCGTCACCAGACAGCCAACAGAACCGTCGAATGGAAATTCTCGCTGACTGGCAGTGTCTCGAACTTTCTAACCGTCTGAAATTCAGCACGATCTTCCATTAGAAGTTGAAATATTTCCCCGATGCTTGAGGATAAGTTCGCGCCGCTTCTGAACCGGATAGACATAACGTGTCTAATTGAATTTGTAAATTTCTCGCTTGGGAAATTCCGAAGTAACCGTAGATAATATCTCGAAGCATCTGAAAAATCTCCCTTAAAATGTATGGTCGAAAATTCACCGTGGTAACAATTAATAATTGAACTGTATTTCTACCCTTCTTCATAAATATTTTTCTTTCAGACATGTAATGGTATTTTATTCGTGACTCTCTTTTTCGTAATAAATGGTTTTCATGATTTATTGTACACGATTTATTGTACATGTCAGTAAAAATTTAATCCAACACTGTACCTGTAACTGTAACATTACCCGAACAGGTTTGTTCGCGGATCAAGGTTCTACAATATCGTAGATCAAAGAAGGAAATATGATGCAAATTGTGTCGTGTTTGGTCTCGCTTCGATCAGAAAAATGTCCGCGATAATTGACTGTAGTATGTATTCCCATCCGGAGTCCAAACCAATCAAGATTTCTGAACGGTTAAATATTAGGACGTTCGGAAAGCCATTTCGTTTTCTTAAGGGACAATGAAAGCGAATTTGTTACCATTTAGTTTCACGACATTTTGTTCAATGATCTCTTGCGATTTTCAGGCAATTTAAAGATCTTATGCTCGTTGAATTTCCGTTTTTATTAGCAAAAAGTTTAAACAAAATTTGCACCACATACAAAATGGCAATCCGATGGTACTTCCTCTCCTTAAACAGCACACAATTATTCTTTCACACTCCATTTTTACCCTTGTGGCAATAAAAAAGCAAAATGTGATAGAAATGTATGGAAAAAAATACTTGAAAGGTTAGAAAGCACTGTACGATCGACAATGACGTCCGAAATGTCACCTCTACACGAAAGACGAAATTACTTTCCGAACGACCTAATAATAATTGAGTGGGCGTACGTTTTAGGAACATTACAAATGTATTTCCAATTTTCCGAAAATAATCCGGCCGGCTTTCGTTGACACTGGGTCAGGAATTAATACGAAGATAGGGTACAGACTTTATCGCGAGTGTCATCCCGTCGACATGGTCGGTTCACGAAATTTATTTCTGTTCGAAAGCTGTGCCGTGCCTTTCTGCGACGGCTGTTTCCGGGCAAAAATACTATTTTACGTAGGACTCGGCGCATCGGGCCGCTGATAAACCGCTGTTCCCTGGCTGTCTGGCTTCTTCCGCTTTAGTGTCACATGTTACCATACGCGACCCTACACGGCAGCTCGGAAAAAACATTATCAAACGAGCATTACGAGTGAATCGTTAGTACACAGAGGGGGAATTCGTGAAACGCGTTTTATTTTTCTGTGTTCCGCCCGTGTGAAACAGCGACGTTTCACTTCTCGCTGCCTAATGTATCATTGTTTCCATCGTTTTTTCCGCGATTTTTCTCCGTATAATGTACAAACTTACAAATGGTGTCGGGAGGAAGTTCGGTTTTACAAAAAGGGTTGGGTAGAAACCCTTAGGGGTTTTAAGGGGTGGCGTAGGGAAGGTTGGAGGGGAGAGTTACGCTAATTAGTCGGACCGCTTTGCAAATTACATCTGTACACGACGATAGAAAAACGCACGAGCGCTCGATAATGGCTCCGATATGTGTCATCTTTCTGTTAACATGTAACAAGATATTCTATAGTAACGTTTATATCGATCATCGCCCGAGCCGATTTTCCTTTTTTTTTTCTTTGTAATTAGACAATTTGATCCCAGAACACATGGCAATAGTTTATAAACGTATAATTTCCATCTCCTTCTTCCTCGTTTCTTTGTTTTTTTTTTGTCGATTTTTAATTTCCATACGAATTTATGTATAAATGTACAGTGGCTTGCGTCCTTTCTCGTCGCGTTACCCTAACCAACTATCGAACCTTGCGTTCCTCTCGAGCTGGAACGAGTCGATCGCGCGAAACCCTTACCGTTCGAAAAACAGAGGATTCGCCGAAACTATAATGCAGTGGGTCGTATGTATAGGACCAAGTAGAAGCTTCCGCTATTGATTTTCGAAGCAAATACTCGGTTCTATTAGTAGGGTCTGAACAAGAAGACTAGCGGAAGAAAGTTTTCACTGTGATCGAACCGTCGACGATCGGCGCTCGCGTAAGCTGCGATACGCTGATGCGAACGGTGCGTTAACACTAGACTCACGGGACGTTAAAATTTACTATTTTACTTGATAAAAATAACGATAATGTATCTAGTTTTTTCGCCATTTTTTAAGGTATCTATACCCAAAGGAATAAATTTGTTCCACCCAATTTTTTAGCCATTTCTTATGATTGTCTTCACAATCTTCGTAATCGTAAACTGAGAATATTAGAATCCGCCATCTTGACGGGTTCTATACAATTTTTTAGCCATTTTTAAAATAATGTATATCCGAAGGAATAAATTTGTTGAATAAGTTCTCACGGATGCGTCTTCGCAGTCTAAGTAATCGTCACTGAAAAACATTAAAATCCGCCATTTTAACGAGTCCCGTACACCTAGCGTTGAACGAGCAATTGCAATCCAAACGTTGAGACACCTGTCGTGCGATTTAGAGCACAATTGGAATCCACAAATCTCGAAGTGAAGAGCGCAATTAGATCGCAGATTTTTATGCGGAATTGAAAGACATTGTCTCCATTAAGTAAAAAATTGTTGTTGATGCCAATAAAAAACGATGTAATCAAAGCCCGTGGTTATCGATGAAAACATGCACTCCTGTGGCTTTGAAGTACAGCATTACCTCGACAATCTTCATAAGTTCCATCCGGGTTTCACGTCTCGCAAGGTATTTTGCGTGCGAGGGTAATAAGGCTCGAACAGGCTCAAGCTTCGAGTGGCTTCAGCCAAAGCCTGCTTTTGTAAACGTTTCCAAAAGTTTGTATACATACAAACATAAACTTGCTTAAGTTGGCTCGCGTGTGTTGGGGCTCGAACAGCCACGAATTTCAAGGTGCTTCAACAACCCGCGAAGACCCTGTTGGATTCTGGTACTTCGAAATGGCGTCATCCTGTAATGCTCAACGAATGTCTTTACCATTTTCCCAAAATGGAACGTAATAAACAAAGCTGCTGACTCGCCAAATCGATTTCCACGACGCTAACATTTATGAACAGTTTTAATTTAATGTCCCGTATTTAATCCCTAATCGACAAGTTAATCGTGAACAATGAACGTTTCATTATTATCCTTAATTCACAAATTAAGTGCTTCGAAGTGGTCGGAAACTTTTCGAGTACGAAAATCGGTACACGCTTGTTACACAGTGTTCGCCAACACGGTAGATCCTGTTAATCTTTTCCGTGATCGATCGTTATCGCGATACACGAATCCAGATACCGAATAAGACACTGGTAAACACGCGATTGGTTTTTTGTGTAAATACGAGATTTTGAAACCGACCAATACAACGGGATTAAACTCTATTCAACCTTTTCACTACACCGACACACTTCGTCATGACTTTATATAATTGCGCGAAGCTCCCGATGCATTTATAACCGGCGCGAGCTGCAAACAAATCGCATTTATCGTAATACGAATTGGTTAATTCTCAAACTGTTCTCGTTGGCACTATTTAAAAGCGATATTGCTCCCTCAGCAACCCAATAATGCACATTATTGCAAATGCGCGGGACTAATTAACATTAGAACTGTCGAGCCCCAAAACGTGCCTGATGCATCTCTGTAATAATGTCGGGACTGCGGATCTTTATGCAAACTGAAACCAAACAGTAAATTTCTTCTTGTTTTCAACAATTTTTATAGATCGAACATTTTCTTCATAAATCAAATCCGCAGTCCAGTTGCAAATGCAGTGGTACGTGAATACATTGCGCGAGGTTAACGCCCGTTTGCCAAAAAAATGTTAGACATCTAAAGTTCCAGAAACAAATCGTTATCCAATCGGTGGCGGATCAACTCAAGCGGAGGCCCCAAGCGGTAAAAAATTGTTGGGCCCTCAAACTCAAGTTAGAAATAGAAGTTGCAAGAAAACTCTTCTAAAATTAATTTTTTGTAAATAAATTGAACATTTCTCTAAGAAAAATGAATACTGAAAAGTTCGGGGCCCTATGGTATCCCAGGGCTGTAAAAAACAGCGAACGACTAGAAACGAGCGTAAACACGAAGTAAACGGCGACAATGATCCAGCGAGAGAGCGTCGTCGTCGTCTGCAGAGGATTAACAGAACACGATCAGGCCAACTTCGAGATTGTTGTGGATTTCACCGATCGCGATCAGAGATCTGCGTAATTAAAACGCCGCGCCAGGCCACGCCGGCGTAATCACGGGAAACTGATACGAGAGTCTGCCGAGCTAATCTAATCGCAGCGAAATCGTCGATATAATTAAACCGTCAAGTATAAACGACAATTAAAGCTTGGTGGAAGCTGTGGTCAGGGATGGGGATCGGGATCTTACATAAGTAAATTAACGATAGTTTTCTTTACACACTTCCCGTAAAAATACATGGCCGCCGAGCCTGCAAACTCGGATATCGCGATAAATTAGGGTTGCGGGATAAGGCAAAAAACAGGGGTTAGGACTTACGAATTTCCTCGCCAAGTTTCTCGCATCTGTTGTACGTTATCCATATTGTCCAAAGTCGTATTCGTATTCAGCATGTCAAACCGAATAGAATGCCGTATACGGTAGTGCACGGTTAAATTTACAAGAATGGAGGATGACTACAATGTACACAATGTCGGAACGTGGAATATAGAAAATTTGATTCTCAGCAATTTACCTTTACGATAGCAGCAATGGACGGCTGAGATTCTCCCGATTAAAACGAGCCCAAACACGAGGTGAATCGGACGAATTTTACTCCGTCATAATTATGTACTGTTCGTGCCCCACAAGAGTCCCCCCACTCTCTCCGCCTGTCCCCGCCGTTGACGTCACACGCGCAGTACCTAAATCGACGAAATCAGACCGATTTGCATCGTGTTTGGGTTCATTTTAACCGGCAGATCCTCGGCTATCTCTCTCTCTCTTCATTGGTGCTACAATAACAAAGCTAAGCCGACAATTACTGGAAACGAAATTTCCTGTATTATACAGGAAATTTGCATTATCGAACAGGTACAAGAGTCTTGGTGGGACGATTCTAAGGTTCAGCCAACGAGGGTGGAAGGAAAGGAAGCGAACCTGGTTAACTGGCTTACGAAAGGGTTAAAGAAGCTCTTCGTTTTCGTCCGAGACACCGTACATCTGGGGCCGTCGTTCCTGGAGTTGTTGCTCCCGCTGCCTCTGCGCCTGTTGCTTTTGAAGTAGCGCGATACTGGCAGCTTTGTAGTTGATCGGCCCGTAAGATCGGTAGTCCACGTCGGCGTAGTCAAGATCCGAAAATTCCGGCTTGAAGGGCTGCGTAAACAAAACATCACAACGAATACCTTAGTCTGCTTCGATTAGTGGTGAGGGGGGGTTTGGGGCGGGGCGGGGCGGAGCCGCGCCGTTTTTCCGCGTGGAATTCTGTCTTTAAAGCTCCGGGAAACGTTCTCGCCGGAACGACGGCAATTCGGGTTCAATGTAGCAGCGAAGAAAGACAGGACCGGCATTCTTCGACCTACCATTCGAGCCCTCGATACGTTTTACGCGAGCTTTCCTTCGGCGAAAATTCCTCGGGGTTTCGCGGAATTGATATGGTTGTTAATTACGCTTGGGGATCGTCTGCGCGGAACAAGTAACAAGGAATCACGGGAACGGTGTGTCTAGATGTGCGAGACGTTCGAAGCAAATGCTGGATAATGAGGGATTACTACTTAACAACATTTCCGTGTTCTCGATTTGGTTTTAATGGAAGTTCTAAAAATGTACTCGCGACATTTTTCTGACATTTCACATATGCCTTTTCTGGAGTTTATCGAGTCGAATCAATGTTCAGAACGAGTTTTATGACATTTTGTTCTGTGATCTTTTGACATTTTTTCAGGCTATTTGAAGATCCTCGTAGAATTTCTGTTTTTTATTAGCAAAAAGTTTAGTCGTATGACTTTGCACGACTTTATTTGAAATGAAATTTCCACCGTATAACAAATGTTGAAAAAAAGCGAAAAAATAATAATCCGATGATACATAATCTCCTTAAACAGCACACAATCTTTTCGTTCGTGCACTGCATTTTTATCCTTGCGGTAATAAAAAGATAAAAGGCGATGGAAATGCGATCTTTATGCATTTATGGCCGATGGAAATTTTCAGAAAATGCCAGAATATAAAATTCGATAGAATTCAGGCTGTTCCCATTAAAATGAGTATTTTATTTCATTCCGCTTTCTAAAAATTCAGCTATAAAAATTGGAAATTACATAAACATCCGCAGCCTACTAATAACGAATGCAAGCTATGCCACGTCTACACGAAGAACGAAATTACTTTCCGAACGACCTAATAAAATGGGATTCATGTCATCGACTTGACGTTTCGAGATAAAATTACTGGGTCGAGAGAATTAAAATTGTCACAAGCGCAAGGCACATTGCGTCCAGGAGTTATTTAGATACTTTTTCAGCGGTGCAGCTGTCGTCAGCAGAGATATATATATATCCTCGAAAGATTTTTAAATTCCTTAGACCCCGAGTTGATTAATTACATCGACTAGTCGATTAATTCAAACTTTCACCACCGCTTTAATGTGTTTTCTTGCTGTTAATTTTCGAGTATTGATTTTATTTCGCGGAGTTTCGTATTCCGGAAGTGAAAGCAACGTTTGCTCAGACATCCCGAAGCAATGTTTGCACACATTCACGAAATGCGCCGCCGCAAACGAAGAAGCAATGGGCGTGCAACGGGATTTAACGGATATTTTTTTGTTCGTTGTTGCCGTAACTACGCTATTAAATCGCTAAGAAATCTATTCCCGACGTTAGTGTACCGGTACCGATCGCGTTTTTCGGTTCTCGTGTGCTCGAGGCTAGTTTAAGCTACCGATTAGAGGTGGTATACGCAGACAGTATCTTCTGCTCCGGCTTTCACGTATAAATGTGCTCCTTTATCGGGCGGGATTAATTCGATGCAACGCGAATGAATTCCTATTTACACTGCATACAGCCAACTCTCCACGAATACATACCGCGGAAAAATAAAAATGTACACATACGTATCAAAGTATGTTTACGATTTATAGCTCGCCATAAAAAAACGGGATTAAGAAATATGAACTTTGGACGCGGTGAAGTTTTGCAGAGTCACTCTCTCCCGGTAAAATCAGACACGAGGAATCTCGGGTGCATTCGCTGCACTTGAGTGTAATAGAACTTACATACACGAGAATCGAAAATTACGAATAGACAGGAAATGTGAGAATTACAAATTGACAGAAGATGTAAGAATTAAAAATTGAAAAACTAGACAGAAGATGTAAGAATTAAAATGAAAAATAGACAGAAGATGTAAGAATTAAA
>CM052191.1:11645140-11684330 GCA_028455805.1 Lasioglossum figueresi
TCTTGTTCGATGGAACTTTGAAAGAGTAAAATCATTAAAGGAATTAAGAATATCAATGAATTACTTTCATCTCTTGGAAACTGTTAAAGAAACAATGATAATTTTATTTGTACGTTATCTTCCGACTTTGTACAGCAACTTCTTAAATTCAGGATTTCCGAGACTGCAATATCCGATGATTGGTCGCATGACGATGCTCTTCTGCATAGAGCGGCGATCGTTAAAGGATTTCTTGCAAGGAAAAGTTACAGGCTACACAAATTATTGTTCTTAACTCTGAACTGATGAGGTGCTTTACGATGTATCACAATTTTTTCTCTGTACAGGGTGTATCAAAAGTAATAGTCACCCGTCCTAGGGGTGGATCTACATCTCTGGATCGGTGGACATTTGCAAGAGATAAGAAAATAAGAAAAGTACCACACGTCGCAAACGAATAGTTATCGAGATATAAGCTATTAAATTCTCTGCAAAATTTGATTCTACTACTACAGTTCACCAAACTTTAACAGCATATATCTCAGTAACTATTTGTCGGAGACATGTGGATCCTTTCAAATTCTCTTCTCGACGAGTAGTACGTTGACTACAATTTTCTTTGGTACAAACAATTTTGCGACAAGTTTCTCTAACAAATGTCCAATGATACAGAGGTGTAGATTCATTCCTAGGACGGATGACCATTACACAGCCTTGCAATAAAATTCTAGAGAAAGAACAATTCGGATCTCCTTGATACCGTCGTGTGAGGACCGGTGGACAATTTACGGTGTCCACGGCGGTATTCCCGACGTTTCTACTGACCTTTCAGACATCGATCTCCTGACCGACGTCCCGGAAGTGCAGCTCGGCGTACTGCATTATCGTCGGCGCGGACGGCGATCGTCCGTCACCAAGGTTCGACGACGAGGACAGTCTTTTCGATTTATTGCGTGTCTTGGTGTCCGCGGTTGCCGCGGGGTCCGCGTAATACGTGCTTTCCCCTTGGCTGCGGTTCGACCGCCGTTCCCATATCTGTTGTCTGCTGGCTGGGTTTAGCCTGTGATATTCGGTTGGGCACTCGGCGATGTTGTCCTCGTAGTAATGGGGATAGGTGATCTTACAGGTCTCCGGTATTCCGAGCTCCTGTACCTGATGGAAGCTGGTCTCGCAGGCGCGTTCGCTTCGCCTTTGCTTCGACTTCCTGTCCGTCCTCTTGTGTTTCCGGTACTTCTGTCCCCTCTCATTCCCTCGGCTAACGTGCCGACGGGACTGTCTCGCGTCGTGGTTCGTGTAGTTCTGTTGATCCTCGTCCGGATGCACCACGGACAGGTGATTGACGGTCTCGTGATGCGGCAGGGTGGATGGACGGTTGTTCGCGTGAACGAAGGAGTTTTGCAAGGGGCTAACTATCGAGGAATGGTAGGGGCTGCGCGTTAGTGGCAGTGTTAGTTGGCTCGAACTGTTGCTCGGTAACGGGTAGCTGTACTGCTGCATTTCCTGCCGGTGTTGCTGCTGATAATGTTCTTTGTAGTTGTATAGGCTGTCGGTCTGCAACAGGCATGGTTAGTACAGGTTGGAAGTTCAGCATCGCGCATAAGGATTCGTAGGAAGGCTAACAAGTTAGTGCCGAAACAAATCGTGGACTATCGGGAGGCGAAATACCATGCCGATCTTCTCGACATTCCGTTTTACTTCAGTTTTCAGGTTTCTTCGAATAAACCCTCATTCCGTTCCTCGTGCGAATTTCACAGAGTTTTCTCGAAGTAAATTATACCGTTACGCGGTTTGTAGGTAAATTTGGCCGAAGCTGCGTGACTTTTATTTCTTAAATAGGAAACACATAAACGAAAAACCTAAGATGCGAATGTCAAGTCATCGATTTCAATAAAAATCTTTCATCGATTCGACACCGTGGAACGGATGAGGTTTAATGCGAACAGAGCGTTTCAACGGATATTAATTTGATTAAGAGCAACAACCTTCTCTACGGAGACTCCGATTCGCGATGAATGACGGAAGTAGACTGCAAATTCAACAGAACTCGGCACGATATTTATTTATTTTATCTTATTTGGTACCACTTTCTTAAAATTTGTCTACAAAAATTAAAGATTGCACGAACATCCGTAACTTCGATACCAACTTCAATATTTCTCTCTACAAGTCTGTAGAAACAATTTTCTTTGACTCCGCGAAGTTTTTCAGATTTTCCGAACTTCGAAACGAGCAAACATCTTTTTTTTTTAGATTTTCTGCGACAACGATTCGAAGCTTTCATCTTGGAGATTGGCATCGCTCCGCGAAAAGGAACATCGTACGGTGTCCCTGAGATGATCGAAATAATATTTTACCTCCTTTATGGATAAGGTTTAAAAGCTCACCCTTCAAGCGCACACGCGCGCATTTGTGTTTGCGTGTGACGGTGGTAGCTGTGTCAGTGAAAACTTACTTGATGCGCGGCCGACATACACAAGGACGGTCGCTACATAGGTGGCCAGATCCAGCTTAGCAGGGAAAATATGATTTCCGATTATAATTCGGCTTCCAGTAACTCTACCTCCTATTTGCTCGAAGCTGTTGTTTTATATCTATGGCGGACACGTAAATCGTACTCATGCAGTAGGTGCGATGCTAATTATTATAAGGGTGCTTAAGGGAGAGGATTTACTTCGTGTGCCCCATTTTCGTTGCTGCCGCACTCCGTATACACTTCGAAAATCTCAAAGAAATCAAACTTATTTCGTTAGTTTGTACATTCTTCCGAACAGAATAAACCTGTCGATAATTAAATTTACGTACAAAAGAAAGAAACGACGTGAAAGGATAACTGAAAAGAAAATTGTAATATTTAAAGATCGATCGATGAACGCAATGCAATTCTGCAAGTCGCGAGCACGATTGCCGAATTCAAGTCCGTGTAGACGATTCTAGGAACATTATCTGGAACTGCTGTTTGTAAAACGTAGCTTCCGCGAATAGATTAAATCTGTTCTAAGCAGTCTTTTAATTATGTATGCGCATACGTAGCACATGTCTAAAAGTATACAATTCCTAGGTTATACTAGGTTTGTTAAATTCTTGATTACCTCAGGTACGTTTGTGCATATTCATTGGTCGCGCGAATGTTTAATTTGCACGGTGTGCGACAAAGTTTTCTCGACATCCCGAATCTACCACGTCGAAAGACATTTCGATAAAGACCGGTTGCACAGAAATATTTGGTAAAAATTAAAGTTAATCCTTCGAGCTCGGAATTATCTTGATTCATCGATGGAAAATAATTGAATAACGTTGCGATCAGTTTACGTTACCGATACAGCAATATTTAGCGGTGCCTCGGAGTCGCCCTCGAGTGCCAAGGATTAAAGCTCCGGTTCGAGCACCAGCGATCTTTCTTCGCGCGCGAAAAAAGTTAGCGGAACGGGAAAGAGGGCAGGCGATTGAGCGAGGACGATTTAACTACTTGATCGCTTAACATCGATCGATCCAGACCTGTCTCTCGGCGAAGCAAGAACGAAACGATTTCTTTGTGCCAGCGGTGGCGGTAACCACGGCGGCAACAGCAGCAGCAACGTTATGGTGCACCGAATGCGGGTGCATACTACCAAAGAACATGAGTAGTCGACAAACCTTTGTCTTAGGCAGCGAAGCGTTTTTTGGCGGGAAGACAGGAAGGGGGACGTTTTGATAAGTGTGTTTCGAGGGATCGGATTTCCTGGACCTCCTTGGCGCCGGAATCGGCGGTGTTGTCGCTTCGGTGTTCGCCAAATCCGACTGACTCGACCTGATCGACGGATGATTCGTCAATGACGGCGTATCCGGCGTGACGATTGTTGCCAGAGTGCTCGTGCTGCTGCTTTTATGCGGACACTTGTATATCGGTATGGCGTAAACCTGATACTTCCTGTTGTGCGCGTTCTCGTGTCTCCGACATAGTCTTAGCGAGTAGAACTGCGAGCGTTTATGCTTCCGACGACGCGGCTTCAGGCTGTTGTACTTCGGCACCGGCGAGTTACTCCTGGGCATGTTGTAATCGCTATAGTGCGGCCCGAGGTGACTCCTGGTCGATTCGTAACCGGAACTACCGTCGCAGAACGATGTCGTTCTACTGAGCGGCGGCTGCTGCGTCCCGCACGACGACCTCACCATTGTACGATGCAACGTGCCATGCAAAGCCGAAACTCGGGCAAACATAGGGGAAACCAACTAAAACAAAAGACAACCGGCGGCTACTTAGCTGGCCACGACCTCGACTCTTTGCGCCGACGCTACCTCCACCGGGGACGACGGGTCTGCACTTTACCTTCAGATTTTTGATCATCCACGAAACTTACTTTCTACGGGAACACTTTGGGTAACGTTCGAACCACTACCTCATCGTTTTGAGATTGACAATTGAACAATTGAAGAGCTGGCAGCAATGGGAACACTTTGGACAACGTTTGAATCCCCACTTCGTCGTTTTTACATTGATGTTGAACAATTGAAGAGGTGGCAGCAATGGGAACACTTTGGACAACCTTTGAATCCCCACTTCGTTGTTTTTACATTGATGTTGAACAATTGAAGAGGTGGCAGTAATTTGAACACTTTCGATAACGTTCGAACCCCTGTCTCATCGTTTTGAGATTGACAATTGAACAATTGAAGATCTGGCAGCAATGAGAACACATCGGGTAACGATCGAATTCCTACGTCGTCGTTTTTATGGCAGCAATAGGAACACTTTGGATAACGGTCGAAGCCCTATCTCATCGTTTTGAGATTGACAATTGAACAATTGAAAAGCTGGTAGCAATGGGAACACTTTGGATAACGTTCGAACACCTACTTCGTCGTTTTTACATTGATGTTGAATCATTGTAGAGATGGCAGCAATGAGAACACTTCGGGTAACGTTCGAACCCCTACTTCGTCGTTTTTACATTGGCATTGAACAATTGAAGAGTTGACAGCAATGGGAACATCTTGGATAACGTTCGATCCCCTACTTCGTCGTTTTTACATTGATGTTGAACAACTGATGAGACGACAGCAATGGGACTAACGTTTGGGAATAACGTTTGAATCCCTAGTTCATCGTTTTCAGATTGGCATTGAACAATTGAAGAGTTGGCAGCAATGGGAACACTTCGGATAACGTTCGAACCCCTACATCGTCGTTTTTACATTGATGTTGAATAATTGAAGAGGTGGCAGTAATGAGAACACTTCGGGTAACGTTTGAATCCCTACTTCGTCGTTTTTACATTGGCTTTGAACAATTGAAGAGTTGGCAGCAATGGAAACATTTTGGATAACGTTCGAACACCCCAACTTCGTCGTTTTTACATTGATGTTGAACAATTGAAGAGTTGGCAGCAATGGGAACACTTTGGATAACGTTCGAACCCCTACTTCGTCGTTTTTACATTGATGTTGAATAATTGAAGAGGTGGCAGCAATGAGAACACTTCGGGTAACGTTTGAATCTCTACTTCGTCGTTTTTACATTGGCATTGAACAATTGAAGAGTTGACAGCAATAGGAACATTTTGGATAACGTTCGAACACCCCAACTTCGTCGTTTTTACATTGATGTTGAACAATTGAAGAGATGGCAGCAATGGGAACACTTCGGATAACGTTCGAATCCCTTACTACATAATTTTTACATTGATAACCGAACGATTGAAGAGTTCGCAGCAGTAGGAACCCTTCGGATGACGTTCAAACCCCTAATTCATCGGTTTATATTGACAATTGAACAATTGAAGAGTTGCTGATAGCAATGGGAGCCTGGGAATTGAAGAATAACTTTCAATCGCATGCATACATAATAAATACTATTGCACGAGAACGCGGCTATCCCAAACCTGAATCGATTTTCTAGAGAACGAAGTTCCGAAAAAATTGTATTGTATATTTTCAACGTGCTGATTTCTGCAGAATTAAGTGTACACTCGCATTTAACGATAATCTGGCAGGAAATCTTGCCATTATTACTTTCAAGTGTTCCGAAGTGGCCCGGGCATTCAATTTCAGATAACGGGAACCGCGATTGAAAGTTTTTGCGTGGAAAGTACTTCAGGAGTTTACGTTCTCATGCACGGAAACCGAACCGCTCGCAACTTCGAAAGAATCGTTCGTATAACGAATATCGGTATCGTGCCCTTAGATCTCTCTCGCCGTGGAAGAATTTATCGTAATGCCTGCACCGAACAATTCACCGGTCTCGCAAAATTGCTTTGGAACTCCAATCAGTTTCACTAGCCAATTATCATTTCCGAAGCTAATAAGCGTTAACTCGCGAACGAATTCGTGGACAGAAATTGTTGCGAAAATCAATTTCGATGAAGAAACAAGATCTTACGATTGTGGACCCTTCGGGTCGAAAAACAACGAGTCTTTCAGCACCAAACAAATTAATCCAGCGAACAAATTGGTGGACAGAAATTGTTCTAAAAATCATGTTCGTAGAAGAAACAAGATCATAGAATAATGGACCCTTCAAATCCAAAAAGAACGAGTGCTTCGGCAACAAACAAATAGATCTGGCGAAGTTTCGCTACTGCTGCAACCCTTGAGGGCAAAACTCGATTTCCTTGTAAACGACACCAGCTGCGATGAGGTTGGACGCGAGCCGCGAAGTGCTGGTTAGAGCCGGTTCGCATTCACTGTATTCTCTGAATCGTGTGGATGCTAACGAAGTGGATCCCGGAGTCTGGGAAGAGACGTCGTAATTCAGACGAGGACAGGCCGAAAAATTGGCTCGGCAGGCATCAGGCGGTTATTGTCGTTCGGACGTGAATTGTGTGCTACGGACTAACAAACAAATAAACAAGCAGGCTGATCGAGCTCGAACGTAGTCGGCTAGCAGAGGGCCGAGGTCCGGTCATCGAGACGGCTATTGTTGGGATTTGCCTTCATTTCAATCTCAGCGAGCGAAATTGCTGGCCTGGGCAGATTCAAGGAAAATCCAAAGGCACTGGCGCGCGCGCACATAGCGGAGCAAAAACAAAATGGAACAAATACGGCCCTCGACGAAACGACGGCACGCGTGTCTTCTATTTCTACAAGAATTTCTTTCCGCGTCGTAACAATTATTCCGTAGCATACGTGTGCGATGGTTTTCTCGAGTGTGAAAGGAAAAAGAAATAGAACGAGGGGCAACAGGCGTACAGGATGTTTCAAAATTATATGTCGTGACCGCTGTTGTAGCGTGATTTTACTGCACCTCTGGATCAAAATTGTTTTTATATCATCGTATAGCACCGATCGCGACGAACAAAAGTCTCAGAGATTTCATTTCGTATGTCTACAGGGTATTCCAAGATGGTATAAATGTGGAGGGGATGATTCAACATGGGAAAATAGAGAACAAATTCTTTTCATTTGTCTCCTCCTTCCCGAGAAATTTGACATGCTTTGAAATGTCCGACGCTTCTTTTCATGGCCGACTCATTCTGCTTCTTGAGAACGGCATGCACGCGAATTTGCCGAATTGTTAGTGAATTTTCTCGAAAGCGACGCGTCAAATGAAAAAAGTCATATATTTTCCGTAGAACCATCCTCTTCACGTTCAATAATAAAACAGTTGCCGAATCTTTAACACTCGGTTTACGGAGGTCTAAATATAACTATTCTACATTAATTTATAAACATAACGAGAACGTGTATATCCAAACTTTGGCCATTTCTCCGATAGTATATACTCCAAGAATTAAATTTAATAATTGCAAATTAAGAATACCAGAACCCGTCATTTGGAGAGATTACGATTTCCGTGACCCCTCGTTAAGAGGTTAAATTTGTGTTCTTGCGGTTATTTTAAGAAAAAAATGTATATATAACAGGTATCGAATGGGCCTGTTTTAGCCGGCAAAGTAGATTTCCCGTTTCTTATAAATCTGCAAATATCTCGATAACTATGCGAAATATGGCAAAATATCCAGAGGTCTTTTTTGTAGAAAATTAAACTTCCAACAATTTATGTCCTATGACATTTTTCTATCAGCTGCGTAGTTTCTGAGTATATTTATATTTCGGTGAAGGCTCCGTTCTGAAAAGACCAAATTCTGGATGACATCTACAATGGAAAGCTTAGGTTAGGTTAGATCAGATCATTTTTGCTTAAAATGACCCCAGGAACAAAAATTTAACCTTCGAAGTAGGGGCCACGGAAATCGTAATCGTGCGCGTCATTTTGACGGGTCCCGTAAACCTAGCGTTGAAGTCCTTTTTTAAGAGAACGGTTTCATTCAGAGTTCTCGTGAGACTTTTATTCGTCGCGACAAGTACAGTAAGATGCAATAAAAAGAAAAAAAAACAATTTTGACCTTGAAATACAATGTGAAACGTAAGAAATCTCCACCTACCTGGAGGTGAAGAACGCGCAGTAGCGGTCGCGACGTATAATTTTGGAAGAACCCGTACATTCTAGCGGCAAAGTTTTTCTCCGCGGATCCGTCGCACCTACCTGGACAGCGTCGGGTCATCGTGCCGATAATTGTCGAACGCGTCGGCGTTCGATGCCTCGAAACGTGAGAGATCGATATTTTCCGTTTCAAGGTGGGCCACCCCCGTGCCTCGGAACATGCGTCCCGACTCCGGGTTTATGACGGCAGCCCGTGATCCGCGAAATTAATTTGTTATGCCACTGTAATTCTGACACTGGCCGCGTCCACCGATATATATCGATCAATCGGCCAGCTCGGCCGCCCGCGCGCTGGGCGATGACGATTTATGTACGCGGCTGCTCGAAATGTTTCGCGTTTCGCAATGGACACCAGACGCGAAATGCGAACGGCTCGTGGTTTCCACGGGTTCCGCTGATGAATATCCATTCATTAACCTTTCACGCATTCGTCCGATGCTTCTGCTTCATTAAGGAGTGCTTTAACGACGCAGTCTTTCAGCTTTTCTCCGCCCCTCCCCGCTCCAACCCTCCCCGCGATGCCATTTTTCGACATTTCAAAAGTCGCCGGGATTTTCGCCGGTTACACACGATCTCCATCGGAAGAGCGGAATGGTTCCTTGTACTAAATTCGTTTTTTCATGTTTTTCATTTTTTAACCGGTGTGCGTTGAATCATCCTGCCATTCACGTTCGCGCGCTGCGAGGATATTTTGATCTTATTTCAATTCGAGCTTTGTGCTCGGTACCGATCTACTATGGTTCCGTAAAGTTTCATATTTTTTAACATGCTTGAGAATAATTCGCATTTGTCGGTGCATAGTTCGACTCTTCTGGCGAATTTTTGTCGGTAGATCTGCTGTTAAACAATGTTAGAATTCCCTTTCGTGTATCCATAAATTTATTTAGAACGTTATCATGCTTAAACCTCTTAACTGCGGAATTTAGTTTTAAAAATCCCTCACAGAGTGCGGAATTAAAATCAAGCAATGACAAGTATACGCGTCGAACGCAGAGCAAATGGTTTTATTATAAATTTTACGAGAAACGAGGAAGGATTACATTTTTATTTGATAAAAAATTAACAATTCATTCTTGAAAAGGTTACTGATATCGCACCGCACTAGAGATTTGGATTGACGTGTACACACGTTGAACGCAGTTAACTGGTTAAACTCTGTTCATAGTCGGATTATTTCATATCCGACAACCAAATTGTATCCTAATGTTAACCTTCTCTCTGTGTAGAGAGAAAAATCCGGAAACAGGAAGTTGACGAATGGAAAAGTTCAATTTAAAAAATGCAAAAAGTTTTCAAGTGTTCTATTCTCATCTTTGAAAAATTCATAAAATTCCACGAATCTTTATATTCTGCTGCAAAAGTGCATGGGGTCCAATTACACCACCGTACAGGTTAACCCTTTGCACGCGGAGCTATTTTAATACGAAAATGAAACATTTCTGCTCGACCTGGAATATTTTCGTTCTCTATGATTTTTGAATATTCATGGGTATGAAATTGATAGAACAATTCATACGATACTTGAATGTGTAGTAATTGAGTAGATACCGACATATTTAATCATGTAAACAATATTTTGAATAATGGAACATTAGAATTGCTGTGCACAGAGAGAGAGAGAGAGAGAAGATTAATCGGCAACCCACTGTAGCGTGTCAATTTGTTAATTAGCATGATCGAAGCAGACGACGGGTGTCAATCACGTTTGGAAGAAAGAATGCTCGAGGCAGAAAAAGTTAGCAAGAATAGGGGATGCGCAGGCAACCGTACGACAGGTAGAGCGGGCACTCGGTTTACGAGGCAAGTGTCAATTATAAGATTCGCAATTATTGAAATGGACGTCCATTCAGGGGCCGAATATAGTGCACGGTGAAAGGGGCTTCGAATGGACCTGACGCCGCGCCGCATCTTTGATCAAGCACTGACAGTTTCGTGTAATCACAGAAGCCCCTCTCTCGTAACATGAGATGCAAATTGGCCAACATTTATCGATTCGCTGATTATTTAGCGTCTACAGGAAATTGATCTCTGCCTAGGCGTCGCCGTCAAAGCGCCGCCGTGCCAAGGCGATAATGATGTTAAATGATCTACGCTGAGTGCTGACGTCGATGAATAATGATTTCAGGGGGACACGTCGATGTACGCAAGCGATCTTTAATCGTTTTTACCAGCCGGGAGAACCTGGACGCGACGTTCGAGTAGCGATTCCGTGTCGCGCTTAATTACGACAGTCGATTGGGATTGATATATCTC
The DNA here is from genome assembly GCA_028455805.1 of Lasioglossum figueresi. Lineage (NCBI taxonomy): Eukaryota > Metazoa > Arthropoda > Insecta > Hymenoptera > Halictidae > Lasioglossum > Lasioglossum figueresi. Next base: position 11,655,792 of record CM052191.1, read on the forward strand.
TGATGATCTTGCGAACGCGTTAATTGGCATCGATTCTCGAAGAGTTTATTGAGACTAAAGCTCTCTGTACAATTTTACCATTTTAACGCTAGGTTTACGGGACCCGTCAGAATGACGGGTTCTGATATTCTTAATTTGCAATTATTAAGATCGTAAAGATGCTTCCCTGAGAAATTATTTAACAAATTTAATTCTTGGTGTGTACAGGGCGAGTCCGAAGAAACAGAACACCTAAATATCTCCGTTACTTTTCGTTGTACAAAAAAATTTCTTAGGAGAAAGTTACACTGTTTGAAGGGCCACATGTAACGGTGTCAGGGAAAAAATTGTCAACCTCATTTTTTTTACGAGATTTCAAGGTCATCGATGTTTCTTTAAATGGAACGATATATCTTCGTTAACGTAATGTTGTAGCTGACAAAATAACGAATTCATCCATGTAACACAATATGACCTACAAATGACCTTCAACCCAGAAAAATTGAATAAATAAAATTCAACGTGTAAGATTCATTTGCTTTATTTCTGTTACGCAAAAATTTGGATATACACATTCTTGTTATGTTTATAAATTAATGTGAAATATTTATTTGTTATATTTAGACCTCCGTAAACCTAGTGTTAACCATCATCCGTTCCTCGTGTCAATTTTACACAGTTTTCTCGAAAGTTTGTCAATTTTACCTTTTCAACGCGAAAAGCAACCGAGAAACCTAAGGTGTAAATGTTATCCCGAGTGGGGACTCTTCTTATTCAAGATATTGTTTTTACATTATTAAATATGTCCGGATCTAACCAATATTACTGAACATTCAAATATTGTACGAGGTATTGTATTACTTTCATATCCATAAAATGAAATTGTTCTAGGTCAGAAGAAATGTTTAATTTTCGAGATAAAGTAGCTCCGAGTGCAAAGGGTTAACTCATCAATTTGTATTAAAAAATCTCGAAATATAACTGTTTACCTTGTTATTTCATTGATCTTTTACCGCTGTGTCAATTTGATACCGAGGAACTTATTCATTTCATAAAACGATGAACAATGTGTCACGAAAATTTCAAGAATTTAAAAAACGAGCGAAACACGGACAAATTAATGAATTGCGAGGGCGACGAATCGACTCGTGCATTCGGAACATTTTCTAAAATTGCGGACCACGGTCTTTTGTTACTGTTTTCAATTTCTCGTCGGAGTTTCGTTGCTCGCGTTCCGAAAATTGCCATTATCTCGTAGAACTGGCTGCGGCGGGTACACGTGAACTAATTATGGCGACTACCACAAAAGGATCCAATTCCACTTAACCACTACTTTATGGTCCGCTCGTTTCCGAACTTCTGGTTTCATTTGTCGGAAAGTTTGCTCGGGGAGTTAATTATTTCTGCTCTGTCATTTTTCCCTCGCCGCGAGAGCGTCGGCTGTCGTCGTCGTTGTCTGAAACGCGACAATTAAGCTGGCTTAACATGATCGAGGGGGATCATGGAGAAGTTCCAGCTCGCGTGTCTACATACTTGCGCAAAATTTCGGACCAGTTCCCAGCGAGAGAGGGAGACAGAGAGAGGTGGGACCCCGGCCCCGAGAACTTTTATTCATTGTTATATCCTCTTTGATGTCGGAAACGAACGGCTGGCGAACGCGCACGGCGCGCGTTGCCAATTTTAAGTTAAACGTTTCCGAGGCGAAACGGAGTTGCACCATAGAGCATCGGGGGAAAAGATCCTTCGTTTGTAGACGGTTCGTCACGACGCGACGCGACCCTTTTTTCGGGGATACCTGCTTTGCAATTCAAAGAAAGCGCGCAATACTTTCGAGGCATCAGCTCTGAATTGTTGTTGTCGAGTCCTTCGCTCCGTGCCGGAAATATTTCAGTTCTTCGCGGATCCGGACTTGTTTTCCTCGATAAACAACTCACGACACTTCATCGTTCGTCATTTGACTGCGGACCTTTATGCATTTATAGGTTATAAAAATGTTCAACAAATGCTGGAGTATCAAATTCGACAATTTTTATTTATTTTCAATTTACAAATGCTGTTACCAACGAAAATAGTATTTTATGTGGTTCCATATTCTTAAAATTTCTTTAGAAAACTTGAAGATTGCATAAACATCCGCAATCTGTTCATCGTTTACGTAAAAGTTAGACAAAATCGTTTTTCACGTTGACGTTGGTTTAAATAGGGATCTAAAATAAATATTTCAAGAAGAAGCACAAAAATGTTCAACAAATGCTGGAGTATCAAATTCGACGATTTGTATGTATTTTCAATCTACAAATGCTGTTACCAACGAAAACAGTATTTTATATGGTTCCGTTTTCTTAAAATTTGTCTACAAAACTTGAAGATTGCATAAACATCCGCAATCTATTAATTATTTACGTAAAAGTTAGACAAAATCGTTTTTCACGTTGGCGTTGGTTTAAATAGGGATCTAAAATAAATATTTCAAGAAGAAGCACAAAAATGTTCAACAAATGCTGGAGTATCAAATTCGACGATTTGTATGTATTTTCAATCTACAAATGCTGTTACCAACGAAAATAGTATTTTATATGGTTCCGTTTTCTTAAAATTTGTCTACAAAACTTGAAGATTGCATAAACATCCGCAATCTATTAATTATTTACGTAAAAGTTAGACAAAATCGTTTTTTCACGTTGGCGTTGGTTTAAATAATAATCTAAAATAAATATTTTAAGAAGAAACACATTATGATTCAGCTTCTGCTCCTTGCAATCGAGTTAGACAATTTGTATTCTGCATAAAGATTAATCAATACACCGCCGTGGCTGTACAACGTATTATGAAACAAATAAAAGCACGGTCATGATTTCCTTTCACATTTGAAATAAAATGTGGAAAATCGTCGTGTCTTTAATTTTCGAAATGGAACAAGTTCTGCGGATTTTTTGAGGCTGGTAGCGTGTACAGCGATACCGTGTATCGAGCAAGTACAAATAAAAGAGGAGAACTAAAAGCGAAAAGTTTTGGAGCAGCAGATATTGCTATCGAGTTGTACGTATTGTATATTTTTGTTGAAATTTATCGTGGTACTAGATCCGAAGAGTACGCGACTGCGATACGTGTGCACATCGAAGTGGAAGGTAAATTCGAATTAGCGTAGAACGTGCCGCGTTTCAGGATCAAAAGCAGTATATGTGCTACTTGTCGAATGGAAATTCGACAGTGCAATGTTAATTACAGAACTTTGATAGTGCATTAGGGTTCCTATAAGGTTGTAGGTGCAGAAGCGCAGTTCCACCGGAGTGTAATTTTCGATCGCGCACGAGGTACAACTTCAATCTTGGTGTAGAGTGCAAACGTCGACGTATTATCTGAAAATATTTTTCTTTCGTCGAGACTCGAGATAATTTCGAAAATATTTTACTGCAGTTCTCAACCGGTTGGAAACAAAGGATGCAGCAGGAGAAGCACGGTCCGCGTGCAATTTTTGTAAATAAATTGCAATGGAAGTTATTGGATGAATCTTCAACCCTTCGCACTCCTTTATCGAGTGCGGGTTTTTATTTGTTTCAATTGTCAACGAAGTTAGATGTCGACGATACGATTGTTGTTGAAATAATTCTCGGTGAGTTAATTGAAAAATAATTCGGAGTGGAAACGTTAAGATTTCGCAATCTCTGGAATTGTAAGGGTCGGTTCAGTTCCGTCCGAAGTTTACTGACGCGAGAGTCAGGCAAGTTGCGGGGGCGAGAGTGCAAGTGTTCGTAGTTCAGTGGCAAGATTAGCTGAATCGAACAATGGCCGTCGGTGCATCGACTTGAGTCAAGTCAAAGACGCAGTAGTCCCCGACGAGCAGGAACTGTCTATCAGCTTTATGAGGATCCAAGTGAGTGTTCAACAACGAGCCTGCATAGTTTACGATTCTATCGGCCACGAAGAGAGGTTAGCTTCCCCTCTCGACTTATACATAATGACCATATTGGAAGCAGAGGAACGATCCGTAGTCGAAGTAATTGAGTATGGACAGAAGCTGAAAGCGAAGCGGCAAGAAACTGGATATTAGCGACGACCTTTGTCGACCATCTTTGGTTCGCGGGAGCTTTTACCAGGCGTGTCCTGGTTCTATGAAATCCATATTTCATTGCCAGCACCACTCGCCTAACCCCGATGGATTAATATGTAGATTATTGATCGACAGTCCAAATATTTATTCGTTTCGAGGACAATTGTCATGCGTGAACCACCGCAAATGACCGCGCTCTGCGGTTAGGGGACTCCCGATCGTTAACCCTTTACAATCGAAGCTATTCTAACTGAAAAATTAAACATTTCGTCCTATCCAGAATAATTACATTCTACATTATTTTTTTCATTTTATAGATATGAAATTGATGTAACGCCTCGTCCAATACTTAAATGTTTAGCCATTGATTAGATATCGTAGTGTATCATAGTTTTCCTGGCTACAGTGGTCTCGTAAGTTGATTACAGAGAAAATTGTGTTTCCTATTTTCCAAGCAACATTTTCCTCTTCGTCGGGAACAGCGACTGTTGGCTTGCTAAATGAATAAAGTTGCAACGACCATCGAAGAGTATAAGAGAGACGATTAAAACAGATTCTCTTTTTAAAAGTAGATGGAAAGAATAGTAAAAGTATGGGCAAGTTCTCCTTAGAAGTTGAAGTATCAAAATGGTAAGAGGTCATCCCTCTTGTCGTTTATCTTTCGAATAATCTAAAAAGGGCAAGAGACGCACGAAAAAGATGGGAAGCCCTTGACAGTTTGCAAAATGTATAAAAGTACAAAAAAGAAAAAAAATGCGATACTCTTGTTCGCCCTAAAACGCCCACCTTGCACCCTTAAAGAAAATATTTGGCTACAGAGTCGCTCGAGAGCAAATGTTTGCAGTTCCTAAACTTTCGGCAATTTTAATGAAATAATTTGCAAGTACCTCGAAATTTCGGGACCTTAAACTTTCGCAGAAAACGAACGATCCGAACAACACGTTTATCTCCGTCTTGGGAACTATGACGATGAGATAAAATGAACAGCCGCGAAGAGGATTTAATGGGCGATCATTAATCATGGTTGTAACAGGGGGTAGGTTAAAAAGTCAATGCCGAAATAAGCAGGGGTGGACTGGTAACGGGTGAAACCTATTCCTAATTACGTTCTCGGCGCTTAAAGCCTCTCACCACAAAGTGCAATACACACTAGTTCCTTGCAGCGACGGTTCTCTCTGTGTTTCTCGCGTTCTCCGCGTTCCTCTTCGAGGGAGGCCAGGCCTCAGACTGCCGGTATGGTACTCCGGCACTCCAGCCTCTTATAATGCGATTATTTCACGGTGACTTTCTGTGCCACGTTTCGCGGTTAAGAGCCTCGAGTATTCGCGTGCTCCTGATATTTTCGACCCCTTTTATCAAATTACCTTCATTCCTTCCTCGAGTTAGCCTCTCCACGGCTCCATGGGCCGGCTCGCGTAAGCAAAAACGTTTGACCTATTACATCGCCCGAGCAAAAAACATTTTTTTATCCACGGGGGTCTTAGGGCAACTGTACCCACTGCTGCGGTATCCTTCTTCGATCGTACTTCATCTTAATACAGTATTTTATCGATAATTGTCTGCGACACGGGTCTGCCCAGGGACAATTATACGCCAGGGATACAGTAAAGTCGGGTTTACTGTAGAATCGTTGTGATCGTATTTTTGTTACTTCAAAGGAGAGTCCGAACATAGAGAAGGACAGAATGAAATTCAAAGGAGAAACCGAACATTGAGAAGGACAGAATGAAACTTATCGCGTGGCCGAAGACAGGTCCGCAGGCCTGGTCCTTTATCTCAAGTGGATAACGGACTTTTCCGAATTGCCTCTTTTGGTTTTCTCCTCGCTCCGAGTCTAGCCTTCGACGCGATACAACGTCCTTCCGGTTGTCAGTTTATTTAACAACCCATTTCCGATAAAAGTCGGGTTTTCTGTCCAACAGCCGTATTTTTGGTGGACAGTAATCCTGGTGTTGCGATCGTATTTTTGTTACTTCAAAGGAGAGTCCGAACATAGAGAAGGACAATGAAATTCAAAGGAAAAGCCGAACATAGAGAAGGACAGAACAAGTGTCTCTTTCTTTCCCAAACGCTGTCCTTCCTTGCGACCGAAACTTGAATCGTCGATTTAACCACTAAGTACAATTGGGATTATATCGTGTTCGGTCTTATTTTAATCAGAAAAATGCCAGAAATACGATAGTGAAATTTCATTTAAAAAAATAATGAAAATTAAGAAAGTTGAACATTTCGATTCATTCGAGTCAATGCGTGGCGTTTACACCGATATACTCGAGCCGAGATCAATCGTCGCCGCCAGTGGAATGAGTAGGCACTGGACTTAGAACCCGGTGTTGACTCAGGACAGTAAACCCGACTTCACTGTACTATTTTTGACTTTTGCCGAACGTAGAGAAGGACAGTCGAGCTCGAGAGGTCTCTAATCCGAATTTCAAACTACTTTATTTTTCTTTATTTTTTATGGGACTTTGACTACCACATCCGTGGCATTTTTCTCATCAAAATGATACCATATACAGGGTGGGGCAATAACTACGACCACTTTAAATATTGCCGTTATTTCTAATAATTTGAAAAAATGTTGTATACAAAACTTACGCGGTATAGAGGGGAACATATCGTGACACAAACATTTTCTTCGTGGGTGGATGCATAGAGGAGATTTCAAGGTCACCTTGATTTTTTTAAATCGAAATACCTACTTTCTGTATCATGGATCGATAGATTAACGAATTCTGAGTAAAAATGTATTGATCTTCGTATGCCCTAAACCTAATGGTTAACGAGATATTATCGAAATAATTTTCTTTCTTCTTTCCATAATATCTCGAAAGTGAAATTATGTGACATGCGGCGTCCTTTCTGACAACCACAGAATTTATCATGAAATAATGATGTGTTTAAAAAATATTGGTGGTCCCCGGAATCTAATACAACACAAGAAAATATTAAAAAATCGAATGCAAATGGTACAACCATGAGCCTGGACTCTTTTTAAAATTTAGTAGACATTTTTTTTATAGTTGCAGTGATTGAAACGTCTTCATCCCGAGAAATGTCGTATAAGAGGAAATATGTACTCTTTGTATGGCTACATTTAGTTCAAATTTTCTTTCATCTAAAAAGAAACGCGTAACATTCATATTTGCTAGACTTTCTTCAAATCTCCATCACGAGTCTGACTCGTTAAAATCTTGATTAGAAGTTTATCACGGCTCGATACCGTACGTCCAATGGCGAAAATCTTTAAAAAGCACCAGCCGAGAAAGTAGACCCGTCGAGGTTGTTTTAAGTAAATGGAGAACAATTTCTTCCATCCGCCGAGCGTTTTTGTTCCCTTTTATTCGGTCACCAAATTGCTCGGCTACGAAACCTGTAAGCCGGGATTAGGAATTTTCCTTTTTTCCTCGGACGAAATTGTTTGGATATTACCGACGATATTGATTTTATTGGCCAGCCGTGGTCAGCACAGCTGTATAAAAGATCAAGAGAGACTCTGGTTGACGGTACACAATTTATCGTGAAATTACTTGCGAAAGAAATAGCGCTCCAATAATGTTTATCACCCAAGCTGTGCCCGCGACAACTACAACGACTTATACGAATTACTGCAACGTCGTACAGCCAAAAATTACTTTCAAATTAGTTGGTAAGAAAGTTGGTCTGTTCGCGTAGATTGGAGTCGTTCAACGAGACCGAGAATAATTGAATTGTGTGCTTGGGTAAAAGTTGTTCGAGAATGCAGGTCACAGAAAAATTAGTATGCGCTTGCTGCTTATGAATTCTTCGGTTAAACTTGGGTAACCAGAAATTTTTGCCTTTCTCCTATGCAATCCGGTAGATTTCAGCGAGAAAATATCAGAAATCGAAGTTTCGATCCTAGAAAATCAATGGTTCAAAAGTTATGAGTGTTCAAAGTTGCCTAATGGCCGGACTTCTTCGCCCCCACTACCTAAACGCCAACCAACTTATTAATTATCGACATTACCGCGTGCTTGTGCCATCTAGCGGCTCCGCTCGGTAAGCGGTGCGCAACGATCACTGTATTGGAACATGGCGGCACGCTCACCTGTCGAAAGCACTGAAAATCGCTCAATTTCAAACACTCGTAACTCTCGAACCACTAATCTCCTACGATGGAAATTCGAAGTTTTGGCACTTTCTCGTCCACATCTGCTAGATTACACAAGAAAAAGGCAAAAATATCAGGTTACCCAAGCTACAGAGCAGGCAATCCTTTCTCATAAGCGCCACAAACAATTGTATTCGGTTAGCCTCATCGACTTCCCCGAAATTCTCTTACGTCGACAGGTGTATGTTCCCGTATCCGCAAATCACTAACCCGCTCCTTCGATTTCCACGTGGCTGGTGGCCGCGCAAATATATCGTATCGGCAAATGGAATATATGAATGATGAAGCAGAAGCACACGGACGGTCGGGTGGCCGCGGCAAAACAAAATGGACTCGTGTTTGTTTCATTGCATTTTCGACGATGGTCGGCGCGGCGGGATGTTGTGGTCAGTTTTATTGGCCGAAAAAGAGAGAGAAAACAAGGAAAAGTAAAACAAGAACAAGAGTATAGGCTGGTGATTCCGAGGCGATGGTGGACGGGTGCGTTCCACCGTCGAACGCCTCCGGCACGGTGCATTTCCATCCGGCTGTTACTGACAAGCGCGTTAAGGTACAACAGTCATGCTCTAAACAAGTAAACGGTGTACAGTAGTGCCCACTTTCAATTCACCAAGTTTGGGATCCGAAAGCCAAATTCCTGCGTTTCAGGATGCCGTTTCTCTTCGAGTCGTTTACTCGAGCACACTTTAAAGAACATTTCAAATTCAATTATCTTTGTCTTACCACTACAAATGCGGCACCAGTGGACTGTCGAGATTATCCCGGTTAAAACGAGTCCAAACACGACGTAAATCGGTCTACTTTTGTGACCTTCGTATATACAGTATACAGGGTGGGGCAATAACTACGACCACTTTAAATATTGCCGTTATTTCTAATAATATGAAAAAATGTTGTATACAAAACTTACACGGTGTAGAGGGGGACATATTGTGACACAAACATTTTCTGCGTGGGTGGATGCATAGAGGATATTTCAAGGTCACCTTGATTTTTTTTAAATCGAAAGACCTACTTTATGCATCATGAATCGATAGATTATCGAATTCTGAGTAAAAATGTATTGACCTTCGTATGCCCTGAACCTAACGGTTAACGAGATATTATCCAAAGAAGAATGAAAATGATTTCGATGATATCTCGTTAATTATTAGATTTAGGATGTATGGAGTTCAATACATTTTTACTTAGAATTCGATAATCTATCGATTCATGACACAGAAAGTAGATCTTTCTATTTAAAAAACTAAATGCGACCTTGAAATCTCCTCTATGCATCCACCCACGCAGAAAATGTTTATGTCACGATATGTCCCCCTCTATACCGTGTAAGTTTTGTATACAACATTTTTTCATATTATTACAAATAACGACAATATTTAAAGTGGTCATAATTATTGCCCCACCCTGTATAGCAATGATACGTATGATCTTAATTTCCGTATTACAAGTTTCGCACTCCGAGCAAAGTACTTTTAACACTAGGTTTACGGAGCTGTAGAAATAACTATTTCACATTACCTTATAAACATAACAAGGATGTCTATCGAAATTTTTGGTTATTTTTCCAATAATATATACCCAAAGAAATAAATTTGGTAAATAATTCCTCAGGAAAGCGCTTTCACAATCTGAACAATCGCAAATTAAGAATATTAGAACCCGTCGTTTTAACGGGTCCCGTAAATCTAGTGTTAAGAAAGTTTTCGTAAGAAATTCAAAATGTTATTCACACGTTGCGTTACATCAAATACTTGTTTAAACGTAATTAAGACACTTCTTCGAGCGTCATTAATCTCAAAATATTCTTAATGGGTGTATTTGGAGTGCGAAACCTATGTAAGAATAACAAGATAAAATTATATACTGGAATAAAAAAATGTACTCAATCAATTCCCACGAAAACAGCATTAGAATCTCAATAATCGTAAATTAAAAAATCTAAAACCGGTCATTTTACCCGGCGATGGTAGGTTTATCGTTAATCTGAAAAATCTCAACACTGGTACTATGTTTGGATAGGTGACACAAAGCCCGTTGAGTTTGAAATTTTCGTAATTGCACCTCTTCCAAACACGTCTGCTCTCTTCGTCTGCCGTTGTGTGAGAAGCTACTCTTCTCTGTGTGGCGAACTTCGGTGTTCACAAATTTAGCAAATTTAAGGGAGCAATACTGTGTATACCGGTCGACGAGCAGGCACTTCAGGTTGGGCTATCGATTCCTACTGACCTTGTTAGGCGGCGCTTGGATCCCGTGGAAGGGTAGGTTCTCGTAGAACGTCTTCACTCCGGAGTCCGGAAGACCCTCCGACACGCTGTTCACGTGATTGTTATTCGCAGCTTGATTGGGATCTGTAAGTGCAAATGAAACATGACTTTGTAGAATCAGGCGATCGAGGACACCCGAGCCGAAAGGTGTCGGGGGATATTCGCCTGTAACCGACTACGGGACAGTACACGTTCCGAAAGTTTCTATATAGTGGGCTTGTTTAAGTAGAGGGTTTCTCCAGTGCGCCAAAGACAGATAGGAACAAAGATAGACAGCTGGTGTGAAAGTGAGAGAGAGAGAGAGAGAGAGAGAGAGAGAGAGAGAGAGAGATAGAGAGAGAGAAACAGAGAACGACATTTATCCGACGATGTTCGGGTGTGTGATTGCAAACGCTATCACAAGTGAAGAACTAGACCTATGGCTACTCTTGTTGCGCTGCACGAATACGCGATCTAAATGTAGAATCCCGATATCTTTATCTGGATCGTGTACAGCTCTTATATCTGAAGAGTTATGAAGTGGACGTGTTGTAATTTTCCTTTCTTTAGATCGCACTCTGGGTTTCGGGAAAATTTATGATCGGAATACACGATCGTTCTGAATACTCTGTAGAGTTTCGTTGTAATCACTGATTTGTAACTGCGCTATTTTTACCATTTCTCTGCGCTGTATAAAATAACTAATGAAAAGTGTATCACCCAGAAATTCGAATTGGAACTCGATGCGTCCAGATCTCCGATAAATAATATTTTAATTTTATATTTTCTTTCACTTCGAGCAATATTTTATCTCGATTTTAACAACTTCCGGCATTAATATTTACACTCGATTAGTTCTAGTGGTTCAAATATGTTCGACATACATTTTTCACAGTGTGCAACAAAGCTTTGTGATTAAATATGATCGCGCACTACGGTTTTCCGATACACGTTACGAGAAAGGGTGCATATTATTTGCATACGTATGTTTATACGTTCAGGATTTATAGTGATCCTGTAATGGCGTTAGCCGGATCCAATTTTTTCAGTATACACATTCTATTCGTCATCTCGACATCGTACAATAAATCTGGTACATTAACTCCAGAATCTTCTGTTAAACATCGTAAAAGTGACCGTATATCTTGTCGAAGGAACCGAATAAATTAGAATTATTCACCGAATACATTGTACTCTGCGTTGAATAGATTATTTAAAATACTCAAAGAAGTCCTAAAATTAAAATATTATCTTCACGATCGAAATCTGTCTAAGAACGATCCACAGAAATGACTAGGAAAAGTCTCCAACAAAAGGTACATCTACTAATTTATAAATTATCGTTGTAAAATTACATTCTTCGGCAGAGAGTTTCCTTTGCTTACAAATTCTACTAATCTCAGCTTGATTTTCATTACATTACCTTGTCATCACTGGACTGCGGATTTTGTTTCATTTACATTGTTCGACGGATTCAAATGATTCAATCTTGTAATTAACGGGGACAACTTTTATTCCGCAAATCAAAATCCGCAGCCTGTAACTGATCAAATCGTCGTATCCAACTATACAGTGACTCCCATTAATATTCGGTCGTCCTCGAAAAACCGATAACTTTGTTAATATTGTGCTGTACGATTTGGTTCTTTTTTTTAGAACTGAGAACAATTAATTTACTACATGTTGTGAAAAGAAATTTTTTTAAAAAACTGCAATTGGTCGGAATTGTAAAGAAAATACTGAAAACAGCATTTTGCAGAACTTCTTCCACGTTGCGTAGCAAACCAATTGTTCTAACTTCTGAAAAAAAAGTTCAAATCGTATGGTCCAATCTTAAAAAAGTGATGGTCTTTTCAAGAGTGCGCGAATATTTGTTTGAGTCCTTGTATGCACACAATTCTCAACAACTCGTACGTTTCTAATAGAAAAGCTTACGAACCTTCTGCACCGCGAACGGTGTTAGTCGCTCGTGCATTCGAATCACACAGAATCCTGTACGTGCAAACATTTCGAATCGCAGGGGAGATCGTTCGATTCTCGAAACGTGCGAAAATCATCGTAGGTCACGGGGGTTCATGCCTAATGGCCGACGGATGTTCGCTATTGTTACGTACCTGCGCCTGGTTTTTTTCGCTTACGGGAGACGTTGCATCGATTCGATTCGCACGACGATTCCGCATGCAATATCCTCTGCCGTGGTGCTATTCTTTTGTAAGTCACAGCTAAGAGAAAAAAAAGAAAAACAAAAACACACACACGACGAGAACAACGAGAACAAGAAAAAAAAGAGACACATAGAAGCAACGACACATATAAAGCGGTTCGTTATGCGGCCACTGCCCGTTACGTGCAACACGATTTTATCGTTCGACGACAAACAGCTTCGAAAATCGTCCGTGATAATTTCACGTCGGTTTGACGGACGCTTTGTGATGTCCGTTATAAATCGCGACTAGACCGATAACGTCACCGTCGAAGGCTCCTGCTCCTTTAACAACTTTCAAACGGAAAAAATGGGCAGACTGACGCGGGATAGTGGATCAAAAAGTATTGACCTTATTTCTACTATATAGTGCGAGCCCTTTGAATTCGAAGCTATTTCGGCCCCAGAATCGCGCATTTCATCTGATCCTCGATATTCTCGTATGATTCATATACCTACTCCTCATTTTGTCCATATAAAAGTACGAGGTTCGGTCAAATAATAATTAAATTCAACTGCAAAATTTATACAGAATTTAGTTCGTGTTACTTCATGATAGACAGCGAAATTTATTTTCTTTCATAATACGTTCGATTAATATGTTCAAATTCTTCTAATCTTCTCACTGTTTTAAATTACACCTGCTCGTTTCTGTTATAAATGCACAAAGTCCGCTGTCCATTCATGATAAATCGCCTGCTTCTTTTTTAATATGTTTGGTAGGTTGAAAATAATATAACAGCATTTTGAAATTCTTCTAACTCGGTCGATTCTCGGTCGAGTCGATGATTTGTATTTCCATTTCTTTCCGCGTTTAACGCGAGAACGGCGGTACCGAAGAACCGTTTAAATAATTCGCGAATTAATTTAGATGTCCAGTATCCCATGCGAATGTCCGGATGAAATAGCCGCGGTACGAATAAGTTTTTATCGAAGACCTGTTGATTTTTTCAATTTCCGAAATTTTTGTTCTTATTCGTATTACTCCGGCGTCCTGTTCCACGATGATCGAAGTTAATGGGTTCCGCGTATGCCCTTGCGCGATAATTGTCGGATTAAAGCGATTCGAATGTATCGCCGAACGATTCGACTGGCATCGAATTAATGGGAAAAGTGTGTACGCAGTTATTTATGTGGAATATTCTATAACCGGGAGAGTTTTGCGGTCAACGGAAAACTCGTGATCGCGCGCAGCTGCCTTATATTTCACAAGATTCCTACGCTGGTAATTTAATATTCCGCCGTTGCGCGCCTCAAAACGCCACTGGCCACCGCTTACCATAATTAACGAATTCACGTTAAGTTATTACAAAGGATCAGCCGAACGTTCGGTAAACCGGTACACACGAAATTACACAATTTTTCGTCCGACCGAACACCCGATCCCTTTAATACACTCGGGCTTTTCAAATATTCAATGTACATAGCTCAATAAGCACCGCGGGATTGTAACCGAGCCGTGCTTTTAATGTAATATGCACGGATAATTTGTGCGATAAATCGCAATTTATTACGTTTAATTCCGGTACGATGCGCATTTTAATCCGGTTATTCGGGAAAAAGGACTATCGGCGATCACGTTAACCCCTCGCCGTATCATTTTCTTTACAGTTACAGCGATTGAAACGTCTTTATCCCGACAAATGTCGTGCAATACAATACATTTATTTGAATGCTTAAATATTGATTACAAACGAATAAAATTTTATTTCATTTAAAAAGAATGGCGTAACATTCATATATAGATTTATATTTCTTTTTTAATTTTTGTGATTCGTTAAAATACCGCAAGGTACAGCACTCTAAAAATATTTTCTCCAAATTTTATGCCGAAATTCATTGAATTGACTTTTTCCCCCAATTCGAGTAAATTGCCCTGATCTGGCGACTACGGTACGAGACTCTAAGCGCGTTCTCGCTCGAAAATAAATTTTTGAAATTGGCTTATAAAAATTGACTCGAACGGATTCATAAATTTCAGCTAAAATTGAAATGTCGTGTAAAATTTGTAGAATTTAGATTTTATTAGTTACATTAATTGCACGAAAAGTCTGCTTCCAATCTTCCATCTGTACGAGGCGGGTAACGCAATTGGGGCGGTTTATACCCTGAGCCGGGTCAAAGCTAGAAAAAAGTTGTTCAGGAAAAAGTTGAATGGCGCGGGAAGGTCTATTTCTCTACTGCATCACGTTTTTTTTCTCGCAACTACCGGCTTCGAAAAAACGCGCGTGTTCGAAACGATTTTGATAAAATAAAAATCAATCGGCGTCAATTCGCACTTTCGTGAGTCGCTACATTATAGGTTGCACCCGGTTATCGGACACAAAACAAACGTTTTCGAAATTAATAAAAATAACATGAAGCACCTGGTATTGCTTTATTTTAAAAAATATAATCGATTTTCCCGTTTGTATATAAATCAAAAGTATTACAATAATTTTCGTTTGAGATATAGGAAACATTAGTTAGAAACCTTATTGAAAACTTCGGATTAAAGCCACGTTAATATTTCTTTCTCGTTCTAACAAAATCCTGCAGAAAAATTGGACGATACAGAAAAAAGGTTGATGATCGATCGTTTATCACAAATAATGGAACATAGATTACAGAATGCCTACAAATTAATAAAAAAACGCATAGCAAGTCCTTAATGATCGATTACTTTACGTCTCTCATTAAACAGTGTACACAATTTCTTTACAAGTTACATCAAGAATTGCCTAGTCTGATAAAAGTAGAAGAAGAAGGATGTTCTATTTGCAACGTTCAACGTAGAGGAGTAGCACTGAAAAATAGACTTGCTCCGAGCAAACTCGGAACATTGGCGGATTAGCGTGAGATATAGGAAACATTCGTTAAAAACCTTATTGAAAACTTCGGATTAAAGCCACGTTAATATTTCTTTCGCGTTCTAACAAAATCCTGCAGAAAAATTTGGCGATACAGAAAGAAGGTTGATGATCGATCGTTTATCACAAATAATGGAACATAAATTACAGAATGCCTTCAGATTAATCAAAATACTTCCGAATCCTTTACGCTAGCTGTTTTTGTTACGCGTAGCAAGTCCTTAATGATCGATGACTTTACGTCTTTCATTAAACAGTGTACACAATTTCTTTACAAGTTACATAAAAAATTGCCTAGTCTGATAAAACTAGAAGAACAAGGATGTTCTATTTGCAACGCTGAACATAGAGGAGTAGCACTGAAAAATAGACATGCTCCGAGCAAACTCGGAGCATTGGCGGATTAGCGTGGCGTTACATGTAAGAAAACCATCGACGGGGCTAATTCGTGTTCCGTAGTTGTGTTAGTTGGCCGGATAGTCGCGAGCAAAGCTGAATAAATTAACGGATTCGCCGCGTTACACGTCACACCTTCGTGAAGAGTTCCGGGCTGCGCGCGCGCTCGTATCAAGTTTCCACGTCTCAGGCATGGCCACATTAAAGCGATACTCATCCCGGGATCCGTTGCAGACTTACCTGTCTTCTCTCTGGAAATACCGGGCAAAGTAGCCTGCTCTTTAAGTTGCACTCCAAACATCGCCTTAATCTTATTAGCTCTGGCAAGCATACCCTCGTCATTCAGAGAGGTCACAGTTAGGCTTCTCTGCGCTGGTTCCCTTCTGCGTCGGAATACTTTGGCCGGCACTTTGGTGATTGTCGTTTCCATCAGAAATCGATCGGTCACAGGTATGGCGACCTGTCTGGCTATCAGTTCGTTTCGCAACGATTCGCCGTTGCGAACACTGAGACCGGACCGCAGGCTATGGGTCCGATTGATGTGCACCAGCACCCCGGGCTTCAGCGGCCATCTTGGTGCAGGTGTTGGATGCACCGGGGCCTGAACCGAGTGCGAGGACACCGTCGGACTCGGTGGCCCACCGTCTGGACTGTCCAACGATCACGTTTCACGCCAGATTTTCGCAATCATAGCTGCCTCAACGAAAGGATCGAAGGGCAACAGTTACGGAATAGGTCGAACCACGTCAAATAAAGAATAAAGTCTTCTTTCGCTTCTTGCATTCGCCAAATTCGATTCTTTCGTTGACATCGCCATTCTTCACTTTTGCAATGCCAGAAGTATTTTTTTCTCTCGAAATAATCGATCCGTGAACATATCGCAATTAAGACGACTTTGTAGTGTGTTGATAAACGTAAAGAAATTAATAAAAGTATCTCCGTTCTTCTGGAATTATCGTCATAAAATTTGTTGTTATGTTTTCGGGTTTGACTAAATGCGATTTTATGTTTCATTTGGATAGAGGGAAAGTTCTGTCGTACTTTAGAGGAAACATTTTTAATCAATTTATCGATTTAATCAATGATATAATTTCCAGCTTGACAGTTTATGATATCGTCGTACCAGGTAATTTCGAAATTGCTATCAATTTCTACAGCAACAAAAATATAGTTCCAACATTGACCTCTCTGTAACTGTTCGTCCATTATCGCTTCATGAATTTCTAACATTAAAACATCATTTGTCAATCGATTTTTACGAGTCGTGTTAACTGCGATCTGTAAATTTCATAGTCGGATTTTTATGGTCGATGCTGTTTTAATATTCCCGGTGGAAACCGTGTTCTTCGCGAACTTGTCTCTCATGAAATTAATAGATTATGGAATTTAAAAACTTGTGACACTCTGTTAAACGTCTATTACGAAGTTCGTAAAGCACGAACAGACTTTCGCAAAAGAACACCGATTGCACTCGGAAGTTTAAAACAACAGTCTTACAAAGTAATTTAGTGCGACCAGCAGAAATGTTTTATAGCTTTACATTCCGAAACATTTGTGTAGCATTACTCGTTTTCATTGAATGTAACAATCACCGAGTTGAAGAATGAAAAGTGAAATTCAGAAGAATTCTATAGAAAAAGACTTTATTGATTTTCTGCTGGTCAGACATTTATTTCAATTTTCCCGCAGGTGCTTAAATAATACTATGGACCATACAGACAGAATACTTAGAAAGACTACGGATTCAAGATAAAAACTGAAAAGAAGAATCCTTTTGATTGCTTTCACTCTGTTTCGTGCAAAGTAATCTATCGAACGTTACGCGCCGGCAGCACGCCGCTCTTTCGAGCTTTTTAATTAAACTATAGGACAATTGGCTCGCGTTTCAAGTATTTACCGAATATTTTTTTCGATTCCGCTGCATTCAATTTCGAAATATTGCGGAAGGAAGTCGTTCTTTGAACGGGTTCACAAACGAATGTCGTGTTAATTGATTTTTTGATTTACATGCTCCTAATAAAATTGATCGTTATTTTTCCATTTTTCATTCGAACAGTAACAAATGGACGATACTTGTGTTGAAACGAGTCATATTTACAAGTCAAATTGAATTTATATATAAAATTCTATTTTTCCTCGTTCACGGTGAATTATCAACGCACATCTTACGTAAATGTTGATAATTAATCATCGGCTTCTCCGAATCAGAGACGAACTTATCCTTCCGATTCTTAAGTAACATCAATCTTGTAATTTTTAAATTTTCATTTTGTTGAATCGCATTAAACACGTCTTTTCATCTCTTCCTTTTATCTTTGAATACTCGACAATAATGAAATTGTATTTTTCAAATTTTTTCTAAAAACTTCATTCTGCTATAAACGATATAGGATGACGTATGATTTTTATCCACCTCGATTTAAACATTCTTTTATATTAACACTTTACCTACCGGAAGCCTATTAATAGGATTTTCAATAATTGTGCCGTACCAAAAGAATACATAGAAATTTTCTTTTACATTACAATTTTAAATGAAAACATTAGATCTCGTTATCGAGGGTGACTTGTTGGTTCACAATAAAAATTGCTGCAGCTACTGAAGGTTCCATTGAAAAGTGTTTAGCCATGTAACACAGATTTTTCAAAATTATGCGATAATCACCGGTCGGTAATGTGTTAACAATCGAGTGCTAAATTTATGATACTTTATCCTCAAAAACTTTCATGTAATTCAAATACTTTTTAAACAAAATTTTAATCTCCGTTTTATAATACAACGATACCAAATAAGTAGATATAAATAATTAGCCGCATCTGTTCAATGTTAAAAACGTAATGAAAATTTCGCTGGCGGTCCGGTGAAGAGCAAAATCGTGTTGTGCCGCGGACAGCAACGTTGAGAAACGAATAAGTCCACGATGATTGCCATAGCGACCCTCGTCAACACCTTGGTCCTCGGTCAACACCGGGTTCTAAGTCCAGTGCCTACTCATTGCGGCGATGATTGATCTCGGCTCGAGTATATCGGTGTAAACACCACGCATTGACTCGAATGAATCGAAATGTTCAACTTTCTTAAT
Organism: Lasioglossum figueresi; assembly: GCA_028455805.1. Classification (NCBI taxonomy): domain Eukaryota; kingdom Metazoa; phylum Arthropoda; class Insecta; order Hymenoptera; family Halictidae; genus Lasioglossum; species Lasioglossum figueresi. The sequence goes on from CM052191.1 coordinate 11,674,731, forward strand.
TTTCATTATTTTTTTTAATGAAAATTCACTATCGTATTTCTGGCATTTTTCTGATTAATACAAGAGCAAACACGATACAATTCCAATTGCATTTAGTGGTTAAATGAACGATTCAAGTTTCGGTCGCAAGGAAGGACAGAGTATGGGAAAGAAAGAGACACACGTTCTGTCCTTCTCTATGTTCGGACTCTCCTTTGAATTTCATTCTGTCCTCTCTATGTTCGGACTCTCCTTTAAATTTCATTCTGTCCTTCTCTATGTTCGGACTTTCCTTTGAATTTAATTCTGTCCTTCTCTATGTTCGGCTTCTCCTCTGAATTTCATTCTGTCCTTCTCTATGTTCGGACTCTCCTTTAAATTTCATTCTGTCCTTCTCTATGTTCGGACTTTCCTTTGAATTTCATTCTGTCCTTTTCTATGTTCGGCTTCTCCTCTGAATTTCATTCTGTCCTTCTCTATGTTCGGACTCTCCTTCGAATTTCATTCTGTCCTTCTCTATGTTCGGACTCTCCTTTGAATTTCATTCTGTCCTTCTCTATGTTCGGACTCTCCTTAAAGTAACAAAAATACGATCACAACACCAGGATTACTGTCCACCACAAATACGGCTGTTGGACAGTAATCTCGTCTTTACTGTACTCATGTATATTAATCGAGTTCTAAGCAGGACGTTCTGCACATTCCCGTGGCGCGGTTGAAAAAATTCATACCGTCGAAAGGATTCTTCGTTTCAGGTCACGACTTGAACGACAGCCAACTCAATAAGAGAGAGCTTTCCACTCATCGGGCATGCAACCCTTCACCTACCTTTCACCTCGGAAGTGTCGCCACGCCAGAATAGAACAGAGAGAGAGGGAGAGAGAGAGAGAGAGAGAGAGAGGGAGCCCACCATTGTAACGGAGATCAGCTAGTGTAACTAATCATCCCCTAAATTATGCAACAACCGCGCAATGCTACATTCGAATAACAAAGAACTCCGCCACCCTATTCATTTGCACGTGCAACCCTTACCTGCTTCACCTCTATGCAGACTTCGACAGTAAACTATTATAAGTCGGAAGTGGTCACTAAATTATGCAACGCAACATGCATTCAGCCATGCTGGAGAACAAGGAGGTGTAAGAGAGATTGTAAGAGCCAAGGAGAGTGTATGTGCGTGTGTGTGTGCGTGTGTGTGTGTGTGTGAGAGAGAGAGAGAGAGAGGTTTCCTGTGAGATTGGAGACAATCTCGTGCACACTACACATCGTGAAGGGTAGCTGTTACACGAACTCACACCAATAAAGTCCGTAAGTCATTGTGCTGATAATACGTACATTCAACACCTTATACGATTAAACGGAAACTTCAATGATGCCAGAGGGCTAACAAGAAAGAAACACACGTTCAACACACGACAGAATAATTTAACGTCTTCGTGGACGTGTACAGATCGTATCTATATCGACTTAGAAACTCGATAATTACTTCGGAAGCCATTTGCTCGCCCGCGGGCAAATGATGCATCGAGTGCAGGATACGGCGAACCCTTTCGGTCGTTGTCCCATCTATCGCCGTTTAATTAACTTGATTCTTTAAATGCAGACGTCGAAACGTTATCTTTAATAAATTAATGTCACTTCATGCAACAATTCCTCACAGTTTCGTAGAATTCGAATAAGAAACGTAATGAAACAAATATATTTTGTTTGTTCATGTTGTCGAGGTATTTCCTGTAACAGTTCGTCGATTAAATGAAATGAAATCTTTCACGATACAATCCGACGAGCTCGCGAACTATTTCTTAACTGGTTCAAGCTTCGACCTCATCGAGCATTATTTCTGCCGGTTAGCATCTCGAACATTCTAATCTTTGCAACTCTCTAAAATCAAAGAAAAATTCAATATTCCAATAGTTTGTAATATCATATCTTATATTCCGTTTTATAATATTATATATTCCGTCTAGCTGGTGTTCAACGACTGTAGGGTCGACTACGCGACCGTCGATAGCGGATAAACAGGAAAAGTAAGCATTTCCAAATGATCATAGACGTATTTACGCGAGCATCGTCTCGGTCGAGGAATCTTTCAATTCCTGAAATCGGAGGACTACAGGAATCCTCTTTATATCCGATTCCTGCTAAGCCACTGATACGAGGAACCGATAATTCCATCGATCAATCGAATACCAAGATTTGCCAAGGTTGAATTAGTATCCCGGATCCAATCGAAACCTTCTACCACGACCCGCGCAATCCGAGCTCCGCACATCTCTCGCCGTCTTCTATATATATATATATATATGCATCTCCACACACACACACACATATATATATATATATTTGTATATACATCGTGCACAAACTTAATAATACCACTGAATTATCAGCATACCGGTGCGGAGACGTGCGCATGACCGTGTCTCATAAAGCGTAAAGTAGAATATTGCAGTCGCTTTTCGACGAGTAGAAGCACGTTTCGGTAATAGAGCGCATGCAGACGCAGATGCCAAGCTGTCGGAAGTCAAGGTAATTCCGTGAAATAAAGAGAAACTGGTGCCGCGAACGGAATGGCGAGCGAAACAGAGCATGGCCAGACGAAACGGAAAAAGAGAGCACACCGCAAACATTAAGTGGGCGTTCTGCTCTTCTGTTCCCAAAAAATCGACCGTTTTGTCCGATTCTCTTCAAGCGCACTTAACTGTTGCAGAATAAGTAAAAGTGATAAGAACGAAATTATTTAGATCCGTATTGAATAATATAATTTGTTCAATCGATTCCCGTGGAACGATGTCTACAGTTTCAATATTTGTAAAATCGGTCAATTGACCGGTGATGGTGTTATCTAAAAAAATGAAACATTACTTCCGACCTAAAATATTTCCATTCTCTGTGATTTTTTAAATTTCTTGGGAATGAAATTGATAGAACAACTCATACAATATTTAAATGTTTGGTGATTGATTGGATACCAACTGGACTGCGGATGTTCGCGCAATTTTCAATGTTTGCAGGCAAGTTTTAAGAAAGCGGAATCGCGTAGAATCTTCTGGAATGAATAAAAATCGTACCAAATTCTGTGGAGTTTATAAATCCGTAAAGATCCGCAGTCTGATACCAACATATCTAAGAACGTAAGCAATATTTCAAATAACAGTGCATCAATTTTTACGGTTTCTGGTTTGACAGCCAAGTTGAACGTTCATTGAGAGAGTCCGTTAACAAATCCTTCCGCGCGCGCATGTTCCACAACACTTTGCACTTGACGAAAATGCCAAAGAAAATCGATATTTTTGGAAACGAAAGTCGCACTCGCCGAATGAAACAGACAAGAAAGAATCAGAAATGTAAAGAGAGAGAGAGAGAGTGAGAGAGAGAGAGAGAGAGAAAAAAAGGAGAATGGAGAGCCGGGTAAACGGCGATGCGTTGTATTTCGTACTTACTGTTCGCGTTCCTCCAGCTCGACCACCCGATTACTGTCTGTGTTTTGTTTACCAAGTCCAAATTAAAAAGTAGAGCAGAAACGAATCAGTTTTTCTGTGTTAGTGGGAGGCTACCGAAAACGAAGCCAGTGCCAGCTGCTGCTGTGCCCCCGAGGACTAACGAAACCCATCAGCTCCCAGTCCCTTGTTTCACCCTCTACACCCACCCCCGACATTTTCTTCCGCCCTCGAGTCTTACGTTTAATTGGCGACGTTCTTTTCGAGTTTGAAGTTTACGACTGCGCGAATTTAATTAACGCCGACTAACTTCTCGGAGGATCGTGTTAAACTCGCCGGGTGTTTCGCGAGCGAGCCGTGTTTCACCGACGAACGAACACCCCCTTTTTTTCTGCATGTAGGAACGGGAAGACTCGCTGGACATTTTCATTTCGCTAATTGTAGATTTACTGACGCCGCGACGGGACACCGGCGCCCGTTTTAAATGTTTTAGAAATCGTTTGTGAAGCACAGCGGCCCGTTTTCCCACAAACGTAGACAAAATTCGTATCTTTGCTGGTCGTACGTTACCGCTAGGCTGTGGATTTTATAAAAGATTACGTGGCCTCGATTAGAAAATGAGCTCAACTTCACCTGAGGAAACCAGAAATTTAATACAAATTTTTTTTATGCGATCCTGTAAATTTTACCGAGAAAATGCTGAAAATTCAAGTTTTTATTTTATTAACCCGCTGGGTCAGAAGTTATGTGTGTTTACAGTTCGGCGAATGTCACAGCTAAGGATGCCGCCATGTTTAACGAAACTTGAGTCTTGAAAATCTTGGAACCATCGCGGAAGCTTTAAATTCGGTTTTAATTTAATGTGAACGAGCTGCGGATGTTTACAGAGATTCCTCCGCGGATTCCGCGAGGTTTAGAATTAAGGGTAAGTCTATTTATTTCATCCCTCGAAAGGGTTTATCACGGTAAAATGAGAACGAACGTTTAATTAACTTTTGTAAAAGATTGTGCTTCATTGTGTTCCGCTGGAACGGCGTTCCACTGTGAAATGGTTTTGTTAATTATAGTAAGCATTGTACTCTTTGTCAGGTTCGGAGAAGCCTTTAAAACTTGCTCCGTATTTGTTTTGTCCGCTATGAGAACAATTCATTTTCATGCTTTATAGCATTATAATTGACGAAGAATATGTATATTATCGTTCGTATCGAATGAAGATATTTCGATAAATATTTGTTCTCGTCTATGCTCGAGAATACGAAGAGTGAAAGCAGCGCGTTGATAAAAAAAAACGATCGCGTAAACTTATTTCGAGCAATGAGTGTGTCGCGTCCGTTGAGTACGAATTAATTAACTGATGTCGGGGCTTGGTATTAATTAGCACGGACAAAAAGTATATATGCAAATCTTCGAGTATCTCGTTGACATCGTTAAACATTTCGAAAAGGGAAAACAATTATATAATTAACTTCATTTGCAATTGTTCCGTTTGAATTAAATGTTCATTAATGCGCGGCAGTGGAACTGTCACGGCGAATATAGTTAAAATATTTAAATGAAAGCCGCCATGGTTAATTAAAATTCAATAAACATTCTTACGATTTTAAATGTATTTGTTGTACGCATCATTTAAATTTCGCCGATTTATTATACGACGCGACAGCCTGAATAATTCAAGGGAATCGATGAAAATTTTAATATGCACACGAAAATTCTTATGTATCTCGTGTCCGTTCGAATAAATCAATATTTTTCTGTCGAAATCAATTTTTACCAATTTCTCGTATAAAATGTCCAGCGAGCCGATCAATTTCTTTCGTTTCCTCGACCACACAGCAACACGTCACAGGTTCGTACGTATACTTAATAATCTGTATAATGTATATGTAGTTGTTCTTTGCATCCAAATAGGAAATTCGCATTGTCCATCTACTTTACACGATTACGTAACATAATAGACATGCTCTCTTCGGAACTAGCATGAACGGTAAGAACAACGCAAAATAATGTATGCGGGTGCATGGTTTATGCAAACCTGACTGCAGCCATCCAATTACGGCCCGAAGATTCTGTCACGAACCAAGCTGCTCTTCTTTTTTTAAATATGTCAAAGCAACTGCACGGGAGACAGCAGACGACTCGGCAAATGTCAGACAATTTTATTTGCCTCCAATTCGCATCATCCAACAATATCGTTTCAATTTACGAAACACATGCGACCGAATGCTATTTACTTTTCCAATGTTGCAATTCGTAACCTCATGCAACAATCCGCTCCATTTATACCGAGTGTTTCGTAATTCATTGTACAAATTATGTCAGGTCGATTCTATGGCCGGAAATCAGACGAAAATAAAAAATCTTTCGTGGAGGATTCGTTTTCATGAAAATTGTATGAAAATATCAGTCTAGTGCACGCGTCCTTAATAAATAACCGATGTCACTACTATAGTGATTATAGTTTACTACAGTAACCACTATAGTAACTATAGTTTTCTATAGTAACCACTATAGTAACTATAATTTTCTACAGTAACCACTACAGTAACTATAGTGCCTATAGTTTTTCTTTTTAACTATAGTAATTATAGTAAACTATATGTAGTAAACCATAGTAATTATAGTAAACTATAGTAATGACAGTAAACTATATGTAGTAAACCATAATAATTATAGTAAACTATAGTAATGATAGTAAACTATATGTAGTGTACCATAGAAATTATAGTAAATTATAGTAATTATAGTAAACTATATGTAGTAAACCATAGTAATTATAGTAAACTATAGTAATTATAGTAAACTATATGTAGTGAACCATAGAAATTATAGTAAATTATAGTAATTATAGTAAACTATATGTAGTAAACCATAGTAATTATAGTAAACTATATGTAGTAAACCATAGAAATTATAGTAAATTATAGTAATTATAGTAAACTATATGTAGTAAACCATAGTAATTACAGTAAACTATATGTAGTAAACCATAGTAATTATGGTAAACTATAGTAATTATAGTAAACTATTATTTATTAAGGTTATTTATTAAGGACGCGTGCACTCGACAGATATTTAAATTTAATTTTCTTCAAAACGAAGCCCCACGCAATTTCTTTATTCTTGATTTTCGTCTTACTTCCAACCATAGAACCGACCTGATCTAATTTGTTCCATGAATTATGAAACACCCGGTACAATAGGTTAAATTATTGGAGCATCGAATTCGATGCCTGCAGCCAGTCTGAACGATAGTAAATGTACTTTCATTGACGGTCGATATTCGAAGTATCTTACACGATGTTTATCCTCTTTATCGAACTATAAGAAACATTTTTCATCAATTTCTTCGTCTTTACGCGAGGATGCTACTCGATATGTTACACGTGTATAAGCTTACGCGTGTTTATCTGCTCTGTAATCAAGCTACATGCGGTCTATATCGATCACAATCGATTCGCCTCTCTAGGAAATTTACTGTCGACAACCTATTGTTGCGAGACAACTCGAGAAGAGTCGAACCGATTACCAATCTCTCGATGGTTATAAATAACCCGATAATATTATATCTATAGATTTGTATGTACGTAATTGTATTGTCGCGAATGTGTGTCGATTGTTATGTGTACTGTGTGCTTTCCTGCGAGTGAACAATGTTGAGAATAGTGCGAGTAAAGTGGATGGATATCGATGATACGAGATCTCGCGTTGCGAGAGGGGTGAGTATGGCCTATCATGGGGATGTTCCGCGACACATGGCAAGAATTGGTGTTGTGTAACTCACTGTACAGTGATCTATCGTGTGCGAGATGTCTCGAACGGTGTTACGACAAACGTGCATCACAGCTGTCGTGAATTTTTAATTTCTCATAATATTTCTGACGTCGTTAATTTATTACATCGTAATAGTTATTTTTTGCTTCCTCAACAAATGTAGGATTAGGATTTAGTTGTATGCTATGTAAACCAAACTTCGTTCACGGCATCAATAAATAAGTAAATATTTCTGAAATTATAAATACACTTTTGGACGTGCTCGAGCGAAACTCGAACCCTTCGCTATTTTTCAAGAAAAAGAAATTATGTGAAAAATCCTGTACCAATTTCTCAAGTAATGCATATTTCTCGTAAAACATTGCCATTTTATGTCGTCACGTTTACGTTCGATGTCTGCGAAGTATTCGTTTGCAATGATTGCACAATTTTAATTTGGACTTCTTCAAGATTTTGGTTAGTATTACATTACGAACGATCATGCTTGTGAGATCAACACGTTAGAAAGCTGAGAGAACTGATTTGCTCGCGAGCGGAGTTTAGTTGATTCGAAGATTGATTAAGGTTCGATTTCTTTGAACTATTTTCTCGCTCACATTCGCGTTATTATTCACGTGTACGAATCTCGAAGAAAGTCCATCGGATATGCTGAGTCATGCGAATCGTTGTGAATTGCAAATCACAATGACAATTATGGAATATCCGTAAAAGTGACTTACATTTCATCTGACAGCGTTTGCGTCGGCAGACGATGAAGATCACCACGCAGATAATTATTATCACGAGGATTAGAACAACTGCCGATACGATGATGATCAACAGAATGTTTCCCTCCAGCTGACGCCACCATGGCACATGACCTACAATAAAAATCGATCCGACATTTTTAATAATAATCGCGAGAAACAACCAAATCATTCTACAGAACTAGTTTTCTTTTTATTATTCTTAATAGAAAAAAACTGCTCACTGAAATGAAATATACCATTCTTCAATCGAATAACAATTCAGTGAACTGTGTCTGAACCAGAGTCGCCATTACCAGACTAGTCACGTGACACTGTGTCACGCGTCACGTGACTAGAGGAAGGGAGAGTGGGGGAAAAGTCTTATTCCGACGACTCTGGTTCGAACCCTGTGATCCATCGATATTACAAATGTACTTTCACCCTATTGAACCCTCTAATAATATCTTTGGGTCTCTCATGACCCCAGAAAAAAAAAATTCACTCTACACCGATTCTCGTAAATATGAGATTTCGTTAACATCTTTACAATTATTCGTTTCGTACAAGTATTTTGATTTTCAAGTGAATTTTTAGGAAGTACATTCCAGTGTACCTCTTAGTCCGAGGAAACCACTTCAGGATCAATGTGAAATATTATTTGGAAAGTATAATTGTTGCTAGTTGTACCGACGACAATCGTTAAGCGACATTCCAATTTTTCGTATTCTTTCGTCTGGAAAATGGCAATGATGTATACGTAAAACTGTTTCTTATGAAGCGTCACAGGATAGATGATGGATTTTAGACGTTCTCTTTGCTATACTTAAGGTAATAATCGAGGAGAAACTTACTTCGATGTCCGTGGTGAGCTAAGAAAGAATGGAGACATCAGAATGTTTCTTATCTTTTCACGTGAATTATTTATTAGAGTATTTTGCTACAACACGATCATTCTTTCAAACGAACTTTTCCAACTATGCTTCTTTCCTCGTATTTCATCAGTCGGTATACCGAACTACATATACGAGGTGTGATCAAAAAGTAAAGTGACTTTATGGATTTCGCGGGATACCTACAGTCGATTTTCGTTTTCTTTTTTTTCTTATACTGGCACACTCGTCCCGAACATATGTTCACAGTTTCAGCTATATAGCATTTCTTGTTTGTTTGCGAGAAGCATAAAGGTTAGAAGCGTTTTGCGTGTTCGGCGATTTTCTGCTGTCGAAAAAAAATGGATCAAAGAATTTGCATCAAATTTTGTGTAAAAAATGGAATCAAGTGCTCCAAAAGACTTGAAATGTTGACAGTGGCCTACGGTGAGTGTACTCTGAGTAAAAAAAAATGTTTATAAGTGGTACAAGCTCTGCCAAGAAGGCCGAGAAGATGTTAATAACGAAGCTCGCCCTGGACGCCCCGGCACGTCGACAACCGATGAAAACGTTGAAGAAGCGAAGAAAATAGTGTTGGGGAATCGTCGAATTAGCATTAGAGAAGTTGTCGATGATGTCGGCATCTCGTTTGGTTCGTGCCAAGCAATTTTAACGGAATTTTGGAAACACAATTCATGGATTTTGCATCACGATGATGCACCTGCTCGCGCATCGTTGCTTGCGAGTAATTTTTTGGCCAGAAACAACACCGCGATCATGTCTCGGCCACCATATTCACCGGATTTGGCCCCC
>CM052191.1:11684430-11713605 GCA_028455805.1 Lasioglossum figueresi
GAAGATTTGCAACGATCGAGGAGATAAAGACTGCATCGCTGGAAGAGCTCAAAGCTATACCAAAAAGTGCTTATCAGAAGTGCTTCGAGGATTGGAAAAAGCGCTGGCACAAGTGTATTATATCTGAGGGGAATTACTTTGAAGGGGACAACATAAATATTGACGAATAAATAAATATTTTTTGATAAAAATAAAGAGACACCGTAGTTTTTGATCACATCTCGTATATGAGATTGCGAGAGAGCTATTGCTACGAAAATTTTAAGAACTTCTCTTATGCTTTATGCTAGAAAAAAAATGAATTCAGTAAGTGAACGGCTCACTATGTACACGGATTTCTAATTATTCTCGCCGTATGATTTGCAGACGTAAAAAGGAAATCATTCGATTGATACGCGTGGATTTTAATCAAATCTCGCACAGAGGTAGGCCGATAATTGAACATATTCCACACGTATCTTTTTCGATTTAACCAGCGTTCGGTTTTTGTCAAATCATTGCTCGACTATTTTTCATTTTTCAAGATTCTCAATAGAGAGTGCACGTTGCTGACAAAATATTTATATTTCTCATTGAAAAAATTGGAGTCGTGAATTCGACAAAAATAAATTTGTTCAATTTATTCGTCGAATTTTGAAATAGAAGTCTAGAACGCCGAAGTAATTTAACAATTGTCTTTATGTATGAAATTACGTTTCTTTAAAAAGATCAATATTTGTTGAAAAATTGAGCTGTATATTTTAAATTCGAGTAACGATAGAGAAATATATATCTTTCGAGTTTTACACGCATGAAAAATCATTTTCGAAGCGCGATGGTGTGCCGTGTCTTGTTAGAATGAACTGTGCTTCCTTTTTCTATGGAAGTTCTCACGAAACTTGGACTTTAATGCATTAAATATTAAGTAACTTGGCTGGAAGTTTCAATGGCTTTCGGAAACTTCCAAACAAAATAATTCCTCACTTTGAAATAGGAGGACGTTGAAAAATTGCACGGACTGAAGTTACGTTTTATGTTAATAAATCTTCATAGAATGATGTTTCAGTCATTAGCGAAAAGTCCTGGTCCAAAACGTTTTGTCGACAGTTCATTTTGTTCGATGACAATCCTATTTGAATTTAATATTCTCCCCGGCGAAAAGTTCATTACTCTTAGTTACATTTCATTCCTTTCGTCACTCTGAATAAATTACGAATATTAATTTTTGCGTCCCGGGATTATTACGGAAGTCGCTTTGCGGCACAACTTTCTTTCACGAATTTTAATTCGTACTTTTTTTAGAGTATAAAACTTGCTCTAAATTTTCCATATAATGCCAAATTTCCAACCTATCGGATTATAATTTTCCACAGGCATACAAAGCAAGGGAAGTATTCAGAATTACATAGCAGAGCAAACGTAATACATAAACAAGTGGAATTGCCGGTGTGAATATAATTAAAACACAGTTGCAATTACTGGCGGAAGTGCAACGAAAACAATTGTAATTACAGATCCTTTGCTTTGAAATATAATTCTTCAGAAACGGAATGAATGTTATGTAAAACGTTCTGCCGTCGTTTTCGCAATTTTCATTTGCGCGAATGTAGTTAACGATCGCCGAGGTAAAATATTTCCGTCTCGGAATGAGTTGGGTAAACAAATGCGAAAAAAAGAAACAAAACTGTTCCGCGATATCTGGGAAAAGCTGTTTTGTAAACTTCGATAAAACACCGAAACGCGCAGTCTACGTTTCTGAAAGTGTCTCGTAGAAGAGGCGATATACCGGAGAAACTTTCGCGACCGTGTTTTCGCAAAACTTCCGGAAGTCGCTTTTTGAGCTTTTTCGGTTCTCTTAATCTCACGGCTATAGATTCCCCGACCTGGCGCGCATGCACGCGAATTATAGCTGCACAATATAATACCAGAATTACGAGCGGGGAACGTAATATCAAGGAACGAAAAATTACCATGACAGAGGAATGCGTTTTCTGTAAAACTTCACACGACGGATGCAACGGAATTCTCTTCATAATTAAATCGTAACTTTTAGAGGCTGCTTGCTATAATAGTTCATTATGAAATGATCCATTGCCGGCCAAATAATTATTTTTCTAACAAATCACGCCAGGACGGGATGAAATTTTCCTCGCAATCGGAGCGTAACTTTTCAAGGCTGCTTGCTATAATCGTTATTACGAACAATTACTCGTGTTTTGTAAAAATTCACACCAGGTTGGAATCAAATCTTCACAATTATTGCTAGCTAAATAATTACTTCCGTTTTGTTCAGTTTTCTTAACCCCTCGGCGTAACATTTTCTTCACAGTTACAGTGAATAAAAGACAAAAGAAAATTTATATTTTTTGTATGGCTACATTCGTCTTAACCCCTTGTCCTACGATTTATTTTACCATTTCAGTGATTAAAACTTTTTTGCGATTATTACTTTCCTAAAAAAGGAGAAACTTTATATCTATTGTACGCCTATACGTTCTCCGATAGCTGTGCATTAACACTAGGTTTACGGGACCCGTCAAAGTGACGGGTTCTAATATTCTTAATTTGCAATTATTAAGATTGTAAAGATGCTTCCCTGAGAAATTATTTCCCCAATTTAATTCTTGGGGTATATACTATCGGAAAAATGGCCAAAAATTTGGATAGACGCGTTCTTGTTATGTTTATAAATTAATGTGAAATAGTTATATTTAGACCTTCGTAAACCTAGTGTTAATGAAACCAAAATAGAATTTTATTTCGACTTGAAGGAAATCAATAGTATATACATATTATTAGACTTTGTTCAGAATCTTCATCACGCGCCTGATTCGATATTGCAAGGCAAGGGATTAATGCTTAAATTAATGCTTAAATTAATGCTTAAATTAATGCTTAAATTAATGCTTAAATTCGTATTCGTTGGACTTCGCTAAAATCTTCATGGCGCGTCTGATTCTTTAAAATACGGCAAGGGGTTAATCGGAGAAGATAATTGTACAACGATGTTCAACTGTATCATCGAAGTCCGGTAAAATAAAAATTTCTTTCTAAAAATGATGGGATATCATCGAAACCTAAACCGAAGAAAATAAAGACAATGTGATTATGATTTTCGCTGAACTTACCCGGCACGTCACGCTCACAGGGATTGGAGTAGCCGATGGTGTTGTTTACAACGCACACGTATGTCCGGACATTGGTTACCGAAGTATCCAGTCGAATACAGCTCTTCCCATTTCTTCTTTCGGCAACCTGGTCCAACGTGTCGTTGTCGCTCTTCAAAGACCAAACGAAATCGGTCTCTTTCGGATTAGCAATCGCGGAGCACACTACGTAATCCTTGCCGTCTATTCGTTCCCTTTCCACGTTACACTCCGGCTTAACTGCGAAGAGGAAAATGCCCGAGTTTGATTGCTTTTATACGAATATACGTATACGCGTGATCCGAATCAGACTTCAAACACCGAAGTGTCCATCCTAATCGAACGACTAACAAAATTCGACAAAATCCTACAAACAAATTCGGCACATTATTTCACATAAATTCCCATGGTTCGCTTACCTAACAGCAAGGATGGACCAACAAGGAGAATCCATACAAATGTTCATTTAATCTCATGATTAACAGAATATGCAAAAAGCAAATGTAATACAATTGTATACGAATTAAGAGTAAACAAGTGCTGAAAATGTTCTTCGCTGGGAGCTTGTATGTTATCATATTCGAACAAAAATATCTCCTGAATGAATAATTTCTCGATTCGTATGTATTGAAAGGCACACGATTCTAAAAAATCCTACAAACAAATTCGGAACATTATTTCACATAAATTCCCATGGTTCGCTTACCTAACAGCAAGGATGGACCAACAAGGAGAATCCATACAAATGTTCATTTAATCTCATGATTAACAGAATATGCAAAAAGCAAATGTAATACAATTGTATACGAATTAAGAGTAAACAAGTGCTGAAAATGTTCTTCGCTGTGAGCTTGTATGTTATCATATTCGAACAAAAATATCTCCTGAATGAATAATTTCTCGATTCGTATGTATTGAAAGGCACACGATTCTATTTGAAAGAGCACAATAGATTTTGGACTGCCGGAACAAAAGTTAATACAAACGCGCTAAATAAATTAAAAAATTAATAATACTGTATCCTAGCCGAAATGACTGAACTTCTGTTTGCTACGCTGTGGCTGCGGATAATGCCGACGTAAATCGGGACGGTAATGTTAGGTGGGAGACCCTGTATACTTGTGCTACATAGTCGGTCGGGTCTCTAGTGACCCAGCCGTCGTTGTACGAGGGTTAATAGCCGTCGAGCACCATGGCGCAGAGGTATCTGTGTTATGGGGTCGTACGGTCGGCTACACGTATCGCATAAAACCAGAATTACTTAAATGAAGTCTATAAATGAAACGAGCGGGTTTGCTGAAATTTTTTAGTTCGTTCATCTATTACGTTTTAATGGGGAAAGCTCCTTACTCACCGTATGGAACGGCCACGGTAAAAACGCGCGTTATCCCGTTTAAAAAAAAGCACAGGCGACGCTAAAAATCTTCTAAGGAAACGACTTCGAGAATCATTTTTTGAACGAACTTTCGGGACAACCCAGTGCAAACTGGAAGATGTGCTAAAATTTACTTACACTGAACGTTTAAGATCATCGAGATGTTACGGCTTCCGTGTCGATTCGATGCCTCGCAGTAATAGGTGCCGTTGCTGCGTCTAGGCACCGGCACTTTTAGATCGAGAAATCGACCCTCCATGATGGTGTCCGTAGATCCTTCACGGAACCAGCGAAACATAGGCTCCGGGTGAGAGCTAGCGTTACAGCTCACTGTTTCCGGTATCGTGTCGACTGTGACGTTCACCACTTTCCTCGAGATCGTCATATTTTCCGGTGGAACTGCCGAAGAAACAGGGAAACTCGATTTCTAGCGATTAGCTGAATGATTAGCCACTCAAGGCCAATGAATAATTAGAAATCTTAAGAAGTTAAGAAGAATAAGCCAAACGAAACTTAGAAATCTGTCATTCATTTCTATCGAATCCACATTGGCTGCCACTTTAGACTCTACATCTCTATTTAACGAATTTGATAATTGATACCAGTCTCGTTTCCACGATTGCAATGGTACGGGATGCGAATACTCGTTTCTCGATAATGCATGCGATGGATTTTTTCAGTAGTTAAAAGCGTTAGATAAAAGATCGATCTAGCGCTTTTGACTAATAGAAAACCCATGGAGTCCTGGAACTGTATCTACCCCGTTAAAATTTTCATCGAGGAAGGAATCTATACAGTGGCCGAAATTTCTATAAAGTTATCTTCATATTCATTGATATTTGATAAATATCACCATTTTTGTTGATTTATCGTATCGGGTCTTGTGCCTTGTTGACACTCGGATAGAGGGGCTACTATTTACGTTCGCTATTTACGTTTGTTTTGATTTTTTTCTGCGCGATGCAGAACACAAATGCGAAGTTTCTATAAAGTCACTTAGCGTTTCTCTGGATTCTGAGCTGAGAAAGTATTAGTTTTAGAAGTCATAGAAATTCTGTTTCTTATCATTTGATTCGCGTGTATTAGAATACCAATCGTATTTTTAATATAAATAAAAAAAATGGAGGTTGCACCAGACATTAAAATAGAAATAATAAAAAAACAATCGTTAATTTCAACTTTATCCGTGTAAAACGAAAGTGACATAGAAATTTCGCAGTTTGTTCTGCGTAAAATTATATTTTTCTTCTCTTTTATCAATAAATGTTATACTTGCGTTTTGAAATCGGTGTGTATGCTTTCTTTACGTAATCCCGAGATGCTACCAAATACAAATTTTTCATTGGTATGGTATATTAATAAGAATTCCTTACAAAACACAGTGACTTTATAGAAATTTCGGCGAGTGTACACCGGCGAAGAGAGTTCTATGATTGGATCTTGCAAAGCTCCATTGAGAAAGGTGGAAATGTTTAGCGATGGTGTGACTTTACAAAATAAAACTTGATTTGATCGCTGCAATGCCGGAACGACTCGCGAGAGCTAGTTTAGGATCATTGAAAGAGAAAGCGACGTACATTCCACGTGAAAATGAGTGCTGCTGTTGACTCCAGGTCCGATGCCGTTCCCGTTGGTCCGACAGGTGAATTCAACATTGTCTTCAGCCCTGTCGAGTTGGCCACCTGGCCAGGCGGTAAGATTCCACGTGAGGGTCGACTGTATGCTCTCGAAATCGTTCGTTCGCGGATCGGGCTGGTGATAAACGTTCGATACGTAGTATCGGTTCGTTTTCGAGAAATCGATTCGAGCGTCCTTCTTCCACCAGGTAATGTTGCAGATGGGCGCGCACTCGACCCAGCACATGATGCTAACGTTTGCCGAGTTGTACACGTATCCATGATAAGGGGGCAGCTTCTTGATAAACGCAGGCGCCGCTATTGACAATCAAAGAACAAGTTGAACCGTGTTTTCAACCGTTTCCCGGAGACATTATTGTCACGGCCGGGCAGAGATAAGAGTGACGCGATCGTTTCCCATCGATGTGAAATACGTGCAATTTTCTGACCCAGAACAGACTATCGCGCGCGCGCGCGCCCTTCTGTTAGCTTCCGACCTCGTGGATCGAAACCATACTTGCCAGCGACGTTCAAACTGCATCTTTCACCTAACCTTTTCAGTTTGCCGAACAATAAAACGACGACCTCGCTGTTACACACATCGCTTGTTTTCCTAACGAAAGAACCATGGACTTCGAACGATTCGTAATTCATACGATATAGATTGCGGATCTTTATGCACTTATGATGGAAACGGGTAGGTCTCGGTAGAAAAATATTTGAAGAATTTCAACATACCACTATATTGTTTTCAACTTGAAGAAAACTTCCAGCTTGTAGAAATTCGGGTAGAAAATTTTTATTTCGCATAGAGATCCGCAGTATGTATAACTGTTGGATGGTTGCATAAGTTTCTATTCTTTCATCATCGTGGAAGAGAATTGCGACTACATAATTGATCGATAAAGCTGTCTTCTGTGAAAGCTCTTTAAAATTTAACCGTTGATTTGTCTTTTCAAATCGGGCACGAACTTGTGCAATCATCTGATACATACAACTTAACCTATTCAGACCTGTAATTCGTTTGAGAATTTTCGTATCGGAATTTGAGAAAATTTCAGTAGCAGTATTAAATCATGAGGAGAGAGAGAGAGATAGAAAAGGGGTGGAAATGAGTTTCAGTTTTACGTACTTATTACAATGCCATTTCCCCGACTTTCTATACGACTTACTGTCACGCGCAAGACGTACAACAGATTTATTCGCTGTGGGAATTAGAAACTTTTACAACTAACTTTACAACTCACCAGACACGTCGATAAACGTGGTGGCCGGATCCCCGTCACCGGCTTCATTGTAAGCGAGACAAGTAAAGTTCGCTTCAGTTTCCAAATTAACCGTGTCGATGGTAAGGGTAGCGTTATTTGCATCCGGAAGTCTGTGAAGGCCTCGTAACCATTTAAAGCCAACTACCTTTGGTCGTCCGGGGTCCAGGACGTAGCAAGTGATGTTCAATGACTTCTTCTTTATTACCTGCTGAGGTTCGTACGAGATCGAGGCCGGCCCAGGCTTGTCTGTCGTTTACAATGATACCAAAGTCATGACACGTTCGTTACGATTCCGCCTCGAAAGCTCTTCTGCTTTCAAAGTCGTTTTAACACGTTCACTGTCCTCCGCTACTAACCCATGGCTGAAGGAAACTCAGCTACAGGGTGTACAGGGTGTCTCAATAATTATTTGTCGCGACCATTACAGCGTGACTCCGCGCCTTAGATAATAAATCTCTACCGATCTAGAGGCGCAAAATCTCACTACAGTGGTCGCGACAAATAATTTTGAAACACACTACACATTAAGGAAAATCAAAAATATTCAGTTTTATATTAACTTTGAGACTTTTGTCCGACGCGACGAGTACTACAGGATGCAATGAAAAACCAATTTGGGCTTGGGATTCAATGTTAAGGGACTAGACTCATTTCCAGAATTGCGAGGGTGCGGGATTCGCCTTCTAATTTTTTGATAATGCATAGATGGGGTTTTTTAGTAGTCGAAAGTGCTAGATAAAAGGTCGATCAAGGCTGCGACCGCCCTCAAAAGTCTTATTTTTACGTTTACGAGGTGTAATTTGGCATTATTCGACAGCATGTAGCTGTCGCAGCTTCATGGAAATAGCTGCATAAGCAGCTGTATGCTTCCGAATAATGCAAATTACGCCTCGTAAACGTAAAAATCGGAAATTCGGGGACCATCGCGGCCTAGATTGATGTTTTATGTAGCACTTTTGACTACCGAGAAACCCCATCTTTCCATTGTCGTGAAATGAGATCCCGCAATCTTGGAAACGAGTCTACTCCCTTAAAAGAACGATTGAATTCAGACCTATAGTTTCTTTCGAGGCTTTTGTTCGTCGCGACGAGTACTACAGGATGCAATGAAAAACCATTTTGACCTTGGGATTCAATGTTAAGGGAGTAGACTCATTTCCAGGATGGCGAGGGTGCGGGATTCGCCTTCTCATTTTTTGATAATGCATGGATGAGGTTTTTCAGTAGTCGAAAGTGCTAGATAAAAGGTCGATCAAGGCCGCGACCGTCCTCAAAAGTCTTATTTTTACGTTTACGAGGTGTAATTTGGCATTATTCGACAGCATGTAGCTGTCGCAGCTTCATGGAAATAGCTGCATAAGCAGCTGTATGCTTCCGAATAATGCAAATTACGGCTCGTAAACGTAAAAATAGGAAATTCAGGGGGGATCGCGGTCTAGATTGATCTTTCATCTAGCACTTTTGACTACCGAGAAACCCCATCTTTCCATTATCGTGAAATGAGATCCCGCAATCTTGGGAACGAGTCCACCCCCTTAAAAGAACGATTGAATTCAGACCTATAGTTCCTTTCGAGGCTTTTGTTCGTCGCGATGAGTACTGTGGGATGCAATAAAAAATTTTGTAACGGATCTCCAGCTATCTGGTGGTGCAGAATCACCCAGTACAGGAATTACACTCGCAGAAAAACTATGCGAGTGACACGACAGTGAACGTTTTAACTGACTTTCGTAAAAGATCGCGACGAGGATTCAAGCAGTTTGGACAAAATAATTTAGACCAACGGATTGCGAAGTTGAATCATCGGCACAAAGAATAGAAAAAGGAGGGAGGAGTGGGGCGGGGAGAGGGGGGATTGGTTCAAAGGATTAAAAATTAAAAGAGCTTACAATAGACTATGACAGGCGCACTCGGTGAAAGTGGTCCCCAGCCAGCGTCGTTTCTGCCTTCGCAAGAGTAGTTCCCGTGAAAGGAACGACCTACTGCTTCCAGCAGCAGCTTGCTCGGATCAATATCGCAGAAAATTAAAGATTCCTCGGTGGTTGTGGTGGTCGCGGTGCTATTCCTCGTGCAATCCGGAAGTTCTTTCAGCAGGTCCCCGTCCAAGTACCAACGGACGGACGTCAGACTTGCTGGATTTCCAGAAACAACTTCGCAGGTCAAAGAAATGTTCAAACGGTCCGCCTCGTTCACAGGGGTATCTGGATCCATTATCACTTCGACCACTGGTTTATCTATAATCAAATCCACAATCGAACCTTACAAAAACTGTATTCAACGAATTTACAGAATACAGAACGGGTGCACGAGCATTCGTACACCTTTTAAAAACCGAATAACTCTTTCAAAATTGGACCCAAGTTATTCGTTTTTGAAAGTACAGCTTACTATTTTAAACTGTGTCCAACTAACAATCCCCGTCATTGCATTATTAAATACATGTTTGAAATTTGTTATTCAGTGTCACTCATAATTGACCGTGCGATCGAAATTTTACTCTTTAACAGTCTTTATAAATATCGGCGAACCTGTCCTGTGTCATTTTTAGTAAAACAACTTGTTGACAGAGTAACTAATAGCTCTTTTATTGCACGGTATCTGGAATTTCATGTACAGCTTTTCAAATTTTTCCATTGCTGGTTTTTATCTCGGTTAAAAATTTCACACGGCAGATTGGAATTATGTTTTCTATAAGGGAAAGAATACGTTCAGAGTTTCATATAATAAATTGCTATGGTTGGTTCCATAAAACGACAATTAATTCGCAAAGTAATATTTACTTGTAGACCGTGCATTGAACGAAGTTTTCTTTTGTATGTATAGTTTCATTTGCTGTTATCTCTAGATATCGATCGCCAGTGATCACCGGACTGCAGATCTTCATGCAAATTTCTATTTCCATGGACCCTTTCATGCAAACCAAAATAAGAGAACAATGGATTTTGCCGATCGAAAGTTCTTTTTATCATGAAAATAAAGCAGAAACGTTCCTGTCGTTTGTCAGTGTAAACGTTTACCGATATTACATTTGTTCGAACCGCGAAATGAGAAAAATGTGAACATGAAATGGTGCTATTAAAATATAAAAATTAAAATGTACATGATCGCTGATCAACAATTAGAGGACGTCAGAAATGCATAAAGATTTACCGATCGCACTCGATGAAGCACGAATAATCAATTATCAGAGCGATCACGTGACCACACTCTCTTTCCTGGGCCACCGGAGAGCCGTCTCATTAAAATGGATCTAATCAATTTAAGAGACGGAATATTTTCCGGTTCTTTATGTTCCCGTGTGAATGTCGACCGGCGACGCTTCGGACTGTTTTAAAAGTCTCATGGCTCATGCATTTTTTACGAGACCGGCCGAAGCATAAAGATTTATGTCCGCCGGGTAAAACTATTCAAAGTAAACCATACGCGGCCCGGAAGCTTGCACAATGTTGCGGGATGCGTGAAAGGAACCGATGTTGCACCTCGAATAAGCGGCAGAGACAAGACACTTCGTGTAGACGCGTCAACGAAATCGATTTTTTTCAATTGCACGTTTTAACCCCTTGCCGTGTCATTTTCTTTACCGTTACAGCGATTAAAACGACTTTATCCCCGAAAGTACCGTAGAAGGGAAAAGAAAATTTATACTTTTTGCACGGCTACATTCATATTAATGCTTAACTATTGATTACAAACCAATCAAATTTGATTTCATTTAAAAAGAAAGGCGTGACATTCATATTTGTCGGACTTTAAAAGTGTAGAGCCTTAAATACTTTCCCAATATTTTATGTTTAGTACAATAATTTCAAATATACCAGCAGATGGCCGCGGCAGATCGATGTGGAGTTGGCGCCACCGTTGCGCAAATAGTCGAGAAAATCGTTTACCGTCAGTTTTGAAGAAGTTCATCAACATTGTTCAATGTCCCAGCGTTTACACGAGATTTAAAGACCGTCCACCGAATCGCTTGGAAAGAAAACTACCGCGGAAAGGACCCAATCAGCAGATCGGCTGGAATATTTTTTATCCGCAAGGTAATCAAGATTTCAGCAAGTTCAAAACAAAGGAATCCGAAGACCGTCCGCGGAGTTTACCCGGCGGAACTGGAAGACGGAAAAACAACCACCGCTGGCAGGAAAAAGTGGAAGGCTGAGCGAACTAATTTCCCGCGTTCGAATCCTCGGCCCCGCTTTTCCACGGATTGTTTCTACGAAATAATACTACAACACTGCGGAGCGTTATTAAGACCGCAATTAGAATTTCATTGTACCGCGACTCCGTTTACAGTCCGCCGGCGTTTACCGGAGAAGATTGTTCATACAATAAAACGAACCGCGGAAAAACCGAACTCGATCTATGCGCGCTTAATCCCTTGGCGTACTTTGACGAGCCAGACTCGCGATGAAGATTTTTAACAAAGTCTAACAAATATGAATGTTACGCGTTTCGTTTTAGACGAAATAAAATTTGATTCGTTTGCAATCAATGTTTAAGCATTAAAATAAACGTAGCCATGCAAAAATACATACATTTTCTTTCCCCTTCTACGACATTTTTGTGCACGAGGACGTTCTAATCACTGTAACTTTAAACGAAAAGGTACGGCGAGGGGTTAAATTTTTCATGCAATGCACAAAGACTGCCGATATATTAAAAAAAAAAACAAAATAAAAGAATAAATTTTTCGTGTGACGTCTCGTTTTCAAGGAAATTCATTTCGAATGTTTGTCGAGTGCACCTGCATTTGGCAGCATCCCAACGTGTTCGAACTCGCGAATTTTTCGGAAATGTGGAATAAAGAATTTTACATTTTTAACCTGTTTTCCCGTGTATCGATTGTGTCGCCTGTTTCCCGTGTCGGTGAAGTTCACGCACGGTGGATGTACAAAGTAATCGTGCACACCTTTTAAAAACGATTAATTTTTTCTAAATTGGATCCAACGGCTTAACTTGCTTCGATGCAAACTCGATTTTCTCGAAACGATGTTGGTCACTCAAAATCTACAGTCTACTAACGAGCAAAGATTTATTATATGTTGTTGGTTCGTTTCTTCGCCATCGGTGTCATAAACAACGAGGGCAGATACGGACAGGGTTTAAGATATCGGACGGCATTAACTTTCCCAATATTTCTGTTGTTCCGTTTAGATTTATGGTCAACGATTCCTCCAACAAGTTTCCTATCTTGTTCGTGCTTGACCGAAATGTAGAGCAATAAGCGTCAGACGCAACTCCGGCCGAACAGTTTAGATATGCTGAATTATTTTAACTATTTCCGCGAGACTGTTATCGAACCGTTTATCCTCCAGACTCGGGAGTTTCTGCCACAATGATCATTTTCGAAAAATCAACGTCTCTCGAACTTTCGAATATCCTGCAATCTTCATTTTCCATATAATTATACGCTTTCGAAAGTGTGAAATACCTTTTAATTCGCGTCGCGGAACCACGAAACCTACGACTTACAAAAACACCAAATTTCCCGCACACGTAATAATATTAGGTCGTTCTAATATATTTATATAAATACATTTACTTTAGTTTTTCAAGTGAAGAATCATGGGGTCCAAATTGCAAATCAAATAAATTCGTAAAACGTCGAATGACTTAATCCTTGGCCGATAAAAACAGAAATTCTACGAGCATGGAATCTTTAGGTTGTCCGAAAAATCGCAAAAGATCATGGAACAAAGTGTCATAAAAAAATAAAAAGTGGGACTTTACCACAGAATCTGATTGTACAGGGTGTAACAAAATTTAGTGTCATGGTTTCGGCAGATGGTTGTACACCTTCCGATCGGTGGAGATTTGTTGAAAGAAATTGCCGCAAAATTGACCTTGACCTTGAGATTCAAGGTCAAACTTTTTATGCTTGTATAGCATTTTACTCACCAAAAAAATATACAAAAATTTGACCTAGAATTTCAAGGTCAAGGTCAATTTTGCGGCAATTTCTTTTATCAAATCTCCACCGATCTGAAGGTGTACAACCATCTGCCAACCAATGACACTAAATTTTGTTACACCCTGTATGCACACTCGTGCACTGTACTGTTCCGCTAACAAAGCATTGTATCGTTAACTGTTTACCTACGAAAAGTGAAAAACCCTACCAAAACCTAGCAAAAAAAGAAAAATGTCATAAAATTTATTCTAAATGGTGAAAAAATTAGCTTTCACTTTCCCCTGAGAAAACGAAATGGCTGTCCGAACGATCTACTACATTAACATTGGGATTGAAAATGGCAAAGCAAAATTCGAGATGACTGGTAATACCGCGACCGGTGCGGTTCCATTGTTTTGAAATGATTCATTTCACTTTGCACACAGGCGACGAAGCGGCCAGTGTCTGTCGCATGCAAAAATGTTTTTTATGAGCGGCGATGATCGACGTTGCGTGCACACATGCACACGGAGAGGGTGACAGAGGCGCCGGGGGAAAAATAGTCCCGTTCCGTTTCGCATTACAGCAATTTGTCGCGTTTTGGTCTGGTAAACGATATTTATGTGTCCATAAATCGTCGTGGGACCGCCGGTTTTCGAGCCGATGCCGAAACGTATGCACCGTTTGCCTTTTTCATTAACAAACATAATCCATTCAGTGTTCTTCTTTTTCCGGAGCGGCTGTTTTCCAACCTGTCGATCGCAAATCGCCGGCCCATTTAGGAGCATTCATCCGACACGCTCGATTGTCGGCCAGAGGGTTCATTGACTTAGCCAGAATTATTACTAATTAACACCGGTACGTATTGGCCACGTGATTCTACAGGCCGATTAAAGTAAGATCAAACGGGCCGAGCGCGCACAAAGCCGATCGAACAAATATACAGGTTTATAAAGCACATTTGATATTGGTTTTAATTAAGCGTTCCATTAATATTGAACGAGTACCGAGTTAATTATGATAATGCCGAGCCGTCGTATTTTATTTGTTAATGTACACGCCGCGCCCGTAGTACCAGCGGAACTTCCGAATCACTTTATTTAAGTGATCACGAATAATTGCATTAATTAATCAAAGGGTTGAAGCGAGAATTCGGCTAGCACGTTTAAGAAATTTGTTGAACGAATCAGGTGGCTACAGGGCTCCGGTAAATTGGCCAGCTACTAAGTGCGCGGTAAACGGCGAGTTTTAATACTTACACAGGACGAAGACGTCGACGACATCTTCCGAGACGGATGTGCCCACTTTATTGTCTAAAATGCACTTGTAAGTGCCCATGTCGCTGGCTGATGCATTTTTCACGGTAAGCCCGGTCTGCTCCGTGATGCCACCTTCATAATGATCTTCGGTTAATGTTATCTTCTTGTCGTCTCGTAGCCTAGAAAGTAAACAGTGCATTGCCGAGTCTGTGAGATTTCGCAAACAATATTTTGTCCAAACTTCTTCTCGATAATTAGATTAATTCCTTTCGGAAAAATCGAGTTACATATTTTTCTAACGCAGCTCTTTCAACCACGGATTTCATGCATTTAGAACAAAATTATTGGGAGAATTTTAAAATACCGTTATAGTATTTTCAACCTAGTAAACAGAATGAAGGAAGAAAATAAATTTCAACTTCGCTCCAGATTGTTGCACTCTAGGTGGAAAATGTTTATTTTGCATAAACATCCGCTGTCCACCGATAATAAAGGTATGCAAAACCATGAATTCACACGAGCGTCCACGGTCTTCTAACCGTCGCGCTTTTGAGCGTAATATCTACTTTTATCCAGACGTATGTTGCTGGGTTTTTCAACAAAACTCACGCTCGCAAAGCTGACGTCGACGATCGAATCCTTTCGCGGCCGCGTTCGCATGCATCAGTGTGAAATATGGTTTTTAGAGCACGCTACAAAAAACATAATAAATCATCCCGATAGATTCGCGCCTTTTTATTTTGACATTTCGAGTGCTACTATCCGGGGATGTACGCGGATGCTTTAAATCCGGACTATTCAAGCATCACCGACGCAAAGTACTGGTGCTATCATTTTATGGCGCGGAGCTACGCACACGAGAGTTGCAAAACGACGACATCGCTGGCTAATGCCTAAATGCATCAACAAATTTACCGTTCAACTTTTTAATAGCGCGTCGCGCCGCTCTGCTTCTAGATTTAATTCTTTTCGCTTGAAAATATGCGAAATTCTAGATTCCCGTCGACAATTGTAAGCCTGAATTTTTACAAGAATTTACAAGAAGAATCGCAAGAAAAAGTATTTACGTTACAAGCTTTTTAAGTTGAAGTTTTCACAAGAAGAATCCTAAGAAATATTTATTGAATTCGTTACACTTTACGTAACGTCGGTTTTGTTAGATGTGCAATGAAACAGTTTCTGGAAGTAAATCAATAAGAAATAGAGGGTCGTAGCGAACGACAACAGCACGAGGTACCAGTTATGGGGGGGTTGTTCTTCTATTTTCAGTAAACTATCAACCTGCGGCCACGACACGTGTACCGTGAAAGAATTCCGCAGAGAATGTTCTTCGAGAGACATTTCTAAAAAAGAAAATCCGTCTCGTAATTCTACGTGTCTCTGTATTTCGAGTGGCCAGCAGCGCTCCTGATGAGAATCAATGCGTTTTCTCTGACAAAATGGCGGCGATTCATGTAAGTCAGATTCAATTTCAGTAAAGCTCTGTAAACAGATAGGATCGAGATCCATCTCCATCGCATTTAAATGAAAAAGGCATACTTCCTAATGATTGTATTCTACTTTTACCGGCAACGCGGCTCGTTTCACGTTTTATATCAACAGTGAAAACTGTTTATGACTTACGATAACATTGTATTTTATAGTTTCAATGTACAGGGTGGTCCAGTTAAATGTAAACTGCGGATTTGATGAACAATTTAAAGCAGTGGACATGTTACAAAAGATTTGAAGACATCAGTGTTTTGTTCTCGGCTTAATTAGATAATTGAAAGAAGAAAGAAATTTTTATATTTCTCCTCTCTCTCTTGCAATCAATATCATTTTTTATTTTGCATAAAGATCTAATTAATTCAGTTCGTACAGAGATAATATTTTTTGGTTTCGCGATCAAAACGTAAACTAGTGAACGAGAAACTTCGCGACGCTATTATGCTATGCTAATTATAGTAGTAGTCTCGAAAGATTGGCTTCTTAAGGATTGCGATTCGAGTAAACTTTGATTGGAAACTTCTTAATTAGCATCTGTAGCAGGTTTAATTTGATACAAGTGTTTCTGCGAAGACGAAACGAAGACGGGTTGGCAATGTAAAAAGTCTTTAATATTTACCAGTATATTTTTAACGAATTTTTTCGCATAAATACGTTCCGATTATGTTTATCCGATTGAATAAGCTGTAAATGTTTCGTCAGATGTTCCGCCGTGTACAAGCTTTTTCAAATGTTTCGGCAGTATGTACACCGCTAAAAAACATTTTCAGAACAGCAGCAGCGTGGAACGTTATCGGACAGAAGTTATGTATTTCTGTTTTACGTGTCGTATTAACCTTTTGAATACCAATATCCGTATACGGTCGATAAACAGGTTTACGATTACGTTACTTTGCGACTCGTAAAAGAATTTCCATCGTAAACAGTGTTGCATATGGACTAAGTGACACCATCAATTTTGATATTTCATGCGAGTTCTGAAGCCGTATATTTCGAAAATGTCTGCCACGCTGGGTGCAACAAATATTTTATTACATAATATTCGAATAATTTATCGTCCAACTAGTGTCATCGCGAGTGACTCTTTGTTACTTTACTTACTGGACAAAGGGAACAGAACCTACACAGTAATTGGTGAAAAATTCGTGATAAAATTCTAACTCGAAAAAACGAAAACTTTTTTAAATACTCGACTATTCGATGTGAACTTTTTTGAGAAGTTCGAGCAATTAGTTTACTACGCGATGTGAAAAGAAATTTTTCCAACGATTGCAATAGGTCGGAATCGTATAGAAAATACTAAAAGTTGAATTTTACAACTGTTTTATGTGTGTGGGCCTATATGGAAAATTTAAGAAATACGTTTTGTAGATCTGTGTCAATTGCGTGCACTGTGAAAGTTTCGTCGAAATCGGAAAGATGTAAGAATCCTTAGATTTATTGCAGTTAGAGTCCAAAAATCCTGAGAAACTGCAACTTTTACCATATTTAAACTTTTGTAGCTGATTGCAGCGTCGATTTGACGAAACTTTCGGAATATGTTTAATTGACACGAATCTACGAAACGTGTTTTCTAAATTTTCCAGATAAGCTTTCTTAAAAAAAATTTTGGTAGCAGTAAATTTCATTGTGTAGCAAACCTACTGTTCCAACTTCTAAAAAGAATTTCATATCGTATGGTCCACTATTAAAAAATATTGGTGGGAGTCACTGTACATTCGAATAAGCTCCTCAGCTCCGGTTTCACAATCCGGCAGGTAACTAATGAAGTTCTTGCGGTATACTTTTAACCTGAGAAATCGCAGTAACTTACTCCGTCACTTGGTATTCCAAGGTAGACGCGGCTTCGTAGAAATGAATTTTAGAAAGGAACACTTTGTAGAGTGCACCTATATAACGCGGCATTAAGTCGATAAAGAATCTGTATTGTCGCGGGCCAAGTGCAATCCAATCTTCGCCAACTAAGAATTAACTTCTCGTTACTCTCCTCTTGTTTTATAACATAGTTAGCCGTGGCTGGACAAAGCTCTATAAACTTCTGAAGCCGTGCACCGTCAATAAACCTTCCGAGAGCAGTTCTCTACGAAAGCGAGGCGCGATTCAAAGCAAATGCTTGTACTTTGACGCTTTCCGGCATCTCTTAGAACGACATAATTATTATATAAGGACACCGAGAACGAACGAAAGTGTCTGACAGACGACACGGTTGGTGGTGAACGCTGTTACAGGTTTTGCGCTCCGAATTCACCCTTTCGCAGATCAATTTCAACCTTTCACAAATACAGAATTTTCAAGCAGGTTAAAATGTAAACTAAAAGATCTACGCGAATTGCATATTTAAAAGTAATTACCAATTCATTAACTTCGTAACGTATGAAAACTGTGTGTAGACATGTATGCTCATTGTAGCCATATTCTGATTAATAAATTTTATATTTGGATCGAGTCTTACATTCTGTGTGTCCGAATAAATCTATAATTCAACCTAAATAAATAATTAATTTTTAATATTCTTAATGGTCGCATTAGATTTGCAAACGGGCGAATTTGGAGTGCAAAAACCAATCTCAGCTTCCATCGAGCATCACGTATTTGCGTAAATATTTCAGAAGTAATCACATTCGCCGCGACTAGTTCTGTCGCGTTAACGAAAAGAAAGAAAATATTAAAACGACAAGGCAGGTGGACAGATGGAACCTAATTTTGTTGCAGGATACCGCAAGACCTCGTGGGACTGGTGTGACTGTATAAAAACTTTCGAATAGAATACGAAATTTTGCTACAAGCTTCCTATTTACAGGATTTTGCACCCACGGTTTTTAGACTCGAGGTCTCGCCGGGATAAAGCCTTTAGTTAGTCAGCCAATGAGATGAAAGGAGTACTGGCGGGGCAGAGCTGGTCTAGACTATGGAACCCAGGGGTCCAATGCTGAAAAGTGAGAAGCTTCGAGACTAGGAACTGCTGGAACCATAAGATTCGGTATAACACTGATACGTTTCATTCTTTTATTAAATCTTATACGTTGGAATAGTAGAGTTTATTAGTAGAAAATGTATTAGCAAATTGGAGTTTCTTACCATGTTACATTCGTTAACGTTGCCGGATTCGCTTCGTAGTCGCAAAATATGAGAATATCGTCGGTTTCGTTGACAGTGATGTTCTGCGGTTTCATCCTCACTATCGGCGGATCTGTAACAAACAATATAACGGTCGTTCGTAAATCGGTCATTCGATAAAGAAGCTATCAAAATTTTGTAGAATAATTTTCTTTTCTATCTACAGTTGCTTGCGAAAGTGTTCGAATGCCCTTTGAAATGGAATAACTTTTTAATTTAATTAAACTAGATGTCTACATGAAAATTAACTCTTAGCACTCGAGTGGCGCCTCTGAGGCGTCACTAAAAATTGCTGTACCATTATTTAAAATATTGTTTACATTACTAGATATGACGGTATCTAACCAATTACTAAACAGTTAAGTATTGTATGAGGCATCCCATCAATTGCGTGTCTATCAAATTTAAAAAATCACACAGAATGGAAATATTGTAGGTCAAAAGAAAGTTTGATTTTCAAGTTAAAATTGCTCCGAGTGCAAAGGGTTAAGATTTTTGTAATAGTCTATAATACGACTGCGGATGTTTACGCTATTCTCAATTTTTTGAGACAAATCTTAAGAAAGCGGTACCAAATAAAATCCTGTTTTGATAACATTTTTTGAAAACTTTTATAAACCACAAATGCATAAAGATCCACCGTGTATCTATAATACATCGCTATAAATGATCGGTGACTTTAAACCGAGCAACACGCACATTTAGTAAACAACTATTACAAAAAGCCCGGCACCTTCAAATGACGTACAACATTCAGTCCCTGTCCACCCGAGCGAGTAAAGTACAAGATGGTCGACGCGTGTCTGTCCATAAAGCGGCGCTGTCAAAGTAGTCGTCCAAGGTACAATAAATTGTTCGAAAGAAGCGGCAGAACCTTGTCTAGTTGGTTTTGCCGGCGAAAATATGTCGCTGTGTATGTCGCGCGGTCCGGAATGAAAATAAAAACCGGCGGGATCGTAGCCGGCGTAGGGCGCAGGTCCGTCCGCGTTCCGAGATATGTTTAAACACAGGCGAGCGCAAAATGCCGGGGCATAAAACAAAACCCCCTCCCGTAAGTACATAGTCGCGAGAGTGGCCTGTCTAAGGGGAGAGAAGTTGGAACGGTGCCAGCTTCGAGTTTCTCGTTTCCAATCCGTAGATAGCTTTCGTGCTGGCTACAAAACGAAACTTCTCCCCGTCGCTTCGCGACGTAACTGGAAACATCAACGAGATATACGGCTATCTATCTTTCTTTTTCGTATCGCGGCAACGGGATCTGCCCCGTCCTCGAACCCTCTCTCACGGACCCCCGCCGCCGCCGCCCCTACAAACGTAATTGAAAGATACAAGAAGTTGCTTATAAGCGACGGGATTATCGGAAACGTCCATCGGGATTTAGCGCTTTCTCGCCAGTGATATCTCGAGATCGGAACTGGATAGATGTCCAACCACCTCCTACCCCTCCGATGGAAACGCAGTTAAGGATCCTTAGGCACTGATTTTTTGGGTCGAACATGTTCGCCTGATTTAACACCAAACCTACCACCGACGGTCCCAGATATTTTATTTTACAATTATTGAAATAATAAAAATGATTTTAGTATGTATATAAAATCGAGCTTGTCATTTTTATCAGGGAACATCTACCAATTACCTTCAAGGTTCGGTAGGTTCAGTGTTAAGGGGGTAGACTCGTTTTTCCAGGATTGCAAAGGTACGGGATACGCCTTCTCATTTCTCGATGGTGCAAGATGGGATTTTTCAGTTGTCAACAGGGCTAGATAAACGATCAATTTAGGCCGCGATCGCCCTCAAAAGTCCTATTTTTACGCTTACAAGGCGTAATTTGTATTATTCTGAAGCATATAGCTGCTTGTGTAGCTATTTTCATAGATCTGCGACAAATTACGCCTAGATTGATCGTTTACCTAGCGCTTTTGAAAAACCCAATCCTTGCATTATTCAGAAGCATACAGCTGCTTATGTAGCTATTTTCATAAATCTGCGACAAACTACGCCTAGATTGATCTTTTACCTAGCGCTTTTGACTACTGAAAAACCCCATCCTTGAATTATCGAGAAATCAGAAGGCGTATCCCGCAGTCTTGCGATCCTAGAAACGAGTCTACCCACTTTAGGTCCCCAAGAGCCGTCCGACAGAAGGACTTGAATTTGTAACCGACCGCTGCTGATAACGCCTTAATTTTTTATCGAGCCGCTGATGGCTGCTCCGATTTTTTTAAAGATCTTCCTCTACTTTTGCCAAGCTTAATGCTCCTCCTGCGAGTTTTTTCGTAGAATAATTAACCGCTTAAACGGGGTCATCGGGTCGTTACACTGGGTTACGAATCGCCAATCTAGCCGAGAAAAAGTCCGTTCGGTGGCGATGTTTAAATCTTTTCATTTTTATTGCGAGCTGCCGAAAGAAATTTAACTATACTATTCAGGAACCCTTCGCGCGAATAACAGTGTCACATTGCTGGTTGATGTTTGCTTTTCAGCCTTGCTCGTGGCATGATCGAGGACACCAAATTGGCAGGGAGTGATTTATTCCGGTTAATTGGAACTATGATTACGTGCTTTAACCGGGGTCGAAGAAGCAAATTGAAAGGGTGTGATAAAACAGGAATATACATGTACATCCCTCGTCGGCCGAGCGTAACTTAATTCCCGCTCGGGTATATCGGATGTTGATCAAACATCGCAAAAAGAAATTAGGGCGAAGAATGTCGGTACCTTCGTGTAGTTTTATTCGTTCGGATCGTTCAAGCTAAATTAGAAGCGATTCTTTACGGGTCTTTTTTGCGAGCGAGATCGTTTCTCCGTGCCGGGGAAAATTTCCGTTTAACCGTGAGCTTTTAGTTTCTCGTGTTTTCGCGGAAGACAATTGTACGAGAATCATTTGTCTAAGCAAGTTCCGGCGACAATGGACCTCGGCAAGGGAGAATTTGATCGGAAACTGTCCTACGACGAAAATGGTTAATCCCAGCGAAATTTATATCTCCTCCTTTTACAATCTAATCGAAATTTATCGGCAATTTATGACGTCCGGAGTCGCCTTCCTTCTGAAAAGATACTTAAAATATTGCAGCGTCGGTTCGTCACTCGTTTATCATCGTACACTTCACCGTAATTGGCACTGCTCCGTCATTAAGAGACTTTAACGCTCCGCGGTAATTTATAGCTCCGTTTAATCGACAATTACGCGTATTCAATTAACTGAAAAACAGTACTATCGTTCGACGCATATGTTTTCAGTTTTACTAGCAACCCACGGGAAAACCTGTCCGTGATTTATCACAGTGACCGCAGAATCATGGTCGTAATTTTAACTTCATTCACGTCGCGATAGTGATTTTTCAATCCAGAGTGAATTTTCTCGCTGTCATCCAAATTCTTTGTTTCGATTGAATTACCTCTTTTCTTTCAAATACATCAATTAGCTTGCATAACAAACATCCAAATTCATTTAACGATAAAAATAAGAAATATTCGATTCTCTTCTCCGTACCTTGGTTCAGTATTTCAAAAAGAAAAAATGTAATTCCTCCTCTCGATTATCGTAATCGTAATATTTATCTAAATAGTATAAAAGTGCAGACAATTTTTTTCAAGTTTAAACTCGTAGTGCCATTTGACTCTCCACTCGATACACTAAAGGACATGTGTCAGTTGGTTTTTTGTAAATCACTTGTCCTCGAGATTTTTTACAATCTCAACTTAAATGGGACACCCTGTATATATAAGTTTTAACAAAATAGCAATCAATTACTTAACAATTAAAGGCAATGCAAATGATAGTTTGAGAAACGTCTTACAAGTCTAATAAATTTCATAAAAATGCAACGTAACTCCGTCAATCAGAAACGATCACGAAAATCACGAATCATTGTAAAAAATTAAAAGTAGCACGCCATCGCTAATTACAGAAAATCAGTATGACCAGCGAACCCTAGATAAATTCCAGAAATTTGTCGAATAAAATTGCTGTGACTTTCGAACAATTTATCGAGTAGATCTCGACCGTCGATCTTCGATAGTAAAACGGTTGCGAAAGTTTCCGGCAAGTAAATGGCTAAAACAAAATAACTTTTTCAAATCTCGGCTCGGAGAAATAATGGAAATAGAGCGAGCGCGAATGCCGGCATACATTGCAGAGAAACAGAAACATTAGGGTAAAGTTATGTCTCACTTACATAAAACTTCAATCGTTGTCGACAATTTCATTGGCTCCATGTTTTCGGAGCGTGTGACCGAGTTTTCGGCGTAACACTTGAACGTTTGGCCGTTGTCGTACTCCGTGGCGGTAAAAGCCAAGTAGCTTATGGTTTCCAGCGTGCTGTCGTTCTGCGAACAAAAAGTGTTAAAAGAATATTAAATCAGCATGGCGTTCGTTATCGAGTATATCTCCCGTACTACGTCAACGTTCAAACTCACGGAAACGAGCTCTACGCGGGACTGGATCGCGCGGTATTTCGAAGCGTCACCGCGGCATGAACTTTTACTATTATTGAAACGGGACTTTTACTTTTCTCAGCGTTCTTGATCCTCGTCATTCTCTGTCCGCTTCTGCGACGTTAACTCATTTTTATTTGTGTTCTACTTTACGACATGTTTACTTCGTTAAACGAGCTTTTTCTTCGTTTCAACCTGTTTAACAAAGTTTTCTAGAATTTACACGCTTCGAAAGAATAATTACGAATAATTTCGAATAATTTTGAAAGAATAATCGCCTTCGATCAACGAATTTCGGAGCAGAAACGAATCATTTGGCGCAAACAAGACCGCAATCGATAAAACGCGGACACTGTGTTTTTCCAAAATAATGCTCTTTTTGATGCTATTTTTTTAGCAACAGTTGGTCGAGGATGTTTCTACGTTGTATCATAGATTTTGAGGTTAAAACCATTTGGCGAAACGGACCGGTCCATTTCACGGAACGCACATATTCGCGAAATCCGCGTGCTCGTTTCATATTTTTTCTTTGGCGTTCGATTTCATGTACAGCGAAACAATAAAGAAGCGAACGCTGTATTTGTTCTCCGTCGAGTGCTGGAACACGATGAAAAATAGACAGAAAAAAATATTAGAAACCGCGCATAGTGACCGCGCATAATTAGAGATTACAGTTTGTACAGCCACCACTTTAATTATTTCAGTCATTTTTTGTACGCCGCGGTTCTCGCTGTTTCGCCGCAATCCACTCTCGCCAAGAAAAATGTTTTCTATGCACGAGCGAAGATTCCGTCCCGCTCGGCGAGCATAAACAAAACTTCACGAATCGTCGTTTAATGGCTGATCAAGAAAAAAAGGCAGTCAAGAGCGCCGATATGTTGTGAATGCGGATGTTCGTGCATTTTTCCATTTTTGTCGACGAATTTTAAGAAAGCGGAATCAAATGAAATCCTATTTTCAATGGTAACAGCCTTTGCAGATCCCAAAGGAATGAAATTTGTACAAAACTCGGTCGAATTAAAAATGCATGAAGATCGGCAGTCTAGCAATTATACAGAAAAGACTAAAAGAATTATACAGACCTAACTCGAGTCAAACGAAAGAGCACGAAAACTATTTTTATAAATATCTCGGAAACATATACAGGAAAATAGTTACTTTGAATTATGATTTCTACAACATATTCGAGTTTCGTCGAAATTGGCGAGGTGTACACTTTTCTGTGCAATTACCATGATTTTTCATACCGAGAAAGACTGTTTAACTTATTGATTCTCTCGGGAATTCGAGGAAAGTAATTTCCCTTTAATTTTTCGACGAGTGCGCGCCTTTAAGAGCTGGTTATAGCGAGGCGCCATAGCCGAGCAGCCTCTATACGAAATGAGTAGCTCATTAAGGGGGTGGAGTTCGGACAGCCGACGGTTGAAAGTTTCCGCAAGACCGTCTTCACTTGCCGGGTCCTCGTGGCTCCTCCTTCAACCATCGCATCGGCTGCGCTCCAATGAACTATGACTCTGAGTTATTAGCCATAGTCTCCGGCAATACGGCGAGTCGTATTCAAACGAAATCCTATTAATCTCGACCGGGATTATTTCGCCGTTCGTTCATTTATTTTTTCTTCGTCGCGATTCTCTTCCGTCGATGTCGGGGCTGCGCGTGGGCCGGTTTCGAAACACGTTCGCGAAACGATCCCGAAACACGGCAAATGGCAAAGGCAAAGAAACACAGAGGCCCTGTGCGTCAAGGTTGCTCAGGCGCATCCACTTAATCTCGCGTTCACCGCGATGTTTACATCGACGAGCGTTTGCGGCACATAATTACTTGGCTCTATGCAAATTCTGTCTGTTGCCAAGTTCAAAGCCGCGTGATTCAGTCGTTGAGTCACTCGCGCCATAATCAAGCACTCGATAAACAATGCTAATTATGATCCGTGACGCGGCCCGAAAACTCGAGCGCTAGAACCTGCAGCCATCCGCGTCCGCGATAATGCGATTCACAATTCTGGCAGGAGAGCAATTAATGACACGTTAAATCCGTGCACGATGCTAACCGCATTTCGCTAATGGAAAGTTGTATCCCCTCGGGTGCAACCGGGAATTAGTTGGGATTCATAAT
The DNA here is from genome assembly GCA_028455805.1 of Lasioglossum figueresi. Classification (NCBI taxonomy): domain Eukaryota; kingdom Metazoa; phylum Arthropoda; class Insecta; order Hymenoptera; family Halictidae; genus Lasioglossum; species Lasioglossum figueresi. Next base: position 11,710,112 of record CM052191.1, read on the forward strand.
GCCAGCCAAAATCTTACCTTTTCAAAACCATTACACTCCGCTCTGCTCGAAGCCAGTTTAACCCGATCTACATATACATGCGCGTGTGCACGTATTCGTGTACAGACTCGACGAAACTCGAAGCCGTTTACGAACAAGGAACAGTCGAACTAATTGTGTTCGTTGGCTGTGTATGGTTTTGCAATTGACCGTGATTATTCGTGATTCGTTCGTTACACGTGTACCGACGAGCAAAACTTTTCGATTGGTTCTAGAGATTGAAACAGTTATTGAACTTTTTAACCGGTATTCTGCCGTTCCATTTTCACAAACACCGATTCCTCCTGCATTTTCTACGGCTGTTGTAGAACACGCAGTCGATAGAAAAATTGTCACCATAAAAATAATAAATTAAAATAAGAGCGGCGAAAGTAAAAATAATAGTGGAATGATAAATTTGAACTCATTCGAAAGCTCGAAGCCTCTACTTTCGCGGACCAGCATTCATTTTTTAAGTGAAAAATTCTTTAGGCCCACGGCGCACAGAATTGCTGGACAGTGAATGTGTCTGACCCGTCACGCTTCGAGATGAAACGCTACTCGCGAGGAACGTACAAGCGTGCACGATAAAAGCATAAAAGATTTCTCTCTGAACTAATCTGTTTGCAAACTTGAATTGAATCGCAAACGGATTCAAACGATTCTGTCAAAGGTAGTAACGAGAAGAACAAACAGTCTCTTATTAACAAATTACCAGAGACTCGGTCTAGACGCAATTGGTAATAATAATGTCAGCGCGAACGACGATCAAGTTATCGTTTCTTAGAGAGCGGGCTGGAGAAGCGATCCGATTTCTTATTCAGCCGTCCAAAGTGAAGTGACTTTATAGCTTCAGATATTGCCATAATGGATTTATGATGGCGGCGAGGCGTACAGATCTACGATATATACGTGTATGCGTTATTACACCGTCGCAGAGCGAAATGACATATAATGATTTTCCGATGCGAGAAGCCTGGAACACCTTATTCATCTGTGAAATCACTTTTTCATACGCGAATAAGAGAACCTTTGTTCAGTCAAGGGCTCATGAATAATTGACTGTCAATTGCTCGATACTCGAAATATACGAGGATGCAAAGTGTTGCGCGAGATTGCAAAGCATCGAAAGCGAGCGTACCGCCGAAATGAAGATATAAATTCAAATAATGCACAGCTAGCGATCAAACTGTTAGAGTACACGGTACGAAAATCGAATTTCTTGTCCACGCGACGAATAATGTTGCTGTCAATAACGTTATAGCAACAATACTTCATGAAACAACGATAAGAATTCGGCGTAGCAAGGCATTCGTTTCAAAGTTTATTGTTTCAATGTAGAATCACGCGTTGATTGCAAATATAAATTAAGTAAAACGATTGGATTTCGAATTGAACGATACACTTGATAGGGAATGTACAAAAGTGAATTAAATTTCTGCAGAACGAAACAAACTTTTCTGAAGAGGTTCAGATCGACTTTATTTGAATCGCGCAAGGCGACGTATATAGCAGCGAAACATACCGAAAACGTCGGCCGAATTTGAGTAATTGCTTTCTCGCTTCAAGTATCATCAACTACGGATTCCGTTTATTCAGAGAACAAAGTAGTTTATTGCTCGGGAACTCGCTGCGAGAGACATCGGGACAGCTTATGCAGCGAGCACACCACTTTGTTAGTTAAAATATTTGTTCGTCGGAACGTCCAACTACGTTAACGCGTCTCCAGAAACTTGACAAAATTGCCTAGCAGAGAATCCCTGCGTACAAAAGACCATTGCCGGAAGGAACTTGAAAAAGTATCGAATGGAGTGCTACGACAAATCAGTAATTCTTTGACACAAATTCAATAAACTTCATTATTATGAAAGACCAAATGAACTGTACACTCCCGTCCACAAATCAAAATGGTAATTAATGAATACAAGGTTCCAGCTTGATTTTATTGTTTCACTTTGATTAGATGTAGCTATTGTAGCAATTGAAAAAAGAGATTGAGAAATTGTGGGATGATTATGGACAGCTCTAAATGCCAAATTGGAAAACAATTGCCCCGCTTAAATTTGAAGGATTAGAAAATATAAGAATAATAATTAAAATTTACTAAATATAGGATATTTTGGTCAGATTTGATTCGCATGTTCTCTAAATTCGAAAAAATTAGTAAGTACCATTTTGACTTCTCAACGTACGTCCTTTAAATCTGCATCGAAATTTGAATAAGCGTCCGACGATTTACGGACGGGAGTGTACGTCGTAAAACCGGTCGGAAAATATAATTTACCCGGATTCTCAGAGTTCCGGTGAAATGGATGAGTGCAGGGATCGATATAGCTGTTCCTGTCAATTAGACTCCGATGTCGGGTACGTTTCCAGTCGAAACAACGTCGTCGTCACCGAACGGGATAAAATGCCGGGTGACATAGCCGCGTTAATTTTGCAAAACCGACACGTACACCAATTCTGAGACGGTACTCACGTTCTCCTGCACTTTCGTCTCGAACATCTCGAATCTGTCATTGCTCTCGTCCAAGTACTTGGTGCCATTCTGCCAGGTGACGTTCGCCGCGGGTCTCGCTGCTCGTACCGTGCACTGCAGAAGGATATTCGTTCCTCGCACGACGTGGCCCACCACCCCGTTTAAATCCATCTTCAGCGGTCGGACTGGAAAAGATGTCACGTCGTAGAAATATTTAAACTTCTGCTCCAAGTTGTTAACCTTGGTGGTAACACTCAAAGCGGTTAACATTCTGCATATCTTAGGGGATGTTTTGGTTTCCGAGGCTGTCGTTCGACAATTTTTACGAATTATATTCATACTGCGACGAACATCGACGATCTTCAGAATCGAGACACAGGTAGATAAGCAGACAGCGGATTTTATGCGTTTATGACAAAAATGAGAGGGTGTAAGAATTAAAAAATAATGTTGTGTTATTCTCGATCCGTTAACACTAGGTTTACGGAGGTCTAAATATAACTGTTTTACATTAATTTATGCACATAACAGGAATGTGTCTATCCAAATTTTTGGCCATTTTTCCGATAGTATATACCCCAAGAATTAAATTTGGTAAATAATTTCTCAGGGAAGCATCTTTGCAATCTTAATAATTGCAAATTAAGAATATTAGAACCCGTCGTTTCGGCGGATCCCGTAAACCTAGTGTTAAAGAGGCGAGGCGCCACTAAAAATCACTACCATTATTTAAAATATCGTTTACACTATTAGATATGTTACTAACACAACAATACAATTACTGAAGATTTAAGTATTGTATAAGGTATCGTATCAATTTCGTATCCGCCAAAGTTAAAAGGTCATAGAGAAAATAAATTTCTATTTCACTCCAGTTCGCTGCGATCCTGAAACAAAATTTTTATTTCGCAGAACGATCCGCTGTCCATTGATTAGCGACAAATCGCCTTCTACACGGAAACGTTGACCAATTATTTGCATTCTATCATCGAACATA